>WEIU01014851.1:3428092-3473412 GCA_013389925.1 Aegithalos caudatus
TTGGTCAGTTTAATTATTAATAGTATTTTCAGCTAGCAGGGTGGTAGGCTGGAATTTGCATAAGCATTTGATGCTAGCACAGCAGTGGGAGCAGTGTGAAGTCAATAGCACATGGTGCTTGTGAAAAACGAGGTGTGACAGTGCTGAAAGGCTCCCACACCAGGTCTGAGTGCTGAGAGGGTCCCACACCAGGTCTGAGTGCTGAAAGGCTCCCACAGCAGGTATAACAGAGCTGAAAGGCTCCCACAGCAGGTATAACAGAGCTGAAAGGCTCCCACACCAGGTATAACAGAGCTGAAAGGCTCCCACACCAGGTGTTCCTCCCAGGAGGGGCTGGGGAAGGTGCCCTTGCAGGGAAGGGCAGAGGGAAGGGCTGGCTCCTTCCCTCCCTCCCTGCTCCTGAGCCTCCTGCTGCCCCTGCAGGAGCCAGCCTGCCCTGGGGACACAGGGGGACACAGGGGGACAGGACACTGAGGTGATGGAGGCTGCTGAGGAGCTGGGGATGCCTTGTCTGGAGCTGCTGTGGGATCCTGGGAATGTCAAAATTTGACTGAATCGGGCTGCAGGGAGCCCTCCCTGCTGCTGGAGTTATGCCTGCTTGGTTTTGTGCCAAGGCCCCTTACAAACAAAACCTTTTTAGTTTTGTATTGTTTTCACTGGGTTTTAATTATTTCCTTTATGTTTTTAAATTATTGCTTGACTTATATGGTAAAAATTGTTCTGGGAGTAGTTCTGTAAGTCTTTGACAATGTTTCTGTAGGATGTTGAGGTTTTTATCAGTGGCAAGCTGGCTTAATGTCTGAGGTAGGTGTTTTCATCAGTTTATAAACCAAAATCCTGTGGCTACATGATTGTTTATCTGTAGGATTCTTACTCCATAAAATCTAAATGCAGTTAGTGGTTTTCTTTAAAAATAATAAATACTAAATATATCACCACTAGTCATTTGTGTTGGAGCGTTTCTTGCAAATATCCGAATCCATAAATATCTAAAATATCTAAATCCAAATACACTAATCCTGTGTCCTGATCACAGTGCAGCTGTAAGGAGCTGGCAGCTGCTGTCCCTGCATCCCTGTGCCTTGGCCACTGTGTCCAGGGCTGGGTGCTGCTGGCTCCATTCTCCTGTCGCTCCCTGCTGTGTCCAGAGCCTGCCCAGGGAGTTCACCTGAGAGATTCTCTTCATCAGAACCACACTGACACCTTCCATGTGCCATTGGTGCCTGGGCTTCAAACTCCAGTCCATTTGTGCACTGCAAGTTAAGAATTCGGATAAAACAGTTCAGTGTCTTGGCTTTGCTGTACACTGATTAAACAGCAGTGCTGTGAAGGAAAGGTCATCTAAACCCCAGTGTCTTTGCTGTTTTATCCTTTAGCTCATTCCAGACTCGAGTTAAATGTGAGCTGCTGGGCTGGAGCTGAAAGGCCTTGCTGTCTTATTCCAGGTGGCCTTAGCAGTCAAAAAATGTTAAAGTGCACACTGAATTAGCTGTGCTTTTGTAAAGGAGCTAACACTGTGTGTACTTCAGTCAAAACACTGCATTGAAAAGGTAACATAGCTGTTACTTGGGGAGAAGGTATTTTAATTAGGTGTTTTCCTTGTTTTAGCAATGTTTGTGTATCAAGATCAGCGTGAAATTGATGATGGAAGCAGCATTTGTTGATAAGGATGTATCTCAGCCTGGCTCTCTTCCCCTTACTGAGGCAGCTGCCTAAGAGTACAAGAATTAAGAATTACTGGTCTTTTGACTACTGTGCAATCTGGAATGTCAACATTTAAACATTTAAAAGGGGAAGTAAAGGCAGACCAAGGATAGTAATGGACTCCAAGACAACCCTGTTGGTGAAGGCTGTGGTTGTAACTTGAATAAATCCTCAGTTAGAGGCCTGCATCTCACTTGGGTGTGTCAGGAGTCAAAAAAGGGTTGAAGGAAAGTTTACAAGGCCAGCAGTGTTTGGATGTTACTAAGTGAAATGAATTAATGGAAAATCAATCCCCCAGCCAGGCTTCAGCCTGCCAATTCTGTTGCTGCTATTAAGGGGTAATACACAATAGTTTGCTTATTAAACAGCAGAGCATTTCCAAATTGAAAAGCCAGTTCTTCTCTTACACCTTTGCATTTAAGCTGGAGTTATGCTTTTCTGTAAATGCAGCTTTGTGTTGGACTGCCATAACCACTTGATTGAATGGTACAAGCAATGTCTTCACAGCTTGATCTCAGTCCTTGTCTGATGAAGGTTTCATCTACGTTTTCATCTCACTTTTTGCCTCTAGATTCTGAGCTGCACAGGTTTGTGTTTATTTGCTCTAACTGCTGTGTGAGAAGAGGTCACAATTGTCTCCAAAACATGCACCTGGATTCACTTCAGTACCAGGCTGACATGATGAGCCTGTGGGATTGTGAAATGGCCTCAGGAGCTTTGTCAGGTGTAGGAAGTTTTCCTTTTATTGGAGTGGAGTGTGCCAGCATTGCACAGACACAGCAGGGCTTGCCACAGCCTCAGCCAGGTGAGCATTGTTGGGATGGACAACAGGGATATTTACAGAACTTGGAGTTTTTCAGTCTTTTACTGACTCCCTGAAAGATCTGGAAGGTTCTTTTATCATCAGCTAATTGTCAAAAACAAATGAATCCTTGAAAGAATACTGGTATGTGTTTAATGAAGGCAATTGATCTACCATTTTCAGGCATGCTTCCTTGTTGTTTGTTTTATTTGAAGATTACTTTGTAGTCTTGTTCAAAGACCACCTACTTATCAGAAGGTAAATTGCAAAGTTTTTCTCATTTATTATATTGGCACCATAATAAAAATCTATGTAGCTGTTGCATACCATCCACAATACTACTGAGATTTCTAGTTACCTTTGAGTGAAGACTCAATTCAGATATTGTGACTGGATAATTCTTATTTGCTAAGTGGTTTTGAATCAGTTTATTAATAGCCTATACCACATCTTTCAACCTAATTAGGTAAGCTACTAATTCATTTTATGGGAAAATATTCTATATCTATTTTAGATATTACACATAGTGAGCTATTTTCTTCTTTTGAGTCACTGGAAATCTGAAGGTTTGTAAACAGGACTTGGCAGAGCAGCCAGTGACATCCTTGCCATTCAGAATGTGGTGTTAACAACATGCCAGCTATAGTTACTTGTAATTTTCCTTAGGTTTTGACTGGGCCTGGAAGCTGTAGGAAAACTTAATATGAGGAATTTGGAAGGAATATCTTATACTTCTTATCACTTTTTTGTCCTCCTGCAAAGATGCCAAATTATGATATTCATAGACAATCTTTAACGTGTAAGAGGTTTTCCCTTAAAAAAGATTTGAATCTGTAGAAAAACAAAGCTATAATTTTAATATTTTGAAGATATATAATATATAGTAAGGAGAGGATTTCTGTTTTGTTTAGCTGACCCCTAGATATGAATTGTCACAAGAGTAATCTAAGCATGTTTATTCTTTTTTGTTGTTTATTCATTAACTATCAGGATGCTTTCTGATACACCGATAAAAACATAGTGGGGTAAATGTATTTTATTTCCCTTTTATATTTACAGCTACAAGGAATTAACAGACTCAAAAATCTTGATCATTTTTTGTTTCTTTGCTTAACATTTTAATAAGGCCTTTGCAGTTTGTTAAAATTCAGCACTGTATTAAAATGTATTATTCCACTGTGTTCCAAGGATCAGTGTCAAGAAGATTTAGTAGTTTTCCTCTTCAGGGCTTCCTGGCAGAATCTCACTTTCCTATTAGAAACAAATCTGATGTGGTATTTTCTTTCCAGCAATCTTTTTGTCTTTAAAGGCCTGCAGTGTTATTATTTATCCCATTACATATTTTTTCCTCAGTGTACTAATCTCTTCCCTCCATCCCCTTGCTTCCCTGTCTGAGCACAGGGTTCGTTCTGAGTCCTGGCAGAGGAGTTCAGGCAGCTTCCAGCAATATCCAGGCTAACCTCTCTCCGTGTCATGGGGGCCAGTAGCAAATCAGGCACAGTTTTGACATCCTCTGCATCATCCTCAAATGCATTTCTGTCTTTAAGGAGGAGTTCTGCCGTGAGCCTCCCTGCATTGATATTCAGAGATGGCTCTGGTGGCTCTGCAAGGTGCTGAGTAAGTGGTCACCCACCAGAATTCCCAATTACTGCACAGAGGCACAGAGCTGGAGTCCTGAGATGCAGGGAAATGCCCAGCAGTCCCCTGACCCTGCCGTGTAGGTGAAAGGAAATTAAATGCTAAGTTCAGATGTATGTGTCAAGGGCTCTCCAGCACCACAGCTGGAGGCAGATTAATGACAGAATCCTCTGGTGCCTGTTGTCATCACAGACTGAAAACAAACCCTGTCTCCATCAATGCAGAGATACTTCCCTTTCCCTGAAAAATCCAGCATGCTGCTGCTCATTTTCTGTTACTGGGTGGTAGAGCAGGAGCTCTAGTTTCTCTGGTTTGGGTTTCTTTTTGTTTGTTTGGGGGTTTTTTGAATTCTCCTGTATCACATGGGAATTACTCAGCAGAGCTGACACGTTTGCTGGCTGCCTAGCTCTGACCAGTTGCAAAGATAAATCAGCATTCCTGTGTTAGTGCTACTGCCTTTGGATTCTGGGCAAAATCCAGGGGTTGTTTTGTGTTGGTTTTTCTGCAGGCAGCTCCAGTTATGTGTACAGGGATGTTGAACCTGGACTGAACAAAGGAGTCCCAGAAACAGAGCAAGGAAGGCACTTACCAAGGTTGATAAATGGAGAGAGGGGGAAGCCAAGACCCACCTGGAATAGCCTGTTTCCCTTTGTACTCCTTGCTTTTGTCAGGTTTCAAGGCACCAACAATTTGATTTCTATAAAGGAATCAGCACAATATCTTAACAAAATTAAACTTGTTGCTATGGCTATAAGGCACCTGAAAATCCAAGAAAATGAGTAATTCTCACCAATTTTCTGCCTGTTTCTGCCACACCTGAATTTGACAAGGGGTTGTGGAATAACTGGAGACTAATCTTTCCCTCTCTGCAAAGTTACAATTGTGCCTTCGCTGCAATTTGCACTCCTTAACATCCTTATGCACCAAATATTCTTATGATGTAGAAAAGTGCTATTATCTCAGCCTGACACCTTGGAAAGTGGTTTGTGCAGGGTCACATGGGCAGTTAATGACTGAGCAGAGCTGAACAAGCTGTTCAAGCCCCAAGCTAGAGGGCTGGGAAGTGCACAGCTTCTCCTAAATGGGAGAAGTCAAATGAAAATGTATTGCCAGTCAAACTGAGTAGGACAACCTTCATTACAGCAGTAAACATTATTTCTGTGCAGTGCAAACTACAGCTCAGATTATTGTATGAAGAACAATTTCATACTGGTTTAAAATTGGTGGAAAGTGATACCAAAACTCCTGCATTCCACCAAAATTTTCTAATGGACAGCATCTGGCCATTTTAGGTAGAATATAATATCTTGCCAGCACTCCTGGTCTGTAGGTATATACTTAATATTCTAGGTATAATATTGACTTTTTCCTCACTCCTCCCAAAGCTTCTTGGTCCCTGTTTGACAATCATCAGTGCATCAGCAGCTGGGCATTGCAGACAGCCTCTGCAATGGTTTACACTTGTTTTACTTTTGTGAGGCTCATGAGAGATCTCTTGGTCCATAGAAAGTAGAATTTGCAGATATTTGTTTTCTTGTTTGGCATAGGTTTTAGTTCTCTTTGTTAGAATCACAGATTTTAGGTGCATTTCTGTTGGAATTATTTTGCTTTAGGTCACCATTTTTTAGTTTTCTTGGATGCTGTAACTGTTGAATTTGCGCAAATAACTTCTTTTTTTAAATCTGTTTAATGTTTAGATTGTTCTGTAGCAACAATGAGATTGTGTGGTAAAAATGACGGTACTTGAGTCTGCTTTGCTAAATGAAGGTAATTAAATTCAGCTCTATTTTTAAGTGTCAGTGTAGTGTTACTGCAGTGTCGTTTGTATCACCATTTTAGAACTGCTCGATCCAGAAACCTCCGCATGTAAAAATAATTGTGAAACAGCTCAGGATCTCTGCTCAATTTCACCAGGAATCTGAACGAGATTTAAAGTTTTTGTCAACTCTGAGCATTACCTGAAAAACAAAACTCTTGAAGTGCTGTCGAGATTCTCTTTTTAGAAACCCTTCTTGGGTTTAGCTGACAAATTATGATAGATGAAATAGGATCTGTCAGCCGGCAGCTTGCTTCCCTTCCCTGGGTAGCTTGTGGTTATCCTTAAAAAATCAGCATTTGGCACCGGCTGCCATCCAGGCAGGCTTGAAAACCTAGGAAATAGAAAATAACCGCCGTGGTGCAGTTGAATTATTCTGATGGCTTGTTTTGATTTTGCTGGAGAAAGAGATGAGTCAGAGATAGCTTTGAGGCTGCAAATTTCAAAAACGCTACAATAAATTGAAGTAAAGTTGACTTGCAAACATCCAAGGTCTGTTTTCCTTGCACGGCACAGCTGGAGCTGTGTGCTCCAGGGATGCTTTCAGAATCCATTTCAGGTGACATGTGAAAAATCACAAGTGATGACTTAAATACACAAAGGTATTTTTTGTTATGTATAAACAAAGTAGCTGGTATGAGCAGTGAAAATTCTTGCTTTCCAGCCTGGTGGTTACAACAGCCACAGGATCCTGGATCAGAGCAGACTTGACCCAGAGATGTTCAGGAGGGCTCCGTGTTGCTTCCCAGGGTTTGGGATTTGGTGCTGGGCTGGCGTTGTGTTCCACCAGCAGGCATGGCTGCTTCCACACCTGGGGTTTTTCAGACATGGCTAAATGCCTGCAGACACTGAAGTTCCTGGTGAACATTCCCAGAACAGAGCTGGGTT
The DNA here is from genome assembly GCA_013389925.1 of Aegithalos caudatus. Classification (NCBI taxonomy): domain Eukaryota; kingdom Metazoa; phylum Chordata; class Aves; order Passeriformes; family Aegithalidae; genus Aegithalos; species Aegithalos caudatus. Next base: position 3,434,941 of record WEIU01014851.1, read on the forward strand.
CTCTCTGAGCTCAGGGGTTTGGAGAAGCTGGTGTTGGTAGCCTGGGGAACAATTCAGGTCCCCACACTGAAGCCCTGCTAACACCAAGGTGAGCAAGCTCCTGTCCCCAGTCAGGATTCAGATCACTGCTGTCAAAGCTTTTCAGAACTGGGAGCACGTTTCTTACTGGTTTCTCTTCCTCTCACAATTGTGTGCATTTATGAGGTACTGCCATTAGTTTTCTTTACAATTTACTCAGTGTTCCATGTGATGATATTTGAGCAAGCAGAAGATGAAGTTTCAAATTTGTATTCCTCTTATAATACTTTGTTCCATACAGGATGATAGGAAATATGTTGTATAATAAATACTGATTTTTTTAGAAAAATAGGAGTAGATTAAATTTTTTTAAACAGTAAAATAAATTTTATTTAAATGAATTAATTTTTGGAAGTCCCTACAGTGGGTTTAAAACAGAATTTGCAACAAACTTAATTTCATTTGAGTGATAGAACTGAGTCTAATTAATGGCAATTAACTTTGGTTAAGATTTGCAAATCCAAACCCATTTTCCATCTCCATCTTCTGTTGGGTTGTGCAGGGATCCTAGACCTGCTGCTTGCTGGTTTTTCTGTCAGAATACAGACTCAGGCCATCTGTAGCTGTGTGAGGTGGTTACTTGCACTAGTTAGGCTTTCCTTTGCTGTGAAGGGTGTGAGAAATTGAGCTGAGAGGGAATTACCCATCCAGTATTTCTTCAGCTTTTCTCTGCAATCAGCATGCTACCACTCCTTTAGGAAGAGAAACACATAGAGGGCTTTCTGATTGTCACAAACCAATATTTCTGTGCCTGGAAGGATCTGTATGGTGGGGGGGCATTTCTGATACCACGGTGCTGTTTATTAATTAGCTCAGACATTTGTGTTTTGTGTTCCAATTAGCACATGACATCCAGTACAGCAGCTAAGAAAGCGATGGTGCAGCTGAACTGCCTTGACTGCTTGTGTCTATTTCTATCTGTTTATATCTATTTCTATCTGTTTATATCTATTTCTATCTGTTTATATCTATTTCTATCTGTTTATATCTATTTATGTCCGTTTATGTCCAAGTGAGCTGCAGAGGAGCCGAGGTGGGGCCGTGTTTGTTTCCATTTACACACAGGCACTCACTCCCTGTGTGGTGCTTTCTGTGCAGCACATCCTTGGCCCATCCAGCACTTGGGTTTTACAGGGAGCTGGGGCTTGTGCCAGCCTGGCTGCTGTCAGATGGCACACTTTGAACTGCTGGGGTAGGGCTGTTTCAGACCTGGTTCAGTGTAATACCAGATTTTAGACAAATGCTTTCATAACAGGGGAAAGAGGGGATACATGATGGCTTAAATCTTTCTATAAAATGATATGTTTCTCAGAGGACGGCTGTAATTGAATTATGGAATGCCTTGAGAGTATCCTTGTCGGTGGTTAGAGAGAGAGAAAGGGAAGCAGAGAGACTCTTTCACAAACTGAGTGTGGAAGAGACACCCTATAAATCAGCTATATGGAACCCCCAGCAATCATATAATTATAACTTAAATGCAGTTTGGGAGGAATGAAAAGCAGCATTTATTTAAAACATTAAGACAAATTACTTCATTGTATGAGACTTATTTTCTCTGTGTTTTATTCAATTAAGTCTTTCTTGTCTGCCCAGCTAACCCCCTTCCTTCCTTCCATCATTGTCACAGTGCACTTGTGGGTATCACAATGTGCTGGGAGTGCAGCAGGACCAGACTCCAAAAGGAGGGAGATGCTAGCACAGCTGCTTCTGTTTCTGCCAGAGACAGAGTTGGAGTTACCTGTTTATAAGATTTTTCACAGCCAGTGAAAGAGAAAACTGGAAACTTGATCCAAACTCTCCACTTGTGAATTACCAGAAAGGCAAGGGGAATTATTTGTGGATATTTTGTGTTAAAAGTCACCTGAAGAGTTGCTCCCTATTTCAGAATTTTAGCCCAAATAATTTTATTTTCTGAAAAAGGAGTAAGAGGAATATTAATTGTATAATTATTACCATTGTAATTGGCAACAGGGGGTCAAGGGGATTGTTACATTAAACTCAAGATGTCAGTAAACAAATAAATTGACAGTATTTGCAATTTATATAGGGGCAACATTTACTCTTTGGAGGTAGCTTAGAATATTTACAGTTTTTAGTGTAGTTAAAATACCCCCCAGATATCTTACACGTGAACTGCCACAAGAGCAGGTGCCTGGTTGAGCTTTGTGTTGGGGTGCACCTGCCCTTAAAAAAACCTCACTTTTTGGGTTTCTTTAATGGGCACCTCCATGAGTGTTACAATTCCAGCACCAGAGGCTGGAAATAGTGGATGGAGTGATGCAGCCTCACTGTAGAAATATGAATAATCTTCTGTTTAGTTGATGGAAATATGGAAGAGCTTTTCCAAGCCCACATGGAAGGGTGGTGCTGGTGCTGAGAACAGATGACCTGGTTCCCTTTCTTCTGCTTGATCACATAAAACTTCTTCTGTAGTCTTGTACAATACCAGAATTCTGATACTATTTTTGGAAGAGCTCAGGCTGTGGATTTTGAGTGGAAGGGTTCTTGTTTGGTTTTCAGTTTAGCACAGCATTAGGAGGGTTGTTACTCTATAATACATGCAGCATTAGGGCCTTACCAAAAGGAGATTGGAAATGAGATCCGTATTTTTATCTTTGCAATCTCATTGCCATGCAGACAATACTAAAGCTGTAAGAAAGCAGCTGAGCTAGTGATCTCGTTTAGCAGCCCAGACAGCCAACCTGGGCACAGGGGAAATGTCAGTAAAACCAGAGGGAGGCTGCTGAGTGTTCCAGGGGATGTGATTCCCCAGCTCCAGGGGCTGGAACACCTCTGGGGTTCTCCTAATGGAGAAGTCTCAGGATTTCTACAACAGATCTGCATGTGTTAGCCTGAGTGCATTATTGGGTTTGCCACAGAGAGCCAGCAAATTACATGTTGTGTGTAACAAAAGGTCTGCATTCTTTTAAGAATACATTTTTGGAGAAAGGAAGAGGGGAAGATTTGTAAGAGAACCAAATACCACTTGACTTTTCAGCAGCTGACTTCCAAAGTCTTTTTCTATTTTCTATCTGAAAAATTATGGTTAAAGGCTACTTAATAGCTCAATACTACATTGATTTTTAAATCAGTTTTCTAATTAGGCTGACTTTTTGGGAGGGGAATGGTGACATTTTAGGAAGAAGTCTGGAGTGCATGCTAGCTTTGTACAGTCGTAGAAATTTCAGATTGCTGCTACAAACCAAGAGAACACGGCAGCTAAAGACGTGGAAATTGCACAGGTGAAGGTGGAGCAGATCAGAGCCATTTCCAGGCTGTGCATCCCTGAGGAGGGAGCCCAGGAAAGCTGCACCCTCAGTGTGGAGGCACTGGATGGAAACAGCCTGAGGTGCCAGCCCTCGGTGCTGTATGCACTGCTGTACAGCTCACATGCTGCAGTATTGGTTTATATCCAAATGTGAGGGGCTTGTGCCTCACAGGGAGAATAGAGGAGAGTAAATGAAGGGCTGGAGCACACTGAGCCCTGGTGGCTAATTAGTATTTGATGGCTAATTTGTGCTTGGTGGTTCAGAGTGGAGGCTGCTGGGTGTGAGCTGGTGCTCTCCTGTGAGCAGTACTGGGTGGCCAGGGCTGAGACTGGCCCTGCCTCTGGGAAACATCAGAGGAGCTGGATTGAAACTGTCCCACACTGATCAGGATTTGAGTCCTGGGAATGAAGAGGTAGAGGACAAACCTGAAAATCCCAGATGCATTTCTAGATGAAGCGATGTGAAATACACAGTGCTTTAAAGAGGACTCTGTTTTCAAGAGTGTTTGGTTTTGTTGGGTTTTTAACAATAACATCCCTGAAGTTTTCTGTTGTTGATATATAGTGTTACTTTCAGAGTCTTTCAGATCTCAAAAAAACCCATTATTTGTTTGTTTTTTGTTTTCTTTACCACCTGAATCCTCTGTAGGACACAGATGTATGGCTGAAGAGTTTTAGAGAGCTCCTTGACATTATTTTTAAATAATGATAAATGGCTTCAGACTGATTTTTTTTTTCCTGCAAACTTGACAATGACTGCAGAATAACAGTAAAGTTGTTTAGGTTTTCTCCTTCTAGAATGCTGGCTGGTGTGTTATGTGTCCATAAAACATTGAGATGAAGATCTAGACCCCACCTGCCAAGCTACCTTCTCTGAATCTTTGTACCACTTACAAGCTAGAATCTTTTTTTGCACTTTACCATGAGCCCTCAACACTGAGATGCCAGATTTAAATGCTTTATGTGAGACCCCTCTTGTACCTCAAAGATGGAGCATGGCTGTTGCAGTCTGCTCTCAGAATTGAATCCAGGCCATTGATTTCTCTCTGGCTTGTGTCTGAAATCCATTATTGATGTGCACCATGGTCTTCAAATCGCTGCAGATGCTCACACTGTGCACCTGTAGCTGCCATATGTCTTTGTTTACTGCTGTAGTATAAGAAGGGGAAGATTTGAGGATTTTGTTTCTCCTTGGAATATACAGACTTGGGAGGCTAAGCAAGGTTTGATGTTCAGCTAAGCACAGCTTCTAAGCCTTGTCATTGACCTTACTTTTGAACTTCTCATAGCTGTGTATCCTAATTTGTCATCTTCCCTTTTTAACTTGAGCAGACAGTTCTTTTGAATTATTGGTCAAACCTTCTAATTATGCAGCTTTAGGGGTGTTTTTTTTTAACCACATCCTACTGTAGACTGTACTCTCTACAATGTATCACATAGCTTAAAACTAGTAGTAAATATAAAACAACATAATCAAGCATTTCCTGCTTTGGGCTCTTATATTTGATAAGCTTCTTTGGCAATCCAGTTTCTATTAAAATCTGCAACGTGCACTTGAGTGTATTCTCATTTGAACCCTAAAAGCTGGCTTTTTGTGCTTGCCCAAATGTTATGTGTCAAGTGGATAAGAGATTTTAAATATCCTTTTTTTACTGTCATTCTTGTATGTTTGTTCTTGTTCTGTTCAATCCCAGTGAACTCAGTACTTGACCATGCCTGTTGTATACCTGGTTTTGAATGTGCAAATTTCGATCGTTTTTACTGGAAGGGTTGTCTCAGAGAAGAGGAAATGATAAGCCTAATGATTTAATAATATAGAGAAAATTTCTGATGTTCTAGATTGACAAAGTGTGCTGGGTTCAGGTATACTTAGAAGAAACTGAAAAGAGTCAAGTGCTTATTGAAATTACTTTCTTAAGGAAGGAGCCCTGAATTGTTCTGTAACTGTAACTCACCAGAAATAATTTTGTACTCTGAACTCACAGAAGGCTCCAGCCTCATGGTGCTCAGGGTTTCTATGGTAAAATGTTACTGCAGTTGACATAATGATGAAGAGAGCTATTCTGGCCTGTTTTGAAGAGGCAGATTTTGAATTCTCCATAGCAATTAATACAGATCAGCAGTGGCCACAGGCTCTTAAAGGATCAGTGAGAGAGAAGTGACTTAGAGTTTCCCTTGTGGTAATATACACAGAAAGAAAGAAAAAAATAAAGATATATGAATCTTAACGAGGGTTTACATTTGTAATAGATCAGAGCAGCTTCATGAAAAGGATTAATGCCAAAAGAGGTATGTTAGTCATTGTTGCTGGAGTTTCCTGTCAGGCATTTTGCTCCCTGGGAGCAGAACCCAGCCCGTGGAGGTGCTGGTGCTCAGTGATGTGACAGATTCAGGTGGAAGCAGGACTGAAACCCAGGCTGAGCTCAGTCACTGGGCAGTCTGAGAGCATCGTGTTGGCTGCCCCTGGCTGGGGGGAGAAGGGGTTAAAGCAGTTCATGCATCATTCATTGCAGGGAAATGAATTTGCCAAAGCATTCGGTGTTTATATATAACACAGCACAGATAACAGACTTCTGAGCTGGAGCCGAGCCTTTCAACAGTTTTTTGCTTGAGATCCCAAGAGATATTTCATTTACTTTGTTCTTTATAGATGTTTTAAATGAGAGTAAGTATGTGATTCACATTCTGTATCTTGGTTTGCAAAAGAGACAGTTATGAGCTATGAAATTCATATCTGGATGGAAATTTGCCATCATCTGTTAGATGTGTAGTCTAAACTTCCATTTAACTTCTTATTTGCTTTTTGGGAGTCTTGTGTCAAGTTTATGGCTCAATGGAGAAGTGAATCAGCTTGTAATGATTAATAGTCCAGTATATCAATAAATAAGAATCCTCACATGACACTCAGAACCTGAAGGGTGTTTTTTAAAAATAATAATTTTAATTTAATAGGTGTTGATGTTTCTGGTGCTCGTCCTGGAAGGTTTCCTACCCTGTCTGAAATTAGACTGGCTTTAGTGATTTATAGGAAATACACTATGTTGGTAAGTGATGAGAGTAAGAGAACTAGAAACACCCCTTTAAACTGGTCCCCACTGGTATTAAGAAATCAGGAGGAATGCAGAAACTGTGAATGCTCTTGGCCAAGCATCAGTGCCTGTGGCAGAAATTTGCCCTCAGCCGTAGGGCTGACGTTTGCTTGTTCTTGAATGCTTCATCTTTGCCTAAGCTGGGGTTCACAGTCAGTCTCGAGCTAAATATTACTAAATTGGGGGTTGGGATGTCTTTATGCTTACATGAGATAAGTAGCACTTTGGCTTCAATGCCATTTGTCTGTTGTTGCTTGAGTCTATATTGTTGTGAATACAAATGGAGAGACTGTGTCTTTGTCAGTCCTCTGAGGAGAGGTTTGCACTGCTGAGATTGCCTTTTGCATCCTTACTTTCTGTGTGTGCCTTCAAAAAGGACTTAAATGACTTCAGTACAGCTCTTTGGATCCTTGCCATCTCTCTGATCCACAGTGCTAGATGCTGTAGGGGAGGCTAGGAGGATGGGCACAGATGTCTGCTCACTATTCATCACTGGAGAGAGAGCTGTGCATCAGTGGTGCTGGGGCTATTTCTTCCTTCGTGCCTTGGGCACAATCTTGACCTCACTGGGCTCTAGGAGAGCGCTGGCCATCAGGCTGTGGCTACCCTTCTTCCACGTTCTGGAGAGCAGAGTGCTGTCAGGCACTAGTTAGAAACATTCAGAGCACATTGATACTGGCTCCATTTCTGGTTTGTCCTGGAAAAACCAGGGAGAGGAGGTTTGCCCCTGCTCCCATCTGAGGCAGGGATCGTGTCAGCCGTGAGAGACAGTCATTGCCCTTCCATCAGCTCCAGGATGCATTGATCGTGTTCAGATGATTCTGCACTTTGTATGTGGAGAGGTTCTGTGCTTTTGAGAAGCTTTTTCACATTTCTGTAATCAGTGGAGTGGAGCTGCAGCTCTGCACAAGGACACGTTGAGCTGGGAGGGAGCTGAGGAGCTGTGGCTGTGCCATCCTCTCCAGACACCGCCTTGGTGAGAGCTTGGGGCAGCCTTTACTTCATCCTGGTCCCATGGAATCCAGGCCAGGCCCAGGCCCGCGTTAGCCAGGCCAGGCCCGGGCCCGTGTTAGCCAGGCCAGGCCCGCGTTAGCCAGGCCAGGCCCAGGCCCGCGTTAGCCAGGCCAGGCCCGGGCCCGTGTTAGCCAGGCCAGGCCCGCGTTAGCCAGGCCAGGCCCAGGCCCGCGTTAGCCAGGCCAGGCCCGGGCCCGTGTTAGCCAGGCCAGGCCCGCGTTAGCCAGGCCAGGCCCAGGCCCGCGTTAGCCAGGCCAGGCCCGGGCCCGTGTTAGCCAGGCCAGGCCCGCGTTAGCCAGGCCAGGCCCAGGCCCGCGTTAGCCAGGCCAGGCNTAGCCAGGCCAGGCCCAGGCCCACGTTTGCCAGGCCAGGCCCGCGTTTGCCAGGCCAGGCCCGCGTTAGCCAGGCCAGGCTGCCACTCTGGTGCCTGAACATTCCTTCTCCTCTCGATGTGTGCTTCAGAGCACCTTGGTGACACTGAAATGATGGTGAGGCAGAATTGGAGCATCCCTCAAACCTGGATTCTCTCCAGCAATGGGAATGAATGGATAGAAGAAAGGTTGAGTGTTAAATCTTCCTTTTGCTTGTCTCAATCCAGCTGGTTGGTAACTAGGGCCAAAGCTGTCTGGGCAGGGAGAGTGAACAGAGGAGAATTCTGAACTTGTGCGTGGTGATTTCATTTTGTGGGCTCTGTTGTAGCTCTTTTGCTCTGTGGCAGCAAACAGCAATCACATTTCCAGTCTGGTGGTACCTGTAAGTCAACAGTGCCTCTGGGATCCTTCTGTGGGAAAGGGGCCATATAAATGTAAGGCAGTGATATTATCTTTATTATCAATTAACTTTTAGTGCCTTTGACAATCTGGCATGCAAGGTGCATCAAATGAACTCTAGCTGTGATTATTTCTAAACACCATGTAAGAGCAGACCTCGCTGTCCTAATCAAATTGAAAAGGACTAAGAGGGCAAGTCAGTTATGTCAGGATGCAATCACTTCAGCACATTAGAAACTGCACAGAAATGCTGCTTTTCTTTTTTTTCCAACACGCCCTGATCCCCCTTTTCCCCAAGAGATTTGTCTCTGCAAAAACTGAGCTGCCACATCCTGTAACTCCAGGGAGTTACTATAGCAGGATTGTTGATGGCAGTTTTGGAAGGAATTATACTGGAGTTAGCACTGGAAATGCTGTGTGCTGCTGCAAAATATACTCATTTTTATAGAGTAATTCTGTTCCTTCCCCCCACCCCCCAGGATGGGTTATTTTAGGATGATTATAGTTCACACTGCTATTTCTGTTCAAGGTATGATAATTAATGTTCTATTTCCAGACCTATTCTCTAAGCCTGCTCTTGCACATACACATGTGAGTGTTATATGCGTATTTTCAAGACTTCTGTTTATTTTATATGATCACTATCTGTGTCACACTTTATTAGAAGTATTCAGAAAACACACTTGGGGGTTTCTGCAACATTAATATATTTAGCATAAACTAAGTTAGCTTACTGGGTATGTTTTCCTTCCTCTTTACTTTTATAAAGGAGGGAGGTGTTTGTACCCACTGTTAAGTAAAACTGCCTTTGCAGTTAGAGAGGGCTGTGCATCAGTGAGGAGTAAAGCATTTCTGAGGGGTATGGCAAGGCTTTTGCAGGAAAACAGATTGGACATTTTTCACTGTGGCCAAGATGTATTTACTAGAATGGTTTTGCCAGGGCTTCCCCTTGGGAGAAAGTTCTTCTATACTTCATAATAAGGTATAGTTGAAAAAAGTTTTCAGTTTTTCTCTTTATTAAGTCAGCCTTAAAATGGCAATGCAAATTGGGATTTTCCCCTCTGAGGATGTTTGGTAAGTCAAATTCTGTTAGGGAGTTCTATATTTCTGGACTACCTAATAACTTTCCTGTCTATAAAATCAACAGCAGACTTGCAGAATTGTTATACCCATCTTCTCCACCCCTCTCCAAAATGTGTGGGCAACCTGCAGAAATGGAGGCACAGCAGATCAAATCTGTTCCTGGAATGCTCTGGACAAAAAAAACCCTCAAATCTTCTGAGCTTTGCTGCCTTTTTGGAGATTTTTTGAGTGTAAATTACTCTCATTTTTGTTTCTAGAATAACTCTCATGAGCATCTTCAGGTGGATTGCCTATAAAGAGCTCTCTAATGGTACAATATTTTCTACATTTGCAGGTAACTAAAAGCAGCAGCTATAGCATAATTGTTGTGTAGGTTTCTAGCACACTTAAATTTCAGATTCTTCTGTAAACAAGTGCCCAGAATACAGTCAGCACATGTATGTGGTTCTTTCCCTGTAAAGATTTTGTCTACAGGAGTATTTTTATTTGATCTGTGAAGCTGCTGAGTTACATGTTAATTCTTTGAGCATTTCTGCATCGATACTGGCAATCTTCGTTTTATCATTGGATTATGATAATTCTTCCTCTGCAGGCAAGAAATAAAACAGAGAGGATGGGGTAAATACTTCCAAACATATGGTGAATTTAGTAGGCTTTCATGAATGATAAACCTGTTAGGGTTACCTTAATAAGTAGTTACTACATGTTTTTCCTAAATCAGCACCAACAGCTCTCTGGGAAGGTGTAAAGAGATCTGTTGGTGTGCCTATACTGTGAGGGTGAGATACATGAGCAGAACACAAATGTGTCTGTGTGAGGAAAATGTACACGAGCCTCATTGTGCATACTGATTCTTGGCACAGTGTTTTGCCCAGGAGGCAGGAAATAAACAAATGGCCAGCCTAAAACTGTATAAATCTGAATTGATTCCACAAGGAATAGGAGGAATTTCGCAGCCTTTCTGACTGCAAGAAATCCCATGGTCTCCCTGTGACAAATGTGTTTTCCCAAAGCTTACTGCAGTACCAAGCCTATGTGTTTGCCCTCACAAAGTAGTGTGGATTGCAGTCCTAGAGACATCATTTTTCATCATCTGCAAACATGAAAATAACTTCAGTAAGCACAGCAGCCTGATTTACTGTTATTGAAATGCTGCCATCTCAGGATGTGCATCATGTATAGCCATGTTTAAAAAACAAGTGAATAAGGAGAAAGCAAAGAGTGAGGGAGGAAAATTTTAAATCTGGAAGTGCTTGGTTTTGTTGTTTTTCTTAATAAACCAAGTATTTCCCACCAGCTGGAAACGAGGCTGACAAGATAAATAATGGCTGCTGGTTTGAATCCAACTATTGCTGTACATATGCATATTTTGAGTTCAGTTTGTTTAACCTGGAGATGCTTACATTGAGCTATCAATAAAAACATACATTCAGTTTGTTTATTGATGTCTCAGAATAGCACTGCTGTTCCCATGGAAGTTTGGTGGCCCTGCTGAGATGTGCTTCTGATAAGAATAACTCTGCAGTGTCTGTGTGTGTATTGAGATACAACAGTGTTTATGTATGTAAATTTATCAAAGAGTTTGTGCAGGTTTTAAATACTAGTCCTGACTGACTTTAACTCTCCTCAGAACACTGTTTAAATGATGATATCACTTTGAATGTTATCCAAGTAATCTGTAAATTGCTTTTATGATATCTGAACCCTACCCAGCATGTGACATTGCTGTTAAACTGAAAATTCATGGACCATCCAAAGAGAGGTAACACAGGGAGCCTTCTCTGGGCAGCTGTAACCATGGTACCTGAGATATTGTCCAACATAACCCTTTTGATGCTTTTTTTTCCCCCAGCAGAAAGAGCTTTTATCAAAATTCCTACAGCTTTCCTGTTGCATCGACACCCAAATTCATTTCTTATCAGTTGGGAATACACAGTTGGATTTTTCTTTAGTTTAAAAAAAAAGCTCCTGCTGAAAATGGAGATGAATGTACTTCAGAAAATAACAAAAGTCTATCTGTGTGTTTTGTTCTGCAATCTCATTGTATAATCCTGCCTCTTTGAAGGTTTAGCTTTTCTCTGTAGACTAACAGCATATATAGAAATGTAAGTTTAGTAGCACTAGGCCTTCTAGAGCTATTCTTGTGGGGTGTGAAAGAAGCTTAAAAACCCCATATTTGGAAAGTGAATTAATGATTCCATTGTGCTCTGAGCTGGTGTAAGAGCTCAGCTTTGCCAGAGCTGTGGCTGCACTGGGTGGGAGTCAGTGTAAGACACATTAAACACACTAAACACACAATGTAAGACACATTAAACACACTAAACACACAATGTAAGACACACTGAACACACCATCATGCCTAAAGTTTCATCTTCAAAAAATCAGAACTTTTCTGCTGCATGGTGCAATACAAAATTAGTTTGTGATGACAAACAAGCAAAAGGTTCCCCTAAATTTCTCTAAGTGCCCTGGCAGCCATGTGGGTCACACAAGGGCAAGAGTGACTCCTCAGCCTTCCTGAAAAATCCACTGATCCCCTATGGTATCCTGTTGGTCATACACCAAATGTACACATTAACCTCCTAATCCAACTAGCACAGTCTGCCAGGGAGAATTACTAAAATAATTTAAAATATCCTGTTAATGCATATATATGTTCTGTAAAAAGCACACAAACTAAATTGGTTTTATGTTGTTGGAAAATGGTGCCAGGTGACATTTAAAACAAAATGAAGCAGCATGGGCAAAATGAGCTAGAGGGGCATAGGAATTGTCTGGGCACGTGCACGTACATCAGCATGTGTGCTTGATATGTTCCACATAACAGTGTTGCCACCTATTGATAGAAATTTAAACTTCATGTAGATGTTTATAATATATTTTTCCAAACACAGCAAAGGTCTCCTCCTTCTGATGAGACTGGCATGAACAATGTGTATTATTTGTGGTAGAATAGGTCTTAGAGGCTTTGATAATACCATAGTGTTACAAAGTAATGGGTGCTGTTCACAAACCAACAAAGGATAAATGTTATCAAAGGAATCTAAAGCTGCTGATGCTTTTCTATGACTTAGATGTATGATCCCATTGTCAGTGGCAGCTCTTTGAACCAAGGAGTGAGTGTGCCTGGTCTGCACATTGCAAGTTTATCTCTAATTTTCATGGGGATAGAATGAACAGGGGAAAATTAAGGCAGTATTTATACATGTATGACTGCTTGAATTGTTCTTCAAAAACATGCTGGGAATCAGAGCTTCTTATTGATTGTACTGGAGAGGTGATACACTTTTAGTTAGAAATTAAACATATGCTCATTGGCATTAAATCTAATCTAAATCTAATCCATTACTTGTGGTGAAATATGAATATTACTGGAGAATAAAAAGCTGTCTAATTTACAGTTTTTTGTTCAGACAACTGTATTGTTATGAAGAAAAATGGGTTTGTTCTTGTCTTAGAAGACAAGTGAAAATGAATTTGAAGTTGTCCAGTATATGTTCAGAGTATTCCCATGAAAAACTAATGGATAAATGTGAGTGCTGCTTTATAGCTGGGGAAAAACATTGACTAATGAAATGTTGTTTGCATAGCCATAAAGTCACATAGGCATGTGTTCAGTCGTGTGTCATTCTTTCAAGCAATCAACATTTGTTCTAAATTAGGGCCCTTTTCAGTATTTATCAGTATTTGCTCTTGGATAAACTCTCATATTCTGGAGGTGTGCAGTAAAATGGATGATGATGTTTTATCTTCCATGACAAACACAGTTTAATTTCCTGCATATTGCTCTGCTGCAGATGAATCCAGCCTGGGCTGCCCTGGCTGAGAGTGTTCTGCAGAGGGCTGAGGTCAATCCTGGGGCTGGTGCAGAGCAGTTCCTGGCTCTCTTTTTCCTTCAGTGTCCAGAGCAGTCCCCTGGAGCTGGGGAAGGGTGTGGAGCACAGCTGGGGGAGCTGCAGGGGCTCAGCCTGGAGAAATCAGCTCAGGGAGAACCTCACTGGTCCCAGTGCCAGGCAGCAGGGTGGGACTGGAACCTGCTGGGGTTTGCTTCCTGCACCCATCAGTGCAGGGCCAAGAGCCCTGGTGGCACCAGTGAAGGCTTAAATTGGAGAGCAGGAAAAATTCCTAACTGGAATTAAGTTGCTCAGCCATTGAAATAGGCTGCCCAGGGAAGTGGCAGAACCACAGTCCTTAGAAGTGTTCCCAAAATGTGTGGATGTGGCATTTGGGGCATGGTTTAATGGTGAATGTGCCAGTGTTGAAGCAGGAATAGAAATTAGAGACTGAGAAGGCTGAAATTTGGAGCATTATCCCATGTTCCAAACGTTCATTTTGGCTGGGGGTAAACAAGAAGACACAACACATTAAGCTGCACGTGGAAGTAAAGCAACAGGAAAATCAGAGATTATTCAGAGGTGTAGAAAGCCAAACAGGGATCATGATCTTAGAAAAGATTCATACTTAGAAATTCAGGGATCTGTAGTTTATGTATTTATTGTAAAATAAGTAGATACTTTGGTTTGGACTATTTAGGTGGCTCTGTAGCTTTGTGGTAAATGCCATGTATTAATGGCTTACTATTTGTGAAAGCAAAGTGCACTTGCTTAGCTGCAAGCTAAGTTCAGTTCCATGTCAGACTTTTAATTTCTCCTTGTAGTTGTGAAGAATATGTCCTTAGCTATCTCTCATTTGTCAGGAGTTGATAGGAAACATCTGCACAACTTGTTCAATCTGTTAACTGTATGTGTTCATCCAAGCCTAACTGACAAGTAAAATGTACCAAATAATATTGGATGTGAGGATGACCTTTGCTAATAAGGCAGTTACAGCAGACTTGATGGGAACCAAGCCACTTCCAGTGAAATGCTGGTTTGAAATGGCTCTGTGCTATTTAGTCCTGTTGCTATCAGTAGGGATAAAGGCATGTTTTCTTGAAATATATTGAATATTTTCTTGAAGATGTTTCATAGAAAGTAATCCCAAGAATAGGTAATATGGGAAGATTTTTTTGATGGCCACTAATGTTATTTTTAAATGCAGCCTTGGTAGCTTGATTAAAGATCTTGGTTAAATACCATATTAGATTTAGCAGAGATGCTTGTTTCCTTTACCAAAATGATAGGTTTAGGGTGTGGGAAGGAAATATTTGATAGAAATGCTTTGTACTGAGTTATCCATTTGTGGATTAAGCACACCAAGCTGCTTGAAAACACCATGGTAGTCCAGAGTTCACAACCTCAGTCTGATTAGGCTGGTTTTGATTATTAACTTGGACTCCTTTATTTATTTATTTTAAATCTGGGAGACCTTAACTTCTCAGGAATCTGTGCATCTCTGCTGAGATCAACCTAATCCTGCTAAAAGAACTCTGAATTACAAAATCCAACCCAACTGTGGGGTTCACTGCTTAATGTGGCTCAATCAGAAATAATCTTTCCTGGGTTGGGAGTCAAAAGGCCAGGATACTGAACTGAAAACCTGCCAGTCAGGAGTAATGTTCTTTCTGAATTCAGTTGTGTTTTGGGCAGATATGGGCCAGATAAAAAGGAGCACATGGTCCAGGCTGTGCAGTACCAATATCCCAACGTTGCTGACCCTGTCAGTGGGAATTGGCAGTGAAATTTCTTCATATTTTGCCATCAGTACTCAGGTTTTTTCTCAACCAGTCTGTGTTTTCTGAGCAGGATACTTCTCCTGGGCAGAATGCTTCACTTTTTACATGAGTGTTTCATGTTCCAGATAACTTCTCAGAAATATTGCATTTTAGCATTTTTTAATATGAGTATTAGTATCCATTAGCTAAAATCCAAATGGATATTTTTAATTCACCACACAGATCACTGAATGTGTTGCTTTCTTACCCTGTCCTGTGCAGGGAATGCACACCTTTATCCTAATGGGTTACTTTTTATTATGAACACCAGTATCCCTGGCAGATCTGTTTTCTATTTCCATGTGCTACTGAAAGTGTATTTGGGTTGTTTGTTTTGCTGTAAAAAGTCATTGGATCGTTATTAATCATTCATTGAACATTTCTCATAACCATTTCACTTGGAAAATGATGATCAGACTAGATTAGCAAGTTAAAATTTGGTAGATAAACACATGGTACTCATTAATTTAAGTCTTTAACATTCAGCAAATATGATAATGTTGATTACATTCCAAATTCAGCCAAGATATTTATGGGATAAGAATTCAATTTCTCATGTTTTCTTTTATGTTTAAACTCATCAGGGAGGTAAATTTACCTGGTGTTTTGGTCAACTGATTAATTAGTGATCGGTGTGCACCAATATTTGAATGTTAACAAGAAAAAGTAATGAGTACTTAAATCACTTTTTAACATTTTGTGTGCCATGCACTTTCACTGAAGTATATACTGGTCTCTTATTTTCATTCTACTGAATGAGTAAAGGAGGATTTTTAATTCCAAACTCACCTAATACAGTTTGTTATCTGAATTACTTCTGAACTGTAATACGGCTTAAGTTGATTTAAAGCCAAGTTATTGAAGTAGTTTAGCCTCAAAACATCTGTGGTTGTAAAATGGACCTTCTCAAGCTGCTAATAAGACTTTTTTTTTCAGTGTTTCTCTCCCAGTGTAATGATTCTCTTATTTGAACTGCAGAGCAGAAATCACCAGATTACATTGTTAAATCCACAGTTTGTGTTTAAACTCATTTATGCTGCTGTGTGTGTCGGTGCAGCTCACATTAGAGGTTCAGAGGAATGCATGTAAATTTTTAGAAGTAATTCAGGTTTAGAAGAATGTGTGTTCCCACCCCAGAAAATAAAATAAAAAAAAAAAATCAGAAAGTATTTCTAATTGTAGAAGTCAATGAAGTGGTGAGGATTGCAGCTCCAGCAGTTTCACTCTATTTGCTCAGAATTCACGTTAAAACGTGTAAGAGGATAATATTCAGGATGACCTTAATTCTGTAATTTGTAAGTATTTTAATCTTAATGAGCTAATTTTTCCAAAGTAAATTACAAAACTCTAAGACAGCATTCACATTCCTACAGGGTGGTGTCTGGTTAGTGCAGCTGCCATTTGTGTTTTTAATGTATAAAAATTCCCCTTGTTCCCCACTACAGTAGAACACAATTTATTTGTTCATTCCTTGCCTTTGCTCAGGTAGCAGTGTTGCAATGTTTTGAACACTACCCACTTCCTATTTAAGCAGGAGATGTAGGACTGTCACTTTAAAGAACAGAAGTGCTTTGTACTTGACAAGATTTTACAGGACTGGGTACTCCACAAACTAAAGTTTCCCGAGGGCTGCAGGGGAGCTTCGATCTCTGCATCC
This sequence comes from Aegithalos caudatus, assembly GCA_013389925.1. Classification (NCBI taxonomy): domain Eukaryota; kingdom Metazoa; phylum Chordata; class Aves; order Passeriformes; family Aegithalidae; genus Aegithalos; species Aegithalos caudatus. The sequence goes on from WEIU01014851.1 coordinate 3,451,553, forward strand.
TCAGGTGTTCAGCAAGGAGCGTTCACAGAGAGGCACGCACTGAGAGCTGCCTTTTCAAATGCTGCATTTCAGTAAAACAAAGTGCCTGGCCATGGAACTGGCCTGGAGATCAACTGAAATAAAGGGCTTGAAGAATAGTAAGTGTGGTAGGAATTAAAGGCAAAGCAGTTTTGTAAAAGTCTTAATTAAACTGGGGAAATTATAATAGAAATACTCCTGTGTTCTTCTGTCAGAGAGAGCCCACTGGCCATCGTGGTATTGAATGTGGTAATACATGAAATGATTCTGGTGAGCCCTGGAATTCCTGGTCCAGTTCTGTGTGTGTGCTCATCCTTAAATTTATTATAAAGGAATCGAGTGGTGTAATTGAATTACTAGGCAACGATATCTTAGATAAATATATGGCACAAAATATCTTACATTAATATATTACATAACACTTGGTGTACTGATATTAATATTTTTGTTGGTTTTAGCTTTCTTTTACTATGTATTCCACTAATCTCAGAATGAATTCTCTTTTCTCGTAGTCTGCTGATATTTTTTTGCTTCCTCCGACTATTCAGCAATTCCCAGTACCAAGTCCCTGTTTTATTTTGGGCTTTTTAAGTGATGCTTGTCCTGTGGTGCTCATTCAATGACCCATTCCCTCAAATGGGAAGCTGATTCTGTCCCTTTTTTAATAGGGATCCTTCCCAGTGAATTCCAAAAAAGTCTTCAACTGGTCTTTGACTGCACACAGAGATTCTTCAGCTCCAGAACGAGAAATGACTTTCATTTTGTTTTGAATGTTTGGTACTTTCCATTTTCAGTGCAGTGTAATAGCAGAAAATCAGAGATAAGCTTTTCAGAGAAGGATGATCTTCCCAAGGTTAATGTATGTTTCCAGCTGTCTCTGGTGCACGTCTGCACTTAGAGCAGAGTGCTGGTGAAATGCTGGCATTTAGGGAGGTGTCCTTAGGCTACACCACTTCTCTTCTTACAGCAGTTATAATAATATGAGTCATCTTTAATAACAGTTGACACAAGCCCTGTCACATAACAAATTGCTGAACCTTGGAGCTCCTCTGCACCTAAAAGCACTGAAATGTGTATTTAGAATTGCCTCCAGATCAGCAGTGGCACCAAATGTTTTCTAGGGGAGCTTATTTAGGTGACTACTTGCAATATGTGTAATGATTTTCATGGCCTTCTTTTGTCTCTGAACTTCCTTAATTTTAAAAATTTACTAAATACTCTGTGAAGCTTTATGGCACAATTTTCTTCAGAATGGAATTTATCATTCAGCATCATGTTCCCAAATCCTCCCCTGCTGACTTGCTCTCTGTGCAGATGAGCCCTGGCTTAGTTCATTAATGTCACAGCTGCATTTTTCTGCTTCCCCAGCACCTTGTGTCTATAAACCAGAGCACAGCTGAGCTACCTGTGCTGGGAATGTCTCTCCTTTCATTACCCACCTGCCCATAAGGGGGGACAGAGCAGAAATGCAGGTTGTTTCACAGAATGGGGAGGAAATACAGGCACTGTTTCAGGGCAGGGTGACAGTGTGGCACAGAGTGAGTGTGGCTGGCAGATTTCCTCCTGACCTTTCACCATGATCATGTCGTGGGGTAAAATAGAGCAGCCAATAATCAAATCCTGCTGGCAGAGTGCCCTTGCAGCTTGGAGTGTTTTGGGGTACTTAGAAATGTCACAAACTAGGATATGAAATGGGAGATGAGAGTTAACATCCCTTCTCAATTGAAAGCAAGTTTTTTGGAAAAATGAAATCACTGGCAGATGTGAAAGGCAGGTGCCCATTTTGTAACCTCAGTATGGATGTATTTGATATGGGGGAATATAAAAAAGGATATCCACTGACCCAAACATAATGCAATTCAGCCATAGGTTAAAGAAAGGTCATTTTCTTGCCTTGTTGGCTGGAAGGAGACAGCAGAGCTCTAACACATAATTGTGTTCTGTGACAGTAAAAGGAGTCTTTTGGTGCTTTGGGAAAGGAAAGTGACATTTTCCTTGCCCGTGAGAGAAACACAGCTTCACATTAAACCTACACTACAGGGCTCTCAATGTAAATAGAATTAGCAGGGGCAGAATTGTTACCCTCAAGGATAATGGTTGTATTATTTCAAATGCAGCTAGTATAGATGGATATGTGTGCTTGTATGTGGACACATACAGAAAAGCAACAGACAAGAGTCACATTTCAGCTTCATCCTTCTCTCTCCTGGCTGTGATTTCTGTGCTGAAGAAAGGGAGCTGAGCTCAAAGGAGTTGTTGTGCAAGCCTTGTGTTCTTGCCAAAGAGAGTGGTGGTAGTGATAGTAATATATTTGATAGAGAAGAGCTTAAGTAGCTGAGAATTTTGAGCACTTAATTGAAAAAACAGAAGTGTGGCATGGTTTAATTTTTTCTATTTTATGTGCCCATAAGAAAATAGCTCACAAAGATGTAGTCAAGAAGCACCTTGTAATGAGAGTGCAGAAACTGTGATGCTAATAGGCAGAATATGTAAAAATATGAATAATGCCTAAACAGTAAGCATCTTTGCTGTTCTAATGTCTAAATGAAAGAAGGCCTGGGTGTAAAAGGGCAGTAATCTTCCACAAACACACTAGAGGCATGTTTGTATATTTGTAGTTAGTTACATTCCCAGATGTAGCTGAGCCTTTGGGAGTACAGCTGGGAAATCAATGTCCCCATCTTCAGTGCCAGCACTACCTGCATTTTCTTTGTAGAGCAGTAAAGAAAATGGTATAATCAATTTGTAAAAACTCTGAAGCTTTGGATGGACAACTCAAAATAATCTCTGCCAAGAAGGCTTCACAGGCTGGTGAAAATGGATGGATGCATAATGTGCTTCCAGTTTGCACTACAGAAGACTCTTGGTACTTGCAGGAGAAATTTCTAGCAAACATTCATTACAAAGGAGTCTCTATTGAAATGAGAACAAAGGTTCCACTAAAAAGATCTCGGAGGATTCAAATGTACCTTTTCATAGGTGACATGCTGATACAAGCCAGTTCTCAAGGGGTTGCATCAAGGCATAAACCAGCAGTAATTTCAACCCTGCAAGATCATAGCACTATCATGAACAGAAAGAAAATCAATCTGACACCAGCTCAAATAATAGCAGTTCTGGGAGTCACAGGATACAGTACAAGTCTGCTGGGAGGGCCTGCTTGTCAGAACAATGGCACTTGAAGACACTGAATACTTTGACAGACATCAAAGCAAGAAGAAAAAGAACAGAAGGATCACTCCTCAGGCATGATGGTGTCACTCACAGGAACAGCAACCTGAGTGATGCTTCAGATGAAGGTGAAGCAGATGATGGTCCTGTGGTCAGGCAGCAGTCAGGTCTTCCTGCAAAAAGTACTTCAAATGCTTGAAAAGCCTTTCAAGTTCTAACTTAGTGGGTGATGTCAGAACTGCATAATACTTGATGGTCTTTCTTCCCAGAGTTAGAGGAGCAGAAGTTATGAAAACTATTTTGGAAAAGACTGAAAAGTTCACTTCCTGTGTGCAGTAAATAACGGTGGTTTCATAAAAGTTCTTAGCACTGCTGTGATAACTTAATTGAGAATCTTGCAAGGCATTAAACCACAGATCATGTGCTTTCTGTAAGTGCTTAACGTTGTGAGCCTCTGCTGGAAATAAAGCAAGTTGCTGAATCAGTGCTGCTTCTAGAAATCCTAGAATGTAGCAGAAAATAAATTGCCCCAAAAAGGTGATGGATCTAAATATGAGCAAGCCACATCAGATCTAAGGAGTGGACAATGCTAAAGAGATGCTGATAATATTTAAGATAATGTGTCCCATTAGGAAACTTCACCTGGAGGTTGTCAGCATTTTGTTTCAGAGGGTTTTAGTAGGTGGTTTTTATGATTTTGAAAAGGGAAATGAAAATTGCTAAGGCCCTTTGATACCTAACACAACAACTCCTAATGCCTGGGGAGGGAAAAATCTACCAGGAAAATTGTGACTTATTGCAGTGTCAACTGATGAAATCTTCTGTTTCATCAAATATGATGATAATTAGACTTGTCCATATGCTTTGATAGTCCATAAATACTCTGGTGAATGCCTAGTTTGCTTAAAGAAGACTTCCATTATTCTGATTAAAAACAGGGGAAGTGAACATGAAGAAAAAATTGTCAGCTGAATGCTTTTAAACACCGTTGCCAAGGCATTGTGATATCAGTGCAAATCTAATACTTGATCTGTGGTTTAGATGTTCCAGGTATCCATGTGTTGTAAATTATTCTCATGTGCTATTGTGATACAATATTTAAATTGGTGTCTCAAAAAATTAATAGTATCTACACAGAACATGTAATTTTCAATTTTTGTAATCTCTGAGCAGCTAAACCTGATTTTAACAATTACTTTTTTGCTAATTAAGCCTTACTGGGTCTTCTTAATTAAGCACACAGTTGGAAAAGAGACAATAATTATCTCAATTTGATGGCTATGCCAATTTGAATTATCAAAAAATAACCAAAGCACATTCAATTTTCTTGTCACATACAAACACTACTTTCCAAGCTGGTGTGTTTTTAAACAGTTGCACCTTCCAAAGTTACTCCTAGGTTACACAGTGTACCTTCCTGGTTACTCCTGGGTGAAACAAACATTGCATTTTTCCTGCCTGCATATACACAAGTGCATGGACACCTCACTCTTGGATAAATTAGAGCAGTGTAGATATGTATTTACATATATAGATATATGATAAAGGCCAGATTTCCTTTCTCTCTTTCCCTGTTTTGTCCCTGCCATACATGGAATTAAGTTGAAAAGGCAGTAAAGGACTTGACCAGGTGTTAGGGACAGATCTGTAGATATTAAGCACTTGGCCTGTTTTCCTTAAGGCCAGACTTTCTCATCTTCTTTAGGATTCTTAGTTGAAGTGTTGACGTGGTGGGAGACTGTGCAGTGTTTCCATTTTTTTAACTGAAAATATGTTCACACTCTGGGTTACTCTGCAATATAATTAGGAATTGTATTTCCTAAAGCACAGCTCTTCAGGAAGACTTTGTGCTCAAGGATCCAAGTGTCTACTCTGAACCTGCTCAGGTTATCTCACCCTGAATCCTGAACATCCTCTGTCCCACAGCAGGAGAACTTGAGCTTTTGTCCTGGAATGTCAGTAACATCAAATAATGAGTTTCCAAGAGAAAACATTAGGGACTTGTGTGATTCTTAGTCAGTGGCAGTTCTCCAAGTGAAGTGAAGGGCACGTGTTGGACAGGAATTCTGTATCACAGTTGAGTAGCTGACATAACGTATGTTTGTAAGATCACTTTCAGTCTTGCCATATGCCACAAAATCCTGCAACCTGACTTTCTTTGCAATTTCATTCTGCAGTGTTCTCTCTCTGGAACTTGAGATGTAATGGACAACACTTTGAATTGCTAGAGTTAAATTAGACTTTGACTAATTTTAAATGAAGATCATTAAATGTGAAAATGAACCTTATTCAGCTTGCATCTATCACAGTGACACTGTCAATGTATGAGCCAGTGTTATCCATCCCAGAGTTAAAAGAGCACGTTCTCTAGGGAGTGTGTTAAAGCCAGAGCATGGCCTTGAAAACTCTGGTTTGCATCTACATACCTGATTTAGAAAGAAAAACATATGAAAAACATGTGAAAAAACATATTCTAAGATTGTCATCTTTTATCTGTGCATCTGTTCTCTTAAGGGGTGCTATGGAGTCCACCTGCAGGAATAAATAACACAATGTCTCAGCATTTTACAGCCTCACTCGTTCCCTGATAAACACTGGACATGTCCCTACTGATCCATACATCCTTATGCCATTTTCAAACATCTTTTGGTGTGTTAATGCTTCATGAACCACAGAAAATGTTCATATGAATTTTGGTAGGTTTTGGGGTTGTTTTCAGTTCTGTTCCTTTGGTCCATCTTGTAGGGATTGCATTCTTTCTGGATTTTAGTATGAGGTTTTTCCTTCCATTGAAAAGTATTACCTGCTTCCATCCTCCAGACTTAGAGGCATTTTTTATATTTCTTCATTATACCTTAATTCCGTGTATCACACAGAAACACAATTTCTTCCTGCTCTAATGCTGCTCAATTTCTTCAGCTGGTCTCTTCCTTGCTGTGTTGTGTAAGACAGAATTTAAAGGGACTTCCTTTGTTTATAATCTCTAGACAAATATTTGAGGGTAAAATTTTTTGAAAGTACTTACAAGGTCAGGATGTTTTTACTTTTTTCCTTGATACTGCATTTCTCAAAGGTTTAAATCAAGAGTGTTTGCTCTGTTTTGCCTTTCATATTTTGCAGTTTTGTATTTCAGAAAGACCTGCAGAATAAAGGTGCTGTTCTTTTTGCCTTCAGCAGCTCAGAGCTGATATTGCTGCTTAGCAGTTCATTTTCAGAAACTACTGGGCTGAGAAGGCAATAAGCAAACAGTGGCTTTCAGATAAGGGTATGTGTTGAAAGAAAAGAAATAGAGGAGAGAAGGAGCACAGTTCCCTGGTTATATTTTAGCATTATAACTGCAATTACATTTTAATTCTAAATAGTCTGGAGTATTTGAGTATTAAACGTACTGATTAGCTGAGGCCAACAAAGGTTACAGTTTTTCATGTTTTTGATCTTGTAAGCTTCTGGAGGACCCTGTTCAGCTACATGATCCTCATTAGCAACCACAACCTGACCTCTGTAAATAACTCTGGACTTAGTGGGAGCCTGCAACCACTGCAGATGTGATGGGGCTGATGGTGGGCACTCACTCTGGAAATGTGTTCATTAAATGGGCGCCCTGCCAGAGCAGCTTTATGGAAAGCACTGTCCCAGTGGGGCTGTAAGGAGTCTGGGCAGTGTAAATGCAGTTCTGTTCTCCCATCCCTGCTGATGGGCACTGCCCCTGCTCAGCTCCAGGGAAGGAGGGGCTGGGGGAGAGGACCTGGATGGAAATGAAAAGGTGACAACAGTTCCTAATAACATGTGCCATGGGCACAGGTCACACATAAAAATCCCACCTATGTCTGTGTCGGTTCCATTACTTGGAGGGTGGTGTTTTCCTATCCAACAGAACTTTCTGCAAAGGTATTTCATTGTGATTTTAAGTTAATAGTTGTTCATTCTTCTGCAGAATTGACTGAAGATGCAATGATATCTATTTTAAAATATGGTTTGGAATTGCCTTCTATTCAGTGCCTAAATATATATTTTACCTATTTAGATGTCTGTGTATATAATAAACACATAGTACTTTTCTACTGTACTTTTATTACGTATTTTTTGGAACCTTTCAATAACAGAACAATGATGGAAAGGGCAAAAAAGTGCTACTTGTAAGGAGGAGAGCATTAAGACACTTACAGAAAGGTCACTTACAGGAACTGTAAGCTTTTATGAGACTTTATCATTTTGCTGACAGGGTCAACTTGATATTGATTGGCTGGGTGTTGTGTTTAGTTCCTTGAGGGCCAGTTATTTGCAGAAACCTGTGTAAACATCCAGGCAATATTCTTCATACTCCTGCCCTGTTTCAGCATTTTGGGTTGCTTACTGTGTTGTATTTTTCCAAACAAAATATGAAATGAAGTTCAAGTATTTGATTGCCGGTGTTTAAATTCAGGTTATCGTACCATGCTGTCATTTGTTGAATTTAACTGAGCCTCTTACTGTAGAAAAGCTTGAAGGTTTGATAAATAAATCTTCCTTAAGTAGTTGTTCACTGCAACTTAAGTTTTACGTGTCCCTGTGCATCCTAATAATTTTTTATTACTTTAAAAAAAAAAAAAAACCACTTGAAACCTCCCACAAAATAGGGAGGTTTAGGGAAAAGTTCTGTGTTTTGGTTTTGTGAGGGATTTTTTGTTGTTCCAGTAATGAGATAAATTTGTCAGCTTCGTGGTTGTGCCCTTCTGAAAGCAGGATGCGCTGCCTGTGTCCGAGGCTGCTTGCACTTGTTGCCTTCCTGGCAAAATTTATTTCTTTCTGCATCTTCTTAATAGAGGCCCTTAATTTCTCCTTGTTTTCCTCTGGCTCCTGCAGCTTTGTCTCCATTTATTCTGTCAGACAGGATGTATTGGAAGGCTTTTTCCTGTCAGTAACCATTCCTACAGAGTCCTCAGTTCATCTTTTAAACCAGCTCCGTGCTTGGGAGGCACGGCCCCTCTGCGTCCTGGTGTCGCTGTTAAAGCAACTCTGAGAATAAGAGCTGAGCTCGGGCAGTGCTGGCAATCTGGGAAATAACTGCAAATTATTGAAGCTAAATAGCTTTGCAGCAGCAGTGTTACTTCTGGTAACTTGTGCAGAGGCATCTCCTCAGCAGCTGGGTGCAGTGCAGTCAGCTCATAGCGCAGGGGCCTGTTCATAAACAAATAAATAAAATTTAATTGGTATATAAATATATGAAATACACAAATACAAAATTGTAATTGGACCTTTTGACCTAAAAGTATAGAGTATGTCTGAACTGAATTATTGTTGTTGGTTTTCTTTCCAGGGCTGTTTCCTTAAGGCATTGCAGTTGCTTGTTTTCATGACTTTGAGCCTGTTTAATCAGAGATGGAGCAGATGGACTGCAAACCCTACCAGCCACTGTCAAAAGTGAAGCATGAAGTGGATCTAACTTACACGAGTTCTTCAGATGAAAGTGAAGATGGTGGAAAGCAAAGGCAATCTTATGACTCCAGAGAAACTCTGAATGAATATAGCCAAGAGCTAAGACTTAACTATAACAGTCATAGCAGAAAAAGAAAAGCCATTGACCAGTCCACACAAGGTAAATAACTTATTTTTGCTACTAATTACGGTTATTACCATCCAGATTGCACACTAGGAAACAATATCAGGAGTGCAGCATTTTGTTCCCAAATGCTTAGGGTATCAACCCATTTTTTACCTGGTTTTAATCATGCTGTAATATCAGAAATTTAGGATTATTTTTAATTGAAGGAAAAGGGCTTTTTTAGCAGGATAGACTGGACTGGTATTCTGAAAATCATCACATGCTAGCCACAGACAAATATTTTCTTTAGTAGGAGCTACTCTTAGTAATGTTGAGTGATTAATTATTTACTGCCTTTGCATATGTTGGGTGCATTTTGCTCTAAAATCAACGTTGAGGCTGCAGGCTATCTCTGCATGTGCTTACAAAGCCTGTGAATTAATTCAGATACAGCAATTCTCGTAACATTTCTAATCATGTAAATAATCGAGTAATTTAAAAACTGAAATTAATTAGTGTATTGTAAGAAAAAACCCAAGAGTTAAGTCTCTATTTTAGCCTCTTGCATGATTAGGACAAATATTTGAACAGTGATGATAGTTGAGCTAAGGTTAGGAAAAGCTACTGTTTGATTAGAGACAGAAGTAAGACTCAAGGAGTGGAAGGAAGGAGCAGCATTTAGTGCAGCATTTCCTCTGTAAGCCCACGTGCTGGTTTTGCACACAATGAAGGGGCTTTGCTGCTGCTTTCAGCTCTGTCCCCAGCCCAAGCACGTGGTGGGACAGGGAGAACACTTGGAGAAATCAGTGTCAGAAGCAAAGAGGAACAGCAGCTGGGTTCCAGGGCCAGGCACTCCCTGCTCTTCAAGGAAGTGCTTAAATTACATTTATAAATGAGAAAAAAAATTAAATTTATTTAATAATCACATTTATATAATTAATTACAGTGTGGCCGGTACTTCTCGGCTAAAACTTATGGTACTTACCTAAAAACAAACAAACCAACCAACCCAAAATCCTCAAACAAGCCAAATCACGCACACCCCCTGCCCCAAAACCCTCACTGTTCACTTGGAAAAACCTTCTTCAATTTTATGAAGATAAAAATAATTCCATTTTTCTACAAGGAAATGAAAAGTAGTTTTTTGAGGATGGCAAATTTGTCTCCTCTGTGATGTGTAGATTAATGTGAAATTAGGAATTTGTGCTACATAGCTATTGCAGCGTGTTTGGATTTTTGGGGTTTTTTAACTGCAGATATTCTGCTTCAGGTTACACCCATAATACTGGAGTTGTCTGAAAGTACCTCGGATTCAGGGCACTAATACTTGGCTGCCTCCATCTATGTGCTTATATTCCCTCCAAAGAGCTACAGAACTGCTAATTTAGGGAAGAAAAAGTCATAGATTTCAACAGAGGATTGTTTAGAAAACGACTTTATTTGTAAGTGTATCTTGGACAGGCTGTGCGGGTTGGGCCCTGGGCATGGCGGGATGCACCTGATCATGATTAAACACACCTGGTCCTGATTGGATGCACCTGATCATGATTAAACACACCTGGTCCTGATTGGATGCACCTGATCATGATTAAACACACCTGGTCCTGATTGGATGCACCTGATCATGATTAAACACACCTGGTCCTGATTGGATGCACCTGATCATGATTAAACACACCTGGTCCTGATTGGATGCACCTGATCATGATTAAACACACCTGGTCCTGATTGGATGCACCTGATCATGATTAAACACACCTGGTCCTGATTGGATGCACCTGATCATGATTAAACACACCTGGTCCTGATTGGATGCACCTGATCATGATTAAACACACCTGGTCCTGATTGGATGCACCTGATCATGATTAAACACACCTGGTCCTGATTGGATGCACCTGATCATGATTAAACACACCTGGTCCTGATTGGATGCACCTGATCATGATTAAACACACCTGGTCCTGATTGGATGCACCTGATCATGATTAAACACACCTGGTCCTGATTGGATGCACCTGATCATGATTAAACACACCTGGTCCTGATTGGATGCACCTGATCATGATTAAACACACCTGGTCCTGATTGGATGCACCTGATCATGATTAAACACACCTGGTCCTGATTGGATGCACCTGATCATGATTAAACACACCTGGTCCTGATTGGATGCACCTGATCATGATTAAACACACCTGGTCCTGATTGGATGCACCTGATCATGATTAAATATACCTGGTCCTGATTGGATGCACCCAGGCAGGACAGGATTGGACCCACCTGGTCAGGATTGGACCCAGATCAGGATTGGACCCGGGCAGGATTGGACCCCGGGCAGGATTGGACCCCGGGCAGGATTGGACCCCGGGCAGGATTGGACCCTTCCTCTTATTGGGCAGGATTGGACCCTCCAGGTGAGGATTGGACCCCAGGCTGGACCAGACCTTTCCAGGACCAGACTTTTCCAAGGTGAGGCTGTGATGGGATGGATCCAGCACCCGTGCACCAAAGCTCAGCAGGGTCCTGGGTGCGCAGGGCTCTGTTGCGTTGGAATTCCTGTCCTTTGCTGCATTGGAATTCCTGTCCTTTGCTGCATTGGAATTCCTGTCCTTTGCTGCATTGGAATTCCTGTCCTTTGCTGCATTGGAATTCCTGTCCTTTGCTGCATTGGAATTCCTGTCCTTTGCTGCATTGGAATTCCTGTCCTTTGCTGCATTGGAATTCCTGTCCTTTGCTGCATTGGAATTCCTGTCCTTTGCTGCATTGGAATTCCTGTCCTTTGCTGCATTGGAATTCCTGTCCTTTGCTGCATTGGAATTCCTGTCCTTTGCTGCATTGGAATTCCTGTCCTTTGCTGCATTGGAATTCCTGTCCTTTGCTGCATTGGAATTCCTGTCCTTTGCTGCATTGGAATTCCTGTCCTTTGCTGCATTGGAATTCCTGTCCTTTGCTGCATTGGAATTCCTGTCCTTTGCTGCATTGGAATTCCTGTCCTTTGCTGCATTGGAATTCCTGTCCTTTGCTGCATTGGAATTCCTGTCCTTTGCTGCATTGGAATTCCTGTCCTTTGCTGCATTGGAATTCCTGTCCTTTGCTGCATTGGAATTCCTGTCCTTTGCTGCATTGGAATTCCTGTCCTTTGCTGCATTGGAATTCCTGTCAGCTGCAGCATCCCTGGCTTGGGCACGTCTGAAACGGTGGCAATCACTGCTGCAGGCAGGAGAAACCAGCCTCGTGTCTTGTTGAGTTTATTCTTCCAGAACATTGCCTCTGAAAGCAATCACATTAATAATTTTGGAGAAATGGCCAAATTAGTGTGCATTTCTGTGAGAAGTTGTCAGGCATGAACTTAGCTGAGTTATTCTGGAGTGACCTGTAAGGAATCGCTCACGTGCACCTTCAAACCAGGAAATTTTTTGCACTTGTGTTGTATGATTATTTTATTGAAATTTTATGCCCCTACATTTTTCCAATCAAATTAATTTTAGGAGATACTGTATGAATTTTTAGATCTTTTATTTTCAAACATTAGCTGGGGGTTTTTTTTGGACAAAAGACAGTCTTTTGCTGCTTTAAACTGCAGGATGAGGCTTGATATCCTTGTTTCTGGAAAATTTACTTAAACTTCTAAGAGTATTTTGTCAATATGCAGGGCAGCTCTTAAATATTTCCTTACCTATAGACACTTTCTTCCCTAAATTGTGTAGGTCAGTGTATTATTATTTAATACTGTTATTCACTTTAAAACTCTTTTTAAATCTTCATGTCCACTGATTTGTAAAGATGGAGTTGAAGCTGTACTAGAGATCATCGTTTTCTCTTGTGTTACGTAAAGAATTCAGTTGGGAATAACTGATACAGTAATGGAACTGCCAAGTGTTTCCATTTGTCTTCCTAAGGATTCATCCTGGCATCTTTCTACTCATTTCAATCATGCTTTGTCTTTGTCACAAATTGAACCTAAATATTTGGCCTGGCAGATTTGAAATACAAAATTGCTGCTGCTCAAAATTCAAAGAGTAAAAAACTTTTTAAATCTGAGTGTAAAAATTCAGACTTCAGGCAGATGTGGGTGCAGTGCTAGTGCAATCAGTCTATTTCCAAAAGGATCCCAGGTTTCATAGTGTGGGACCTGGGAATTCCTGGTGGACCAGGAAAAAGGTTCAGGTTTGAACTGTGAATCTGAATTAATCCATAAAAAGTGTCCATATACAGAATGCTTAACTGGGTCAGTATTTTTTACTCCTCACAATTCCTGAAATTGTATCTCCAATGTTACACTTCAGAGATGTTAATTGGTTGGTTTTGCAGGTCTTACAGGAAAAAAAAATCAGAGAGAAAACCCAAATAAGTACAGATTTGATCTATTGCTCAGGCAGGTTTTTGACATGCTGTTCTGCAGGTTTAGTACTTCGTGCCCTTTGTATCGAGTCCAGTGCCAGCTGAATTCTGTGCCTGGTGTTGCTGGCATCAGAAATTTGCATTTATCTGACAATGCGAGATTTACCAAATAACACCACAGACTGTTTCAAGCCCAACTAAATTTTACTGGCCTTAACAACTCAATGTGAGCAGATACAAAAATCTCCTGACAAAGCATCATTGACTTCTGAAGAGTCGGTGCTAAACACATAATGTTGTATCTAAAAACGCATTCTCTTAGTCACTGGAAGGTTCAGAATCCTGCTTGTCTGAGGATATGTAAACCTGCAATAGCTCATCCTGGCAAGATCATCCTACAAAGTAAATTCCTGGCAGACCCAGTATCATATAGTTTGGAGATATTGGCAAACAGAGCAAATTAATTCTTGCGAGAATTGGTAAACATACTGCTTTGTCCTTGAAAGAGATTGAGTAGAATTGGCAGAAGTTGTCAGAAACATTGCTCTTCTAGGAAAATCATTGATGGACCTGGCTGTGAGGAAGAAAAGTTCTTGTAGATGCACGGTACGTAGATTGCATCTCGAGCTTATTTGTGACATGTTTACATAATTAGAACTGTTTTCTCCCACAGCTTTCTCTGTTTCCACCAAAGCAAATATGAAAGGAGCTGTACTCTACAAATACTGGCAGTACAGAAAAGCTTTCTGGTTAATTATAGATTTGTAAGAAAACACTAGTTTAGAGGAATGAATTCCTGATAGGATAATCATCTGGGATCGAGTCATTGGCATGATAAAGTTTATTGATTGTTAACAATCTGAGCATATGGCAGTAAATTTCTGGTTAGACAAACGTTCGTTTCCTGGCAAGTGTATTGAACTGCATTATGGGCAAGGCAAAATGGAGTTATTCCTCACAGGAGAATCCAACAGCAAATGATTTCTGATAAATCTGTGTGAGAAAATCAGCGTTGCTGGTATTGCAGGAAATGACAGAGTGCCTCACAAGGATAGGGCCCGCTCTGCTTTTTGCCCATTAAGAAGCAAGGAAAGCCTTTTTGTAGATAAAAGCTCCAGATCAGTGACATAATTAATGTTTTCTAAAAAGTGCATATAGAATGACCTTCAGGAGCACTAGGCAAACAGATGCAGCTAAATGTTCAAAGTCTCCCTCAGGTGAAGTCCCTGACTTGAGGGGCAGTCCTGGCTCCAGTGTGAGGAAGCTCCGCAGCCTGGGGCCACTCCTGTCTCCTCCTCTCTTGTTCTGCTTGCTGCTGCCATCCCTTCCCCTCTGAGCCATCCCACCAACAGGGATCATACACAGCCAACAGAAACGTCTCAGTGCTGAAAAGCACTTTTGTTCCCTAGAAGGGAACAACCACTTGTGAGGTGCGGGAATAGGAGGTCTGTTTTCTATGCATTTCAATTTTCAGCTTGGTAGGAAGGAAGATTTAAACACATGTAACTCTTAACATCATATGACCAGTCAAAACCAGTTTTACTGATCATCCTAGACATAAATAAAAGGCATGCTGACAAGCACTGGTAGGAAATTGTCCTGTCAGGAAAATGTCGTGGTGCTGTTTTGTCATCTGTGAAGTAGCAAAAGCTTTTTACATAATAACCGTGTTCTGCTCAGATTCCAGAATTATGTAAATCCATCCAGGACAGCAGATCTGCTTTGTGTCTGTTCCAGGGCCACGGAGAGCTGAATCTGGGCTGTGTGTAGTATGTGCTTTTAGTTGCAGTTCCCTTATTTTTAAATGATGTGTAAAGCTAAATAAAGCCTTTATTAGATTCTCCCCTTAATCTGTTATGTATAAGGCTGGAATGACAACCTGACAAACCACAACTCTGTGGTCTTGGGAGCTCTCCAAGAGGAAACCAAGGCCAGTAGAATGCCTTTTCATTGTTTAGAAAACTACTTTGTTTGTAAGTTTATCTTGAACATGCTGTGCATTGGATTGGACCCACCTGGTCAAGATTGGACCCCCTGATATTAATAGAGTTTTACAGACTTTATCTGGGTGAGTTTAGGACTCTATGCTCATAAACTTCCACACAGTGCAGTCAGTGAAGAGGAAGGTTTAATTGTGGGGGCCCCCAAGTCTCTTGTTATGAATCAGGTTGTGTTTATTAAGGGTGGTAACCTGGTCCAACAGGGTGCTGCAGTTCACTGTCACTCCAGCTGCCACTTAATGCTCGTATGATAAAGCCTGCCAAAATGAAATATATTACACTGGCTATTTATTGACATGGAATCAGCACACAGTGAAATGCATTTTTTATGTTTGTAGCTGAAAGGGAGATTATTAGTTTTGAGAAGCACAGGAAAAAGGATGTCAAAAGAAAATAAGAATGCTCTCAAGAGAACTGCTGCTCTGCAGCCTTTGAGAAGCGTGGTAGTTTGGGATTCCAGCTCAGTGTAGTTCCTTCCTTCTCGTGTTCCCTGTGTTCTCTTTATGATGAGATTCACTGGTTAATGAAGGATTTTTTTAACCTTTAAGCTGCATCATTTGCTCAGAGCTGTGCCTTGAGCTGCTGTGGAAGGTGATTGTAGGACAGTGGAATGAAGCATTCTTGGGTACTATAAGAGGAAGTTACAAATGAAACCAATTATTTTTGCAAGCGCTTTCCTTGAAATTCTGATTTAAAGAAAATTTAAAAAAAAAATAGAAGCCTTCTAGTAATGTGCTATTAGTAGACAGTTAATATAAAAACAGTTGAGATACTTCGTATTATTAGGATCTTATTTTTCTTTTTTTTTTTTCTTTTTTTTTTAATGCCAGGTGCTTAGACTTAATGTTGGTGTTTATTTTTTGCTAATTTTAGAAAATCTGAGAACTCCAGTGTGTTTTGTGCCTGTGTGCTTTAGAGCAGAACCTTGAGGCATTAACGAGGTGATGTCTGTGTAATGACACCCAATTTATCCCCTGTGCTGTCTGCTGAAGGGGACTCAGCTCCGTGGAGGGGGATCTGAAGGTCCCTCAGATTTCTGGGCTGGGCACTAGCGGAAGGAAGGCACAGCTAATCAGCTCCATCTCCTCTTGCTGTGTGTTCCACCATCTGCTCAGTGTTTGTGAGCCTCACGTTGTCCAAGAAAAAATTACACACCAGGCAAAGTCGAGGGCTCCGCGCTCCAAAAGCTCCAGTGCCGGTCTCCTCCTGCATTCCCTGCACACGTGGGGTTCCCGGTGTGTGAGCTGTGGGTGCTGCCTGTGTTCCCATCACCGTGCTGTCGCTGTCTCCCAGAGAAAAACACAGCCAGGAGCAGCTCCCTGTGGCTTCCTGCAGCCTCCTGCTCCGTGGGGAGCATCTGCAAACTCAGGAAAGGAAAGGCAGCGCTCAGGTTCAGACCCCCTCCAGATATTCTTTCTTGATTTGCCAAGTAATTGGAAATATCTCTCCCTGGCATAACTGGGGTGAGGAAACTGCATGTTTGTGCCTTCATTTGAAGTCTCATGGGGGGAATGCTTTTCCTTCCCTTCATCAAATCAAAATACGTGAGAGAACTGAATGTGCAGACACTTTTCCCCACGAGGCTGAAGTGGGTGCTCCCTTGCTGGATCACAAAGGTGTTACAGAAGCCTGTAACCTGCTGTCACCGTTCCTGTAATGCTGCTTCCAGTCCTGTCTCAGCTGCCGTCGTCTCAGTGAAAAAAAAAATGCCTCATATGATCAAAAATAGTTTCATTCTCATAAGTAATTCTTCTGATTTAAAAAGTGAATATCCAAGAGAGGGGGAAAAGTGAGGAAAAAACCTACGGAGAGAGGAAATAAACTAGCGAGGGATCACAGTGCATTTCCAATCCCCTGCTAACAAATCTCATCTGAAAAATAAAAAAAGCATTCTCCAAATGTTACATAGGCTTAACAATCCATTTGTCAGTGCACAGATACAGACTAGCTGAATTTCCATTTTCTTCTCTGAATCACCAGTTTTCCATGGTGTCAAGTGCCAGAAATGATAAAAGTAAGAACCAGAAGGGCAGGGTAACACAGCCAGGAGCCAAGGTGTTTGTGCAGGACTCATCCCTGGAAGTGCTCAGGGCCAGGCTGGAGGGGGCTCTGAGGCTCCTGCCCTTGTGAGTGCCCTCCCAGCCCGTGGCAGGGGCACTGGGCCTCCAGGTGCCTTCCAGTCCAAACCATTCCATGAGCTGTGGCAACCTTTACAGCAGCCTGTGCCAAATGCTGCTGGAATATCTGCAGGAGAGGCTTGAACTTGGGAGTGTTTTGGAGTTCTGTTTGTTAAAGCCTGGCATTGTATCTGTTAAATGTTCTTGTTATATCAGTAGAGCCTCTTCCTATAACATTTGAGAGTGTCCAAGAAGATGTCAGGAGTTAACCCAAGATGGGAACAAGCAGCAGGGCAGATTTGGGGGTGGGTGTCAGAGCAGGGGAAGCAGCACAAGGCCCCACAGGCTGCTTCCATCTGCATCCCCTTGCTGTGTCTTTCATGTCACTCTCTTCCAAACAAAGAAGAGCTGTCATTTTCTGGAACTAGAAATCTGGTTTGCTTATCTTCATTTGTAGAGCAGATGCCGAAACAAAATAACATTTCTTCCCAGGGTTTCTCATTTATGTATCTGTCAGACAGTTTTGTAGGTCTCAAAATAAAGAACTGTCAAGAAGTAGCTCAGTGAGCGGATGGCATTGCTGCATACGTGGATAAACAGCATCTTGGCTCATCCCCACACTTTTATTACTTCATTGGTAGCATTTGAGGACTTTTGAACACATTTTCTTTGGGGTTTTGGAGGGGTTTGGGTTGGCTGGTTGATTGGTTCGTTTCCCCTCAGTCCAATAGCATCTATTTAAAGAAGAAAGAAAACATTAAAAATGAAAGTGTCCTACTCCAGCCCCTCTGTGCTGGCTGTGGTGCTTTTGGGGCAGTGCCAGGTGTTCAGCTGGCTGGAGCCTTGTGCCTCTCACAAAGAAGCTGGCAGAGGCTGACTGTACCTTTAGTCCCCTCTGAAAATTTTTATTACTCTAAAGAAGGAAGGTGTTCTCTGACAGAGATTTTGGAGTTGTGGAGAAAAGGCAGGGCTGGCATTGGTGACCTCAGCACCGTTCAGTGCTTGCAGAAATAATAGCAGCAATGTATTTCTTGGCATAGGGGTGGGCATACAGTCAGGAATAAAAAAGCCATTTAGCTAATTTTCAGCTTGTATTTACAAAGTGTAACGGGGAAGCTCTGCCTGCTGCAGGCTGTGTCTCCAGTTCTTGGATCCCTGGCACCCAACAGAGTGAGCTGTGTCAGCTTTGGCCAGCTTCTGCTAACATTACCCCAACCCTCCAGTGAAATATTCCTCAGCCTGGAATTCACCCCTGTGATGAATATTCATTTCACAGGTAATTATTGTCATCCCCCAACAGCTCCCCTCACACAGACCAAACTTCTCACGCAACCCACCGCTGCTGGCACTGCTCTGGCAGCACAGAGCCTTGGATTCCTCGTGCTTTCCTAATGCTCCATCATCTGTGCTATCAGATTGGGGTCAAGTGACCATCATAGGGGTTAGAAAATAGAGAGACACCCCCACATCTCTGCATGTGCTCCCCTAAATCCCTCACCTGAGCACAGTGGCCACAAAGAAGGCGCTTGTTGGCCGTAACTTGGTGCTCCAGTTTAGATACCAGACTGATCAGTTGAGTGTTCAGACGTTTTATTTCAGGATTTTTAAGTTTTTCTCCAAGATTGTAGTTACTAAAAGAAATCTCAGTCCTTAAACTGGATGTAGTAATGGCTTCATCTCAGCTGTCAATTGAGTGGAATAATGTTGCTAGCAAGTACCTTTATTTCAGTTTCATTTTATGATCTTTTTGGAAGAATTATATGTGTAAAATATATTTTAATGGCTAGGAGATTGTACTAAAGGATAAAAAATATACATAAATACTGTTTTCTTTCTGTTCACTAAGTATTATTACTATTGTTATTGTTCTTATTAAAATGAACAAAAGTGCTAAATAGCTACAATTACAGTGGTATGAGATCAGTGTGTGCCTGAGCTGGGTAGAGCTCAGCAGCAGATTGTTTGCAAATGAGGCGTTTACAAACTTGATGTCTTTGACGACATTCAGCACAATTTTAAAATGTTTGCATCATTATTTTTTTTTAAATTAGCCTCAAAACATGCTCAACAAATCTGTCCATTATAATTTCAGCAAGCTAGTCTAAGCAAGAAGATAACCATAGTAAACAGGAAAACACTGACTTGTGACATTTTCTGGCCAGCATCTCTTGGGTTATTCGGTAGCCGAGCATCTGACAGGCTGCTTCTCACTCAGTTCAGCTGTCTGTCCCAGCATCTGTCCCCTGATTCCTCATTTGCAATTGAAGAAAAGCATGGAGATGCAGGAAGGGAACAGCTGAGAGGTCTACGTTCTACATACTCTTCTGAACGTGTGTGTTGTTGACAAGATACTCAAATATCTTGTCAATTAATTAGCTTGGCAGGAACAGTTCTTTGTCCTACATTCGCTTTCCCTTCAGCTCCATGGCAGGTCAGTGTTCCTCCTGCTTGGGTTTGAATTCTCCTGGTGTTCAGAGCCCCTGGGTTCCAGCCCATCCTTCCCCCTGTCCCTGCCCGGAGTGCCAGCCCTGGGAGCTGTCAGCTCCTAATGCAGAGCCGGCTCCGTGTGCTCAGGGCAGGCTCGGGCTGCTGCCTCACAGCTCAGCGAGCATCTTGCTGTGCTTTCAAAGATCACTGGTTTAAGCTCCTGCTACCAAACGTTCTGGGGTTTTTTCCACTTACAACCACTTCTGGATGTGCTGCTTGCATCCTTTGCCAGTTGTCCTGATCAGCTGTGCTGTTTATTTCCCATTTGCTCTGTCACTGCTGTGTCTAATATTGGACACAGCACGAGATGGTGCAGCTCAGGAAATGGTGAAGCAGCTGGTAGGGAAATGAGACAATACTAAATGGAGAAAATGTGAAAAAAGGCAAAATCCTCATGTGACTTGTACATTCTATGGGGATCTGGTTTTTTGTGAAGGCTCTGCACTCAGCATATTTGCATGAAACAAATTTAATAGGAAAAAAATGGAAAAGAGTTTTAAAGTCTGTTTAACAGATAGAGCTGTCTGCTATATGAAACCTTTTTACAAAGGTTCCTTTTTTCTTGATCTGAAAAAAAATCCTCACATAACTGGATATTAGCCTGGACGGGGGGGTTCTCATATTTTTTCCCCCTGTAAAATAGCTAAACTGAAGGAAAAATAGACACTTAATTCTGTAGACTGTCACTAAGTATCTCTAAAATGCAGTGGTTATTACAAAGGAAATATGCTATATGTGACAATTGTGAAGCTTTTAGTTACAGGTTTTAAGTTTTTTAGTTCTGGGGGGGTTTCCCCCTTCTTTAGTATAGTGGCTGCATGTGTGAGCTGGGGTTTCCAGCAGGGGAAACAGTTGCTGCTGCAATCCTTCCAGATCAGCCAGCAGCAGAGCTAAACTGTGCTTTTACAGAATAAAACCAAAAGAATTGAGACACTGAATGCTCCTATGGCCATCCTGTTCTTACATTTCCAGTATGACTGAGAATTGCTGAGGCCAGGGTGGGGCTCTCTTCCTCCCAAACCACCTGTCCCCTTGGCATGCATGAAAGTACATCCAGGTTCTCTAAAGCAGATGTAGATATTGTGGGTTTTCTGATTATCTGGCCTTAGTGTTTGAATTCTGCACAGATTGTTTCAGCAGTACATATTAATGTCATTGAACATGGTTTAATACACAATAGCTCTCATTTTTGTTTGAATCTGGTGTTTTCTCTGGAGTCTCTGTTTTCAGTGCTTTCTCCCTTATGTGTCCCTTTTCTGATCAGGGCTTAATTACATTTTAAGTGCCTTCTGTGTTACTGTCTCCACTGCCTCAATTAGTTCACCTCCAACTGTGTGAATATTTTAATAACAAGACACAAAGTATTTCTGGCAATACAGAGCATGAGCTTTGTTTCTCATCCCGTGGCAAGCTTCCCTTCAGGGCGTGGCAGAGTTTGCAGAGGCACTGTATATGATAGTGCCATTTGGGTTAGATTTCTTTTCTCTGGGTTAGTCTCACTGCAGTGCAGGCCCTTAACTTTGACTCTTCCCAAGCATTGTTGATGGAGCATCTTTGCAGAACCCTCCTTCCTCCACTGCAGCCGGGCTCCTCTGCTGTCTGCCTTCCATTCCTCTCACTTCAAAGGAAGGTGGCTGTAGTACCCTTGGTACTCTCCTAACCTACTTTAAAATGAGATTAGAGCTTTGTAGTTTCTGGTGAAAGTTAAGGTGAGGAGCTGAGTTACTCTGATCATTCTTTTTGAGCGTTGGCAGTGATCTGAGTGCCTCAGGTGTGCTGAATGTACCAGCAGTGAAGGAGGTTTCTGGTGAATTGGTGTTGATAGCAGCTGTCTGAAAGGCTTTCCCCCATTACAAAGTCATGCACTTGCCAGATGCTCACTCTGAGACACTCACAAGACCTTAAAGCCAGAGTGCTGCCCTGGCCCACTGGCTGACTAACTACTGGATTTAACAGCCCTGAAAATTAAACTGCACTTTAGACTTCTGGATTAGGTTTTGCATCTTGGTATTCTTCTTTTGGGGTTGCAATTGGGTTTTGAAGTGTTGCTGAGCCCTTGAAAAGGGTGCTGAGCTCTCCATAGTGGTGCTGAGCTCTTAGTGGTGGTGCTGAGCTGTAGCTCGTGAGTGTTGGTTTTTGGTTTTTGGTCTTGGTATTGGGTTATTGATGTAGGCGAACAGTTGGCAGTGGTGCTGAGCTGTT
>WEIU01014852.1:4978-16796 GCA_013389925.1 Aegithalos caudatus
AAAAAAAAAAAAAAAAAAAAAAAAAAAAAAAAAAAAAAAATAAAAAAAAAAAAAAAATCAAGCCAAAATTAAAAAATATATATATATAGCTCTGGCCTTGGAGAGGAGGCGTTAGTGCTGGAGGTGCTCAGAAGCCGTTGCCGCTGATGTTGATGGACTGCAGGTCGGCCACCTGCATGACGTTGATGCCGCTGCTGGCCAGGCGGGCGATGCCCTCGGGGCANCCACGTTGGTGGCTCCTCCCTTCTTGTTCTGGTGGGTCTTGATGTGCTTGGAGAGGTGGTCGCTGCGCATGAAGCGCTTGGGGCACTCCGGGCAGGCGAATTTCTTCTCTCCTGGGGGACAGGGAGAGGGGAGGTCAGGGGCGTGCTGGGAATGGGGTGGAGACGGGGAGGAGGGATTGGGGGAAAGGGTTGGGATTTGGGAGCAGGTTCCTGCCCTTGAGAGGGGTCGGGCCGTGGAGTGAGGACCTCAAGGTCAACGCTCCGAGATGTTGGAATTTTGGGACAAGGTTGGGATCTTGGGGAAGGCTCCTCCCCCTGAGAACGCTCGGGCTCTGGAGAGGCTCTCGGCCCCAAGAGCTCGAGGCCAACGCTCCCAGACACTGGAATTTCAGGCTCGGGGCTGAACCTGAGGCAGCAGCACCAGGCAGAGCGGCCATCCCAAGGCATTCCCAGGATTCCGTACCTGTGTGCGTGCGCTTGTGCCGCTGCAGCTCGTCGGAGCGGGTGAAGCGCTTCCCGCACAGCACCCAGGTGCAGATGAAGGGCCTCTCCCCCGTGTGCCACCGCAGGTGTGCCCGCAGGTGCGAGGTCTTCCCGTACACCTTCCCGCAGCCCGGCACGTGGCAGATGTGCTGCTTCTTCTTCCCTGGATCCCCAGAGCTCCTGCAAGAAGGGAAGGGTTAAACACAAGGGAATCTTGGCTGCGCAGGTGATGCAGCCTGGGGGGTGCGGATGTGATGGATTGGGATTGGTTGGGCTCGTGGGATTGATGGGTTTGGGTGAGGTTCAGCCAGGTCCAGAGCCAGGTTTGTTTTGCTGTGACCCTTGGGTCACAACAGCCCCATGGGACACTCCACGCACGGGGAATTGGGGCTGGAAACGTGGGAAAGGACCCGGGGGTGCCCACGTGGACGTGGCACTCGGGGACATGGGTGGCCTTGCCAGAGCTGGGGGGAAGAGCTGGGCCTGACGATCTGAGGAACCCTTTCCAACCCAAATAATTCCATGAAACGAGGCACTCTGGGGGTGCCAGGGCGCTCCTGGGTGCCGGAGCCTGGGTAGCAGCCTCACCTGCCCTCTCCTTCCTTGCAGTAGGGACAGGTGCAGGCTTCCCTCCGCGTTTTCCGGCCCTGCTGGGGCTGGGGGTCCGGGCTGGTCTCCCCCTCCTCCACGGTCGCGCTCTCGTCCCCCAGCCCGTCCCCGCTGCCGCCGTGCAGCCCCAGCTGGGCCCCGTGCTCACCTGCAAGACAAGAACACGGGAGCTCAGGGCTCTCCTCTGCTGGATGGAGCTGTGGATCCCAGCCTTTTCCCTCGGCTTTCCTGACATTCCCCATCCTGGGGCTCCCCCTGGCCCCCCCAGCCCCTGGACCTCCCACATTTCCCCCGTTTTGGTCCAGGTCTTTATTTCCATGGGAGAGGGAAGGAAGAGCTGCATCTCTCCCAAGAAACAGCCAACTACTGCAGCTATTCCAGCAGAATTCCAGCCCGGGTTGCACCAGGGTAAATACAGCAGGCTGGAAGAGCAGCATCCTTCACACTATCCCCATTGCAGAGCTGGATAAAGACACAAGAAGTTGGGAAATCCTCAGGAGCTGCTGTTGGAGCCAATCCCTGCCTCTCCCCAGGGGCAATTCCCATCTCCCAAGAGCCAGGAAAGCACAGGAAGAGCTCCCAGATGAACAGAACCCACCCTGGGGAGGTTGGTGGGGTTGAAGCCTTTCCCTGCTCACTGTTGGCTCACTCCTCTCATCCTCACTCCTCAATCCCATTCCCAGCCCTGGGATATTTCCCCTCCTGGCTCCACAGTGTCCCTGTGGCAGAGCTGGAGCAGCTCTGGGATGGCAGGGGCTCAGTGATCCCTTTTCAGATGCAATTAACAGATGCCAAAGGATCTCCTGGCACATCAGCAGCGGAGCCGTTTCTGGACGCTCTGCCGTATCCTTGGCTGCCCGTGGCTGTGATTCCAGACCCAAATCCACCTTTTTCACACCAATTTCCTCACAGGAAGGACATGCTGCCACCTGAACGTGGCAGGTTTGAGACAAATCCACCTTATTCCCAGCAATTTCCTCACAAGGAATCCGATTTCTGTAACCTGAGTGTGGCAGGTTTGAGACAAAACACACCTGGGGTTTTATCTCATTCCAGAGATGCTCTCCCAAGGCCGGGAAATGAAGCTCCAGGAGGGAATTATTCCCAAAACCCCATCTGGGGCTCTTCCTGGTGCAGTTTCCAGCAGCTCCCGTGAGGATGAGGCGACAGGAAGGTCGGGGGGGTGCCCGGGGGCTCCTGGTCACTCACTGCACCCCCTCTGCCCAGTAGTCTGGAAGCTGCCCTTTCCAAAGCTGGCATTCCCAAACCCATGATCCTTCTGGGAAGCCCTGCTGAGACCAGCACCTCGGCCAAGCAGGGAAATTTCCTTTACAACTCTGGTTTTCCATGTAGGAGCCAGGATAAAGGATAAATTTCAAATCCCCCATGAGACACAGGCTGGGCGCTGCTGGAGGTGCCAGGAGGGAGTTTCACAACCCGGAGACGGAGCTGGCAATGAGGAAGAATTCCTGGCAGGAGCAACTTCCCCAGTCCCTGGTAGTGCTGGTGCCAGCAGGCGTCAGTGGTGCCTGGGCAAAGCTCCACGGAGCTGCCACGCTCAGGAGGGACAGGAGCCACCAGAACGGATCCCTGGGGCTCAGGGAAGGACAAAAGCCACCAGGAAAGTGAAGAAATCTTCCCTGAAATCCAAGCTAAAGCTTCCCAGCACAGCCTGAGGCTGTTGGCCCTTGTCCTGTCAGCTGGGAGAGGAGGCAGGAGCAGACTGGGAGGTTTGCTGCCCCTGAATCCACAGGGATCCTGTCACACTCACATGGGGGACAGGGCAGGAGCAGCCAGGATCTCACCTGGGGCTGTCACCTGGCCCCATAAACCCCAGATATCCCGAGGGTCCCTTCATCCAGCCTGGCACCAACCCCGGGGGCACAGGAATGCTGTCCCAGCCAGGCCTGGAGGGGGAGATTTTCCCCTCCAGAGGTGACACCGTTTGATGCCCTCGGTGCCACATTCCCGATCTCCCTGCGAAGTTGAGGATTTCAGGAGCTTCCCAGTCCCTCCCTGCAGCTCCTGTGACGTGTCTGCAGTCACAGCCCTGCACGGGGGGAGCCTGGGAGGGGTTTTTAAGCTTCCTAAGCCAGAGCCGACAGCTTTGTGCTCCAGCCATGGATTAGAGATTTCCCCGGATGGGAAGAGCTGCTGGGGGGGGGAAAGAAAAAAAAANGGAGAAAACACAGTTTCTCTCCCCCAAAGTACACCAGGGAGAGGGAGAATCCAGCCAGGATGCCTTGGAATGGCTTCAATCCTCCAAGAGTCGAAAGCCTACGCGGCGTTTTCTGGGCTTTTGGCGTGGAGGGAACAAACCCAAATCCTTCTGCTGCAGATCTGTGGCTGCTTCTCAGCGAGGTACAAATCCAGGGCAGCAGGTCCTGGACCTGCAGGGATCATCCCACCCCAGGCAGGAGCTCTGAAAGCTCTGGGATGCGACAGGTTCAGGGGAAAAGTGGGCAGAGAGGATAATTCATGTTTATTATCCCCACTAATACACATCCCTGCTAAAACTAAAGCTTCCCTGGAGGCTCCACACTCGAGTCAGCAAAGCCCTGGAAAAATATATTATTAATAGTGCAAGAGGAGGTTTAATCCTTGAAAAAAGGCTGGGGAGAAAGAGGGATTTTGGGAAGGCAGAAGAGGGGAGCTGCCCCTGGCCCTGCTCCACCAACGACCTCTGAGGCTCCCCAGGAACAGGGGGTTCCTGCTGTCCCACTAAAAAACCCCAAGCCCTGGAATCTTGGCTTGAGAATTCTCTGCAGACAAGGTGTTCCTTGTGCAGGAAAAAGCTGGGGTTTGTTTGCTTTATTTAGCAAACTACCAGGAGGTGAGAAATGCCAGGCAGGGAGAAGAGAGGAGCTCTCACACCCACCCTGGCCGACCTCAGGCAGGGGAACAGACCCCGCGTTCATTTTTAGGGGAAGAGCTGGAATTAAAACCCCAAACCAACAAACCAGGGCTGATTGTGCAAACTCTGCACCTCTGGCAGCTGTGCCTGGGCAGAGGCAGCAGGCTGAGGGCGAGGGGGGAGAGCTGGCACCAGGCACAACGTGGCTTCAGGCACGAGGAAGTTTTCAGGTGAAAAGAAAGAAAAGCAAAACCTGGGGACACGCAGCCCCGACCTCTCAGGGTGTGTTCCTGAAAACACCTCCAAAATTCACATTTCCTAGCTCACAACTGGAGTTCTCCCCATTTCCTGCTGTGTTTTTGGGGTCACTCCCTGCCCAGAACAAACCCCAGCTGCCCCAGACACACCAAAGAGCTGCACAAAGGGACAAAGTGACTTTGGAACAACGTCCCCTTGGTTTTTTCCCCATCTGATTCCCTCCCTGGTTTGCAAAATGAGTTAATCTGCACCAGGAGCTCATCCATGTAAATGAGCCAAGCTCTGGCTCAGCAATTCCTTGGAGACTGGGGCAGTGGAGAGGGAACCAGGGGATGGGGCAGGCTGGAAGTCTGCAGCCCAGTGAGTAATTGGGCTTTAATTTGGACTCTGATGACTCCAGAAGCCACTCCTTGGGCAGCTCCTGTAACTGCCGGAGGTTTCTGTGTGTCAGGATGAGCGACACTTCCTTTGGAGAGGGGATAAATCAGGATGGGGCCAACAGAATGAGTGAGGTGGGCTGTGAAAGGGGACAGAGCTGAGGCAGAGAACACCTCATCATCCCCTTTGCCAGATCCCCGAATCCTCCAGGATTTGCCAAATGCTTCTGTCGTGCTGCAGACTGATGGGCAGAGCCCCTCTGCCCTTTAAATTCCCCCCTGAATTATCACAAAACCGGGACAGCCTCTGCTCCTGCCTTGCCTTTGCTGGGGTGAAAGCACCCGGAGCACCTCACCCTGCAGCACAGGCAGGTCCCACCAAAGCATCCAGAAATCCCTGCGTGAGGGCTGTGGAAGGAGGAAAATGCCTGGATGAGACAGGGAAGGGCAATTCCCAAGACAGGCAACCCCAGCAGGCATCTCCCACCTCACCCGAACCTCTGTGCGCCTCTCCCTCACCTCAGTCAAGGGCGGATGCTTTCCCGGGACACAAATCCCAAGTTTTTAATCCCAAGGAGGAACTGATGCCTGTATCACTCCCAGGATCTAACCCAGGCGTCCTGGGATGGGGTGGGAGGGGACCAGGAGCCGTCTGGACGCTGCCAGCCGCGCTAAGGTGGGAGCCAACGCTCTGGGAAGGAGCCAGGCGGAAACTCCTCCAAACCCGGGAGCCAGGATGTGTCTCCTGTGTGGGGTGATAAGGACGGGGCTCCAGCAGGGCTGGGGCTGGCCCAGATAAAAGGGAGAGGCAGATCAGGGCCTGGCAGACGGGTCTGGAGCCGGGACCTCTCCTGGGAGGAGTCACGGGGTGGGTGCCGCGCGCCCGACCCGTCCGACCGGCACGGCTGCCAACGCTTCCCAGCCCCGCCGAGCCTGGAGCAGCAGCAGGGACAGGAAAAGGCGGAGCAGCGGGGCTGCCCCACGGAGTACAGGACCCACAGGATGTCCCCCAAAGGGGACTTTGTGTGGGGCACGACCTCACTCAGACAAAGCTGCGACAACACAGGCTCTGCCGGGCGCGCTCCCCTCCTTCCCAGGCAAACCCTGGGGTCTCTGGGCATTCTTTTCCGTCCCCAGCGAACGACAGGGACGGAGGTCAGCCAAGGCATCCAGAGGGGATGTAAAGTCCAGGCTGGCTGGGATTTAGAGCAGGAAGTTGCACAATCTGCTGTTTTGTGCCGTGATGTCACGGGTGCGGCCAGGCAAACAAGGGCTGCGCGTCACGGGCGGATCCTGCCGGGGCTCCATCCCCGTCCTCCCCTCCCCGCCACGCTCCCAGCCCTGTGGATGCCTCATCCAGGCCCTGCTACAAAGCTGCCCTTAAAAACCAGCAAACAGGACACAATCAGGGCTTTGTGCCACTGGCCCGATGCTGGGAAGGGCCCTGGAAGGATCAAGTGGGAGCAGGGAGCCGGGAGGGGTTTGCTGAACGCATTGCCAAGGTTCCTGCACCCACCAGGGGATTTTCCTTTCAGGACAGTCCTGATGTCCCTCTGCTCATTTCCCTCACATCCTCCATCCAAGGACCTGGAAGAGAGTTGTGCTGCCCAGAAAATCCCAATCCCACCCAACAGCTCCATCCAGCTCTGGAATCAAACATCCCAAAATGAGGGATATCCCTTGAGTGACCCCAAAACAAGGGGGGTTAATTCCAGCGCTGACCTCTCTGGTGGTCACCCGTTTACCCAGCACATCCTCAGCCAGGCAGGGCTGGGACAGGGATGCGGGGACAGCAGGGCTCTGCCAGGGACAGGGACACGGGGACAGAGCCACTCCAAGGACACCGAGCTCAGAACAGTCCCTCTCCTCCTCCCGAGGGCAAAAGAGGAAGAGAAACCCCGACGTCACAAAATCCCCATCACCACCCCCCTCACACAGGATGTCCCCTCCCTCCCTGGGGCTGGGGTGGCACTGAGGTGGCTCTCAGACCCCACTGAGGTGGCACAGCCCCCCCTGAGCCCCAGACCCCATCCCTGGGGTGCCTGGTGCCCACCCGCGCTGGCAGCAGCC
The DNA here is from genome assembly GCA_013389925.1 of Aegithalos caudatus. NCBI lineage: Eukaryota > Metazoa > Chordata > Aves > Passeriformes > Aegithalidae > Aegithalos > Aegithalos caudatus. The sequence continues at coordinate 11,854 of WEIU01014852.1, forward strand.
CTGGGAGGGTTTTGGGGCGCAGGCAGATGAGGAAATCCCCCCTCCCTGGCTCTGGGGATGCCCTCCCCGGGGGCAGCGCTGGCAGCAGAGCCTGTGTGCCCACATGCCACCCCTGGTGGTCACAGACCCACCCCAGCCTGGCCACGGAGGAGGAAGAAACAGCCTTTGAGCCACTCTGTTAACACAGACACCCAGTCAGAGCTGCACAGGGAGCTGGGCTCTGCATCACACCCAGGAGAAAAAAAATCTGAGTTTTAAAGACCTTTTCGGGTATTGTTTTTTCCCTAAGGGATTTTTCCCCTGCCAAAGAAGCAGGAGAAAACCTCATTGGCAACAAACCCGAGGGGCTGGGAGCTGAAGCCCCCCCATCCATGAGGTTCAGAAGGGGACACAGAAACCCCAGGAGGCCGAGCTGAGCTCTGGAAGGGGCAGGACATGCAGTGCTGCCAGCCCAGGTGGCAGCTGGGGCCACCAAACCCCTGGCTGGGCACCTCCTCCTTCCTGCAGCCCGGAACAGGCAGCAGGATCCAAGGAAAACCAGCGACAGTTCCCTCCCCTGCAAGGGTTCATTTTCCATCTGCCTCCCCCCGGAAGCAGAGGAGCTTTTCCTGCTCCAAAAATCCCTCCCAGCTCCTTGCCTGAAGCAGAAAGTTCCAGCACATGTGGAAGCTTGGAAAACGCTCAGGGATTTGGGAAGGGTTGGGAACAAACCCCTCCTTCAAATTTCCATTGGAGGGTCTGGGGGGCTCAGCACCCCCTGGAGAGGGGCTGGTGGTGGCTGGGGGGGACAAAGGGACCCATTGCCACGTCCGAGGGACACGGCCAGGGAAAATCTCCTCCAGCCTGGAGTCAAATCCTGTCACTGGAGGAGTGCCAGGGAGCTCTGTCCTGGCCACAGCTCTCCCCATTTCATCCCAGGAGCCTCCCGGACCACCCCAGGGAGCTGGGGCTCCCCAGAACCCTGCTCTGGCTTTCCAGTCCAAATGTCCCCGTGTCACAGCGACAGTGCCAGCGGCATGTCCCCGGGGCTGGGGACAGAGCCAGGAGGCCCCGCTGCCGCTGCCACCGCTCGCGGGGAATTCTTCACTGCAGATCAAGGGCTGAGAGCTGCTGAGCTAAAAAAAAAGGAGAGGAGGAGGAGGAGGAGGAGGAGAAAGAGGAGGAGGCGGTGGCTTCGCAGCGTGAGCTCGTTGGATGGGTGGTCTCTAGAACGTTCCTCCCTGTTCCACCTCCGAGGGCAGAGCCAGGCAGGAATACAGGAACTGGGGCTCGCCCATGCCTTTCTCCAGCGCCTTCAAAACAAGGAACGAGCCTGGGAGCACACGAGGAATGAGCCCTGGGCTCGGTGGGAGCCGTCCCAGGCGTGGGGATGGCACAGAGGGGACCCTGCACACCCCGCGGGTCACAGGGGCTACGCTCGTCCCCCCCCGGGTGCCAGCCCCGACTCGTGGGAGCTCCCCGCGGGTCCCTGTGCTCAGGGAAATCCAAGGATCAGGCTAATCCCCAGGCTAGGGTGACCCGTGGCTTGCCTGCGAGCCAAGCTGCTGTAGCAACAGCCCAAAATAATGCTGCAAAACAAGCCCGGGGGAGCAGCCGCCGCCTCTCGCGAGAGGGAAGCACGGGCTGGATTGAGCAACATTTCTGCTGCCTCTCAACTGTGACTAAATCCAGCAACAGCCCCTTTTAGCTAGAGCCAGAACACAAAACAAACAAACCCCCCTCCAAAAAACCCCCACAACAAAAAAAACCCAAAAAATCAAGGAAAACAAGTGGAGAGCATTCCCAGAACCAATCCCTTCTGCGGCGGAAGCTGAACAGGCTCCAGCTCAGCTCCCACATTCACGTATCCTGCTTTTCCCAGGCTGTGGGAGACAGTGGGATGGATCCTGGGGATCTGAGCAGGGTGCCCCGTGCCCACGGGACCGTCTGGGCCACGCTGAGGTCACGCTGTCCCACGCCAGCACACAGACACTTAATGAGCCCTTTCTTCCGCCCCTGTGAGGAAACTCCCCGCGGCTCCGTGACTGTGTTTGTTTTCATGGGGTTTTCAGCTAATCCCTGTGTTTTATGGCCATGACTCTTTACAGGCTCAGCCAAGCAGCCAAGCTGGAATCGGGTCCTCACCCCAGCCCTGACTTGAGACTCCTGGGTGGCCACCAGGGCAGGACAGCGGCACAAAACCAGGTGTCCCCCTTCTTCTGCACGTTTCCCCCACAGCCACCTCTTCCCTTCCTTTCCGAGACTTAAACTCCCCACAAAGACCTTTGTCGTCTTCTGGCGACCAACACGCTCGGACCCCGGGGCCAGCACAAGCCCCACCCCACGTGCCAACACCATTTGACACCAACCACGCCCAGCCCGGCCCCGCAGGGTCCAGCGTTGCTCCTTCCCGCGCCCGGCTGCCAGAAAGGGGACCCGAGCACTCACCGGGGGCGTTGGCGATGGCCAGGGGCAGCCCCTGCAGCTGGTGCACCTGGATCCCGGACGCTCCCAAGGCACTGAGGTTAATAGTCTGGAGGCCCGGCACGGAGGAGAGCTGGGCGGCGTTGACGGTGACGGTGCCGCTGGGCAGGGAGGCGATGGGGGTCAGCGTGGTGCTGGTGCTGCCCGTCTGGCCCAGCGACACCCCCTGCATGGGGGCCAGCGTGATTGTCTGCGCCTGGGGGTTCTGCACCTGCAGGTTCTGCAGCTGGATGGTCTGCCAGCTCACCTGCCCGTTGGGACCCACCGTGGGCGTGCGGATGATGATGGGGCCGGAGTTGGGCACGGCTTGGAGCTGCAGGTTCTGCAAGGTGTCTTGGGAGATGGCTTGAGTGGCAAAGGTCTGGCCAGAGAGCGGGGTGGTCTGGAGGGCTTGGATTGTCTGCCCTCCTTGGACCAGCTGCGGCTGGATCAGGATCTGCTGCTGCTGCTGCTGTGACTGCTGACTCTGATCACCCTCCTTCTGCTGCCCCGGCTGCAGGGCCACCCCAGACACGGGGGTCTGCAGAGAGTCCGAGCTGGGGACGCTGCTGGCCCTCTGGGGGGTCTGCGCCTGCACGTTGGTGCCCACCGTGGCGCTGGTGGAGAAATTCATGACGCCCACGTTACTGGTGGTGGTGGTGGTGGAGTAGCTGTTGGCATTGGTGAAGAAGGCGCCCGAGCTGGCCTGGGACGTGGCCGTGCTGCCTGAGCTGCTGGCAGCCCCCGAGGTGGCCGGCTGGGAGCTGCTGTCCGGCGAGCCCGAGCTGCTCAGGGTGCCCGTCTGGGAGGTGGGGGCCAGGCTGGCGGCCACGCTGTTGACCGGCAGCAGGGTGATGTTGCCGTTCAGGGCCACGGGCACGTTGGCCACGTACTGGGTCTGCCCGGAGAGGCTGTTGTTGGCCAGCCCCACGCCCTGGATGGGCACGGCCTGCTGCAGCAGGTTGGGCATGGCGATGAGGTTGCTGCCGCCCGCGCGGCTCGTGATGATCTGCTGGTTGGAGCCGGGGATGATCTGCAGCTGCCCCGAGGCATCTTGCTGCACGTTCACCTGCGCCGGGGTGGTGGCAAACTGCAGCTGCTGCCCGTCGATGGTCTGGAACTGGGGGATCACCTGGTACTGGATGTTGGGGATGACGCCCGGCAGGCCCGTCAGCACCTGCTGGTTCTGCAGGCCGGACGCCGAGGTGACCACGTAGGGCCCGGTGCTGACCGGGCGGCTCTTGGAGGCGTCGCCGCCGTTGCTGCCGTTGCTGCCCGGCTCCTTGGAGCCCGTGGGGGTGCTGGAGCCCGCCGAGATGATCTGCCAGCCGTTGGCCGACTGGGTGAGCTGGGCGGCGGCCGCGTTCAGGTCCAGCTCGCCGCTCCCGCCCTGCTGGCCCTGGGAGCTGTTGGAGTTCTCATTGGGAGACTCGATGCGGCTGCAGGTGGCTGCCAGCAGGGCCAGCGGGGAAGGCTGTGACTCCTGGGGATGAGAGGAGGAGTTACCGGGGTGGAAGGCGGCCCGAGGGGCAGGCCCAGAGTGGAAAAAAAAGCAAAAAAAAAAAAAAAAAAGAAGCCGGGGAAATAAAACAAAACAAAAAAAAAACTTAAAAAGAGAAAACAGGGAGGAGCATACTCGGAAAAGATAAACACTTCTTCCTGAACAAATCCACCCACAGCCGGAAAAATACAACTGCCAGGCACAGGGCTGTCAGGCCAGGACGGCCTGAACCCACAGGGAAAAACCTTCTGGGAGGCAGGCTGCCTGGGAAAGCCAAGAGAGGAGAAGGCTCCTCCACCCCGAAGCTGGGGAATCGCCCTGAGGCACAACAAACCCCCGGGAAGGAGGGTCATTCCTGTGCTCCCCGAGCTGGAGAAGGGCCAGCAGGGGCCGTGGTGTCACTGGGAGCAGGGGAACTGCGAGTTTCCGAGGAGAGCCGGGGAGGAGGGGAAGCCACGGGCGCTGCTTGGCAGCGCTCACCCTCCTCTTCCTGCCCGCGCTGAAACGCTCGCCTGGGCCCAGCAAACAGCTCGGCCCGGCCCTGGACTTTGCCACGACTTCCCCGGAGCCAGCGGGGCCGGGTGGGGGCCGATCCTCACCCCACTCACCTGGGCCTCCCCACCGCCGGCGCTGCTCGTGCTGCTGGCATCGCCTTCGCCCTTGTCGGGCTTCACAGCCGACATCTCCTCGGTGCTCTCTTGGTCTGAGCAGGAGGGAAGCGACAGCCCCGGTTAGGGACATTTCGGGGCAGGGCAGCTGCACGAGGCTCGGGAGGGCCAGGCAGGGCCCGGAGGGGACACGGCGGGCTGGTTCTGGGGGGACCATGTGCTCCCGGAGCAGCCGGGAAGGGGCTGCGAAGAGCAGGGAGCTGCCAAAGGGGAGCTGGCAGCGGGACAGGGGGGGAGGACCCGGCCCTGCTCCAGGGCCCGGCTCCTCCCCACCCGCTCGGGACACTCCCTGGCCCCCGCCGAGGTCCTCCCCGGGCCTCCCCCTCGCCTTG
>WEIU01014853.1:4592-22615 GCA_013389925.1 Aegithalos caudatus
TTTTTTTTTTTTTTTTTTTGCTAAACTGTGGGACAAGAACATGTTCCAAACCATGGGATAAGACTGAAGATAAGAAAATATGCTCTGGGGTGAATAGATGTTTCAACAATAAGAAAATGGTATTTTCAAACAAGTTATGTATTTTGCATCTATAAAAAGGTTAGATAGGGCAGCATTGATATTTTGGCAAAATGAAGCTGGATCTCAATGGTTTAAATTTTTTTGATGGTCAAAAAACTTTTGTACAGAACTTTATTTTTTTCTAGAATAATAAAACATGAAAACTTGAAAACATTTTGTTTGTTGTTTTCATCAGCTTGAGGAGAAAAAAGTCTTGAACTAGAAATATGTATTGATTATAGGAAATACAAAATATTTTTAAATAAATGAAGAGAAGGAACTAAAAAAAGACAAAAATAGACATTGAAAACTCATTCAAAATTTGTTTCCAGAAATTTATCTGATTACATATGTTCAATAAAGCAATGAGAGAATTTGTTTTTACAAACATCACTTTTTCCTTTCTTTCACATTTCTTGTTTCAGTAGAACCTTGCACTGCCACTGGATATTAGCTGGTAAACAGGTTGGCATGGAACAACTCTTGAGACATTTGAGAACAGACAGCACCCTCTTTAGCCAGCATCCAATTTTACAGCCCTCTCCTTGTCCATGGGCCAGCACCTTTGGCAGAATGTGACCTCAAGAGATCATTTGTATAAATAACAGAAAGAGAGAGCATGTATTCAACCACAGAGTATTTCCATTACCAGCTGTTCACCCATGTTTATGTTCTTTGCTAAACATCAGTGGGAGAAGATGCAAAGACTGTCCTGTGACCATCTCTATATTATACCTTAAATGAACTGCACAAAGGCATTTCCCACAGATTGGGACCCGACAGCACTGCAGCATTCCAAAGGAGCATATGCAGAAAGCGTGATTGATTACAAAAGGAGAAAGATCTCTTACTGCATCTATGAATAGGTCACTGAATTTGCTAAGCTATGAAACAGGCAAGATTTGGAAAACTGGAACACTTGGGATTCATAGACTTCCTAGGCCATACATACATCAGCCCGCTCCAGTACACTTTTACTCACTTTTGAACACAAAAGATCCTGCGTTCCTTTCCCTGCCACTGGGATTAATTCAGTGAACTTCCTCAAACTGCATAATTACTTAATAAGAACAAAACCTGAGCTCAAAGATAAGCAAAATATTTGGCTTGTTGTTTAAATCTTCAGTTTAGAAGCACATGGTTGTAACTACCCAAATTCAGATTAGTAAATATTTACTGAGGTCAGACCAATCTCAATTAGATTTAAAAAGAATTTAATTTTTAAATGCCCTCTGAATGTAAGCAGGAAGAACTCCTGGTAAGAACATCTCTCAGACTGGTGGGAGACCTCCACATTTCTGAGAGGATTTGCAGTTGTACTGGGATTTACTCATTTGCTGATCCTTTTGAGTAAAACCCTTGGTTTAAGTAGTATTAAAACAGTATTTTTTTTCCTTTAGCTTCTTAACCTTAATGCCATGTAAGTCACCATAAAGATATTACTTACGAAAGGTGACAGATTAACACATTTACAGTAGAAACCATTCTTCATCAAAGATTTGTGGAAATAATAGTGAAACTGTGGTACATCCAGGCTATAAACTCTGATATAAAGTGTTTAATAATGTGAAATGTCTATAAGCAAAATAATTGTCTACATCAGAACTGCCTTTCTTCTTGGCCTCCACCATCAGTTGTCAAAGGAATAACATCTCACTGATGTGCCGAGCAATGATCCCATCCCCCATGCCAATTTCAAATAAGGAATATTATCAAGTAACTTGTCTAACTTTTCAAATTTATGATGCATGGCAAAACAGTGCTGCCTTCTGCCCTTAACAGTAAAATTTCACATAAATGGGTTGTCACAGCTGACAAAATTTCTTTTGAGAAATGGCCTCCTTTCTACTGAAGAACCTAAATTACCGGTCCCAGTGGAGACCACAGCATCACCCTGGAGATGCAAGACCATCAGGATAAATAAGCAGACAGAAGGACACTCATCTTAATTTTCAGGTAATGCTCTGTCATCTTCTGAAACTTTCTAGTCCTGAGAGACTTAGAGTACTAACCAGATAAACTATAAAATATGGCAAGTAATGATCTACAGTGACTTGTGCATCTTTCTCAATCCATAAATAACTTTATATTTCATTTCTGGCAGCATGACAAAGCAAGGAGGTAATGAGCCATTATGGAAAACCCATCTGTTGCTCATAAGGGGAAAGGCTTTGTGCTGGTAGATTTATAGAGGAAAATTTTCACTGCAAGTTCTGTTATTCTTAATGAGAATTGCACGTCTAATTGCCCATGCTGAAATTGTACCCCATTATGCTCTTTCACTATCTAGATAGCTATTGTGTGCTCCAACAGCAAGGGCAAGTTATTATCAAAAGAAACCCCATTGTTAAGTAACAGTGACATTCAGATGGCGGGGGAAAGGAACGTAGAACAGGGAAGGCTGGGATCTACTAGTATTGGTCAAAATTTCTGATACTACAACAAAATCACTAAAGAAATTATTTTTGCATGCACACAGAGAAACATAGTTCACTTGGTCTACTCCAAAGTTTATGTGTTTTTTAATTCTCTTGCTAAGGTTCTTTACTTACCCTTCAGATTCCAAGTTAGAATTTTAATCTTGTATTGTTTTACTTGATAACTCTTCCAACTGCTCTAGAAAGGGTGTTCTAGGCAAAAATATCTTGCCTGTGCTTACTCAGCAGGGTTTTCAGGCTTCTGCAGAACACTGGAGATGGTCTCTGCATCCTGAACACCCTTGAACATCAGAAAAGATAAGGCCTTTATCATTTGTTTAGCTCATGCACACGCATTGGAGCCCAGCTAGCAGTTCTGTACCAGATTGTGCAGGCCCCATAACCCACAGCAAGGGCAACAGGACAAGAGGCCAGGGGAGAAGAAACCTGGGCCAGAGGTTTCACCTAGAACTTTGGTCTGTAAGCATTCTCAACTCTTCTTCCACTCCTGTCTGCCTGAACTTGCCAGAGCCACAGGAGAAGACAGCAAGTGCCCAACCACAGGGGCTTTACCATGCCAACACCTGAACAAGCAGCTCCTCTCCCCAGATCCAAGACTCAGCCTTGAAACCACAGACACACAGCCTGTGGTTTCCTGCTACCATTTCTCTGGTATGGGATCTGGGGCCTGAAGAAACAGGCAGTCAAGAAGCCTAATAGGATATTATGAGTTCATGAACACCAAGAAACATAGAGCAGATGGAAAGAGAGCTGGAAGGAAGCAATAGTAACATGTTCCCTCTACTCCTAGTAACATAAAGGTACTGTCACTCAGGCAAGATAATTTTGCCCTTCTCATTTACAGAAGGGGAGTGGGCTCTGTAGCCAGGCTGAAAAAAAAAACAACAGGTTAACTTAGCAATATCCAGATATGCAAAAAAATGCAGTTTTAAGAGAACCATCTCTGGCTGCAGACCCCCAAAAGTGCCTTTCTTCCAAATCAAGTCTCTGTGTCAAAAGCAGTAGGCCTTAAACAATACCAAGCTCCTACTTTATCTTTCCAAAACATAGCTACAAAGCACTTATACAGCACTTAAAGGAAAACAGAACATTGCAACCATTTTCAAAGTTTTCTCCATTAATAAAAAAAAGATGATGAGTCCCCAGATGTGTTCTGGGTATGCTTCTGATGGCTTGATGACCACCAAAATTTTATCCTGCTGCGACTTCCCAGTGTGGATACAATTGAAGTTACTACTGAATTTAGCAAGGCAGATATCTGAGCAACAAAAGCAAAATGACAAATCATACAATGCACATATTCTGAAGAACTGCTGTTCAATAATCCTTCCTATTGGGAGGCCTCAAGTACTGTACAAACATGCCATTCCTTTGCATCAACTCAGTGAGGTTGAGATGACATTCCATATACTATTCCTGAATCACTCACATCTGGAATACACAAATTAGTTTGTGAAGAATCACAATAGAATCTGCTGAATATCATTGAAATTGTAGGAAGACTGTTAGTAATCACAATAAAGTCAAGAATTTGGACAGATAACTATGTTTGATGTGAAGTACCCTGTGGAACTTCAGTAGCCATCAGCAGCAATATTAGGTATACTAATTTCCTCAGCAGAAACAGTTAAAGAAATAGCAATCTCTCTAAAATAATTACTTATTGATTCAGCACTACTTTTGGGGGGTAATGGCTGCATCATCTTTAAATGTCCTCTGTCCAAGTACTAGTTCAGAATATTCCTTTGGGAGCTGGTGATCAGTTTAGTATATCATGCTACAACCAATTCCTTTCAGAGCTCTTCACTGAACAAGGAGCTTCTGGGATCACCAGAGGAGAAGGACTCTGTGTTGCTTTAAGGATTCTCCAGTTGGAGAATCATACTCTCTGTCAGCTTGTGAAGATTAACATGAAACTTCATAAAACCACATGTGCCAGGTGCAGTTCTGTGAGACAGTTTTGATAGAAATGCTAAAAGAGTGAAGAGAGTTATGTTTTATGTCTCAGCCTGTATCTATGTACACATGAAAGCTTGCACAAGCCCTGAATTTATAGAAGCTGAGTCTTGTCTCAGACAAGAGAGACATTTTTAAACCATATCCCGTTTTGTTGGGATATGGTTTAAAAATGAGGATAAGGGCTCAAGGAAGGTCAGCACAGCATTGAGGGTAACAAAAGGAAAGTTGGACTATCAAGACTAACACATTAAAATTTAACAGAAACCACCTTACAACACTAAAAGTAGAAGAGAACTGTGCTGTGTCTCCATAGCACATGTATAATATAACTTTAAAGAATGAAATTCCTTGGGGAGAAAAGGAGAGGCGTAAAAAGCCCAGGCTGGGGCTGCAGTGTGGTACATTTACATGTCAGCAAGCTTCAAATGGCACCACGAGATCTGGCACACATTTTCTATAACATCCTGCAGAGCTACTGTGGGCAGAGGAATACACCTTTTCCTGAAGGCATGAAATGTGCCTTTACTCTGCTGCTGTGGAGAAAACAGGATGGGGAAAATGTATGTTTATGTGACAATCTAGCTGCAGGGTGAGACCATGACTGGAAAGGGCAATCCTTGCACTTCAGCTGGCCACGGTACAAAGCTCTGTAAAATTTCCCTTTCCTTCCTGAGTCTGTGTATCTGTCCAATGTCTCCATGCTGCCCAGCCCTAAAAAAGGCAACAGGAAGAAGCATTCTGCCTGGAAAAATCTGTATTTACAGAGAGCACATCCATAGCACATTCATTTCCCTCCTTATTAAGGCTTATGCCACATCTAAATTTGTGTGCTAGAACACCTATGGGAATCAGCAAATTCTTTTGAGGAAATACAGTTATAGGAACATAAAAGGATAGATCACTCCATTTAGGAACTTCTTTAAGATTCTTTCTAGTATAAGCCATGATGCCCCCAGCAGGACTTGCTGCTGCAGTTCTACCAGTGTAACTGTACCAGCAACCTATACCAGCAACCCCCTTCAAATCAGACATGACCTTATTTCACCAGCAGAAGGCCTAAGATTGTTTTTCTCAGAAGACCTTCTCTCTTCTGCAGCCTGTCTCTCTGACGAGGTTGAACTGCTCTCTCCCTGGGGATGGTGGCGTGTACAGGGCTGTTTTCTGAGCTCTACAGGCCTTGAAAGCATCATGATCAAATGGATGAATGAAGAGACCTGACAGGCACGCAGCTGTGTGCTGCAGCTCCACTGCCCCCTGACTTCCCAACTCATCTGTCTCTCTTGTCTCACAGCATACAGACAGGACAGAACAGAAGATTAAAGCCATATTACTCGTTACTGAATTACACTGGAAAGAAAGCAGATATCAGCAGAGGACAGAGATAATGCTCCCAAGTAATAAAGCAGACAACAGATTTTGAGAGTCCCAGTTCTCTAATTGAAATGAAGCCCCCATTTCATTCTACTCTGGATCTTCTTGGGTATTCTTCTTAAGGTTTTAACAATTTTAAGCTCTTTAAGGCCAAACAGATTAGTTCTCCATAAAAAAAAAGTAATAGCAGAACTGACATGATTATCTGTTTTAAAAACATTATAAACAACCATCTGAAACACATTTTTCCCTGAAGAGCTCCTTAAGCTAGATCTGAGCTGAAGAAAACTGTAAGCTAATGACATTTTTCCTTGATTTAAACTGACTTACTCAATACCAGACAAAATTTAACTGTAGCAGCATAAAGCTCAGTACAGTCTGGCTTACCCTACAGCAGGTTATCCATACAAACCTATTCTAACTGCAGAATGTTCAAACACAGATTTCCTGGAAAAATTTTGGGAAGACAGTGTAGCTCTTTGGCTGCTTTAGAGAAGGGAATAGATAATTGCACTTACCTCACAGGGAAAATAATATGAAGTTAATATTCTAGAGAGTTTCTATTTCTAGGGTTCCAGTGTTGCTCTGTGTGTCATACTACAGCTTCCATTTTGGAAGGCTGCCCCTAGAGAATTTAAGGCTGCCCTGGACTTAAGACAACTAGACTGTATAATTGAATTTACAGAGGAGAAGATGAACAGGTACTTTGACAGTGAATCTTAAAGACTTCCAGAAAACTCAGAAGAATTAACAAGACTAATTCTTTAATTGATGTGTCTGAGTGCAGTGTACATGTTCTTGATTGTACAGTTGCACCTGCACAGGCAGCTAAAGGACACACAGCACTGCCACACACACCTTGATAGCTGCAATGTCCAAGTGTTCCACAGACTTGTTTAGGGCAACAAACAGCTGGGTATCCTTGAGGCTCACATTAAACAGGCAGACTGGATGTTCCAAAACCCCTCTCTCTATCCTCTGTCATGCCATCAGAAGCAGACTACTAGTTTATTCTACGCTTTTTATACCTAGAGAAAATACACGTGCATTTGGCAGGCCAGGTCCTAAAATACATATCTCCTTTTATATTCACAGTTAAACCTTTAGCAGGTTCCACTTGTCTCTTTTCAAAAACAAAATAAAAACCAACAAATTGTGTATGCCTCCTTTAGAAAACACGTAAAGAAATGGCCCTTGATTTTAATTTCATTTTGTAGATGGCATGGCTGTGATCATAAACTGGTAGTGTAACATGCATAGTGGCAAGAACAATATGAAAAAAAAACCACATTCCTGATAAAAATCTGTAACAATAATTTATTTTTAAATACTTTATCTTATTCAACCCAATGAAAATGAGGGAGAAAAGGATATCTTTACATAAACAAAATTGAATTAATCTTTTTATTTAAAATCCATCTACAGATTAGAAAATACCTCATAACACAGTTGATTATCATTTGATAGCATAAAGCTCAGATTCAATAGGCAAGGAACAGATCCATAGAAAAAAGCACGAAACAATTTGTACCCACCCACAGAAGCCTGATTACAGCCCTGCACAGTTCAGCAAGGGTGGATACAACCCCAGACTGGGTCCTTTCCTATTCATGGACTCAACTGAGCCTTCTGCAGGCCAGAACCAGCAAGCATACATTATACTGGTTAATATGTCATACCACTGTATTTACCAGCTTGAAAGAAACTTCTTCATTAGTGCTCTCTGCTTTTGGTATCCTAAGATTTTAATTAAGCAGTGTCACAACAGGGTGTGCATTAACAGAGCATTGGCACATGCCTGTGGAGCATTGTGAAGCACTGGACCAGAGACCAATTACCTTCTACCACCCAAGCAGTACAACAGCAGCCCATTAATGCACACCCTGGTGTGGCCTGTTTCAATTAAAGTATATTTGTGAAAGGACAGGCAGTGTTGGACCACTGAGAAAATCAGATGTTTTTAGGCTAGGATCCCACTGATTATTCAAACTTTTACAAATGTACACACTGAAATTCAGTAAACAAATTGCCCAGCTTACTTGGTTACGCTGCAAAGTAAGAAACAGGGCTATTAAGAGAACAGAATGTAATTTCCATCTGAACTTAGAGAAGGCAAGGAGGAAGCTGTGGTGTCAGCACTTCTGCTCTCTCCATTCCCCCAAAGGAGGCTCAGTTTCCAGACTCTGGCAAAGACAACATTGAGGAGAAATAGGCTCTACTCACTCCATGACAGGGTTTATCCATGGATAGAGTTCATCCAATTATGTAGCACAGTGAAATCCACTAGGACCTTAATATTCTCTTTGTGCCTTGGTTTGTGGTTTGTTGGGTTTTTTTGCATTTACTACAAACTAATTTTCTCCTTGCACAAAAATTTCACGCATGGCTTCAGTAAAAGACATATACATGTTTGGCAAAATATATTTTAACTAAACATCCCATGCATATCAGGAAAGTCTTGCTTCCTCACAGTTGTTTCCCTTTTCTTTCTCCACTCCTTCTTCACCTATGTATTTATGTCAGACTGTTTAGGGTAAGCACGGGCCCTTCTGAGATGCACATACAGCCCCAGATAGAATGCCTCACACTTTATTGTCTTTCAGCAACCCTAACAAAAGTCACAGATAAATATATAGCACTAACCTGTTGCCAACTGGCAGACTATAATTGCATGTTACAGGAGGAGCACATAAAGCTGTGGTTTTGATCACTACACTCTATTTCAAGTGCATACCACTAAAGGTCATACCAAAACAAGTTGCAGAAAGCATAAAATTGGTGTCAAAATTTTTTGGTATGTGTCTCACTTAGTGTCCATAGAAATCAACTTGTCCTAATAGGTTAGTATAAAACAGTTTATGACTACTCTGTGACCATTACCAAAATACAGGGCAGAATAAATCTGGCAAGAGCATCTAATGTGTAAGGAGCCACATCCCACCTTACTACTGACCTACCAGGGTAGGCTGAGAGATGATGGACTGGATGATGGAATATCTGGCAACTGGAAGCACCAGAAAGAGAAATAGCTAAGCAGCAGAACAGTGTTATTATTAGTTAGCAACTAGGAAAGAAGTTAAACAAAATTATGTTCTGGATAAGATTTTAAAAGACAACAATTATGAAGTTCCCTGTAGGAAATAAGGGTGGGTTCACCAGCCAGGGTGTTGAAACTGTTCAAAACTCCAAGTAATCTTCTATTAAAGGGAAGCTAGCATTTGTAGGAGGATGAAGTAGATGGCACAGAACTGCTTTTCCTTCTTAATTTTCCTGTTTTTTAAATGAGTCATCATCCTGGGCATGTAATGAAGTGAAGTCATATACATCAGCTACCTTCTCCCAAGTCTCAGAGGTGAAGCTTGATACCTCTGCAGTACAGCTAGTTAGTCACACAGGCAGCATTAGAGCCTCTAGAGATCTGAACTGCAGTATTGCACGTAGCAGTTGGACTTGCTTCCCTATTTCAGGATCTACCTGAGCCAAGTTTTAAATGAAAAATAAGCCATATGATGAAGACACATTGCAAAGTGATGAGATATTGTCCCTCCTATTTTGTTTTCTTTCCTCAGGGTATAGTCTAATAACTCTAAAAAGCAGATGTCATATCATGTCAACTACTCTTCTCTGTCTCTTGCTGTAATAATGAAATTTGCCAGTTCTAATTTCAAAAATGCTATGTCTTCTAATCTTGAGTCACTATTTAAGTGTTAGGAGAACAAAAGCTTTTCTTCTGCAGTTACCCAGTTCTGCAGTGAGCTGAATGCTGTGCCTATTCTCTATTTTGTGTTAACAAACTCCCAGTGCAGACAATATGCTGCCAGAGTGATGGATATGGCTGAAATATTGACAATTAGATACTGACTTCTAAGCAAAATTGCAAACATCAAATGAGTTTCAACTACATATGAACTGATGTCGCTGTTTCTCCAGCTACCAATTCTTCTGGCCTCTTATCTGTTTTTATGGAAATTTATTCTGGGATTGACAGACAATCTCTCTCCCATCTTTTCACTGTCTTTGAAAGGAAAGATTAATCTTTCAATCCAAACCATAAGGTAGGCAGAGAAGATTGGTAAAGAAGCATCTAAAGCTTTAATTAAAAGCAGTAACACATATTTCTTCTATTTTATCCTCTACCCCATTAAACAGGATATCTTGCAGTACTTTCAGGATAACTTAAAAATCAAGTTTATTCTTTCTTCTCTTTTCCAGATGAGAGGATCTTATCATCTGCAATTGCTCCTTAGATTAGTGTCTTATTGAATTATTAATCAAATAAAGTGTATATACATATAAAGGCAATATATAAATACACTGAATACACATAAATACATAAAGAGATAGAAAGCATGTAGAAACATAGATATGTATATCAAATATGTATAGTATTAGAAACATTAAATGCAATCCCCAGTTTCTTTTTAAGGAAGAAGTCAAAACCAGCACATCCCGGATATGGGAAAAATATATATATATATTAATGAAACATTATAATTCAATTTATTCTAGCTTTCCTAGGAGCCCTGTACACTGGTATCTACTGACAAAATATTAGCGCAAGTTCAACTGAGGCTAATATCTAGATAAAACAAGGTATAGAACATCAAATTTGAACCCAGAATAATATAGAGCCGATTTTAATATTTATGTTTTATATTTTTCTGGTTTATTTATAACATAAGTTTTTAATGGATAAGATGTAGAAGTGTACAATTCTTATTAAAGATTAGTAATATCTTACCTGTTATCTACCTTTAAAGAAACTTTGAGTAATTTTTGTGCTTTCACAATAGGTTTCTATTCAGAATGAATCAAGTTGTTAGGATTTGGATTGCAGTAAACGTATCTGATTGAGTCCTGCCTGTACATCTTACCGTGGAGATTCAGTTGAATATTTATGGATAACTACTTCATTCATAGTGTTCTTCTGTCTGATTTTGGCAAAGTTTTGTGTGATTGAGAGTTATTACCACAGGGAGAGCAAGTAAAATATTCCCCAAAAGAGAGCTAAGGGTGCTTTCCAGAAGCACTTGTGTGCACTATGTATGTATGTATATACGTATATATATATATATAAAGATACTAAAATTTGAAGTTATATGACATTTAAAATACTACAATTATTTTAGATGGCTAGACTCTTGAAGTGATTCCATTTATAACATGTCCTAAATCTTCCAAAATGAGACGAGAGAAATAAGGCATAAATTAATCTCCTAAATGGCCTTTTCCAAAATGACATGGGTCAACCCCTTACATTTCTCTTAAAAGAAGTCAGTTGCTAACAGACAAAATGGATAGCTGTTAATCTTTGTTGCTAATAATCTTTTCTCAAGACTATGCAAGATAAAAGTTGAATTAGTTCTTCATGGTTCAAGGACTACCTGATAGAAGTTAATATCACATAAAGTGATATAACGGCCTTCCCTAACAGAAAGGGGGCAGAAGGACTTTATTGGTATAAGGGTATTACTTTACCAGCACTACAGAAGAAAATTATTCTTCCATAAGGGATATCTTTTCCCAGTTGCTAATAATTGATTTCTTGCTTCAAGTCAGCAATTTATTGCTGCACTGCAACTGTACAAGTTGATGACATTATTCCAACAAATATGAAAAGTATTTTAAGTTCAAATATTCCTTACTGTAGTAGTTTAAATAAAATATAGGGTAAAAACAGAGTTCCTTTATTATTTTTCAAATATTGTGCTGACAACTCTGTTACAGCTCATGAAAGGTTTGTAGGTTTCATGATTTTATTTTTTCCTGACACTTCACTGTTTTTTTGCACATCCTGCTAAAAAGGCAAGGAGTGCTAGATTTCCATGAGTGCTTTAAAACAGCAGCTCATGAGGCTGATCACTATTTGGATTGATTTATGTTTTAATTTTATGGATGATATCACACAATTATCTCCAGATGGAATAATTGGGATGAAGCATTGCCAAAGAACATTAGACACTAAAGAAGTCAGCCAATGCAATCCATTCAGTACTGTAATTATTTTTGTTTTGGCTTCAGATAGTTCTACAGAGGCACAAACTCATTCTGGTAGAGCCTTGTTCAGTATTTGCATAAGTCAATGGAAAGAATTCCATGGATGAAAAGAGCATCTGGCTCAACACCCCATAACTCTGCATTCCCTCCACACTTTCCCCAGTCATATACCTCAGAGATTCTGTCACTGTATTTCCTTTCTCTTGCCTTCCCCTGTTCTGGAGTCAACCCTACCCTTGCCTTCCCTACCCTTGTGTCCCCAGTTGTTTTTTTTTTCCCTTTCCCAGAAATCTGCAGCTGATATTCAGACTCTTTGTTTTTTGTTTATTAAACACAGGCAAATTAAATCAAAACTTGTTCAACCTGGGTAAGCCAGCAAAGTTTCCATTCCAATAGCAATTTATATAGTTCTTATTTGTATGCATTTATTGGATGAGCAAGACTGATGACTGGATTTCTTTGTGTTTAACTCAACCAAATTTTTTTCATAGATTAAATCTAACAATCTAAGAGATAGACAAGTTTCTCTTTTTTGTTTTCTTCCTGGGAAAACAAACACTTGTCCTGCTTAACAGGTCCCATTTTATTCAGCATCCAACATTTCAATACATACAATTGATTTTGTAGGAGTGAATTTTCAAAAGGACCTGCCTCAGCTAGTAGCATAGATCCTACTACAAACACTCAATCTATATTTAGAAATTTAAATAAAACAAAAAAATTAACTCTGAATTTTAAGTGTAGACTTGAGATTGTGACTATTTTGGCTGTACTTCCTACTGCAGAACCCAAACAGGCACCACAGGGGAGCACAGCAGATGTCCCTCTTAGGACACGTCTGCAGTGGTAAATGCACTACCAGAGAGCTCATCACCTACCTCAGGGAAGCAGCATCATGACACCAGTGCAGCTTGAGGAAAGATAGAGATAATTGTTGATTACCCATCAGAATCAGGATTCAGAGCTGTACCAGTGTATTTATAATGTTTTCAGGAACACACCTTCCATCTTGGATTCTTCCTATACACCCACACATAAGTAAATCAAATTTCTACAAATAAGTCTGACCTGCCCGTAGACCTGAATGAGTTACTGTTTCTTCATGATACACTCATGCTACCTTAAGTTGGTTTGCTTATTATCCCATGTTTGTGTCTGGCTGGATGAGGCCTGACAATCTATCTTGGGTCATAATGTGTAGGGTTCTACTTGCTTATGTTCCCAACTCAATGAATGAAGCTTTCAGGCTTAAGGGGTCTGAGCCAAACTTTCTGATTACACAGCTTTCTGCTAGGTTTTGGATCAGCCGCATAGGTTGTGACAGACACTTGATATTTGTTGAAAACCACGTTCTTTCTCTTCCTATAAATATAAACATATAAAGGTTTTAGGGTAGGGTATCATGTCTGATTATTTCAACTAATTCCTGAAAATACAAAGGGGAATATTTTTTGATGGGTTTGTGTCATATCTGGGAATCTTTTAACATAATTTTATTAACGTCCACTATAGACTTTTGCCTTAGCTTTTGCTGAGACATTCTTTGTAGAATATCACTGACTTAAATATAATTAGGAAACATTGGAAAAAGAGCAAAAACCTGCCCTTTCTCTTTACATTAGTTCAAAAAAAATCACATAGTTGTAGTGATCATTTCCTCTCAAAATTCTTAAGGCTTTTGGTCAACAGCCATCCAAAAGAAGGGTTGCTTGCCTCTCCTTTATTAGAAAATAAAAGTATATTTAAGTTTTTAGCCTTAACCTAAGGATCCAGGATATGAGTTTACATTTTATGAGCTATTCCATGAAAAGTCCCCCTCTGTGTGGTCTGTGGTGGCTTATCCTTCAACGGAGCAGCAGAAAGCTATCTCAGATGGTAGAACCTCCACAGCAGCTGTCACAGGTCAGCTAATGCTGGGTGAATTCCCTGAGCTTGCCCCCCAAAAAAGCAAAAGGTAATGCAGCCACTTGGTTATTCCTTCTACTTCATCTTACAATTCAGGTGATTTCTCATTTCCTATAAGTAACTTGGTAGGATAAATCCCATTTAAAAAGCTTCTGTGTCCCATTGCAGTGCATGCACAAAGCATAAGAAAAGTAAACAAAGCAGGGATCTGAAGCACAAAGACACCATAGGCTAAACTGCAATACCTTTCACCAGGAACTTAGTGTTGGATTCAAAATGTTCCTGCTGAATAAGGTGCTTGCCCTAGCCACAATACAAGCAGACATGCTGACGACTGTAAATTTACTAGATTGACATTGAACCTGAGCAAATAAATCTTCTTGGAACCTCCTGAGTCTTATAGAGATGTTCAGGTGGCACTCAAGAAGCTTGGCTGGCTTTGAATTGCCTCTGTGCAGTCCCATTCCTTGTGGGAGATAGTAGCACAGCACCGAAGCCTTCCTGATGACTCCAGAAAATGAGGCTGGGTCTTTAGGGCTATTAGTTTGTGTTCTGAGATGTGATGTGGCTAAACTGCTCACAGACCCAAGCTGGCTGGGAAGGCAGCACAGCTGCCTCTTTCTGGCATTGGGCCTAAACTATTAAGTATGGGCAGCCCAATGCTGGCTGGGGAAGGGGAGAGTTCAAGTATTTCTGCTTCTATCGTATGATTAACCTCAAACTGATTAAAGCATCCACAGATAACTGAGTGTTGATTACAAATAAGTTCAGAATCACACAGAAAGCATGTGGCAGGGCCCAGGGCTCATTCAGATCTGCACCTCCTGCATCTCAGTGCTGTGTCTAGGAATTAGCACACAAGACTGTTTCCCTTTAGTAGTAATGAGTATGTTTTCACTCACATGCCAGTAAGTAAAAGGTAACTTTTGTTAGTGCCTGACAAAGTTGTAACTAGCAGAAGACACTTACAGAAGTGCATTGGTTGCTAAACAAAAAGAGCACTGGAATAATTTTTTTTTAAAAAGGAAATAAAAAGAGCCAGGTGACCATTCCTTACACCTGACAAGCGAGGCGCAGCTACTCTGATCACAGGTAGTCCCCCCTGTGGCAAACTGCTTATCTGAAAACTACAAATCATTTCTTACCAAGTGCCCTGTAGTCCCTGCACAGCACCAAGAGAAAATTATCAGTTAGTGGTTTTATTTCAGTCTCTGGATTCAGACTCACCAATGTGATTACTGACTGTACTGTAATCTATCAGAGTTCACAGCTTTAAGGTGAAGTTGGGTATTACATGAACACATTATGAAGATGCTTGAGGGGTAAATTCTGCTGGCGTTATGTTGACAAATCACAAGAGAAAACACCACCACACACATGGAAGCCTTACCCACTTGTCTTTCTGGGGGAAGCCTGTTGAGTGTGCTCTTGCACAGAGCTGTACCCATGTGGTGGCTTAGAGAGCCAAGCTGTGTGACCCAAAAGAGAGCTGGGATGGGGAGGAGTGCGGGGGGGGGTACAAATGCTGATAAATCCAGGATCCAGAGCATGAGTATTTTCTGGTCTCATTTTCTTGAGGCATGTACATTTACCTTGATGTTTACAGCCCCAGCCGGTTTCAAAAAGATATAATTAAATTTGGAAGGTATTTATGTATCCCAGGAATGATGAGGGACAGAACATGTGAATATTGGCACTACTCAGTACATTTTTCTTAGACATAAAAATAAAATAGCCTTCAAATGAAAAGCTTGCTAAAGTTCATTTCCATCCTAGCAGTTTGCTTAATGATAATAGAACTGTCCTAGGAAGAGGCTATAAATATATCTTTCTCCCCATCTTCTCCCCAATTACTAAAAGAAAACACATTTGATGGTGAGGAAAACAACCTGAGAGAAAAAAAAAAAAATCAGAACTTTGCAGAAAAAAGGAAATGCATCCAGAATTGTATTGTGACAGATCTCCTTGCATTTGTTGGACGAACTCATTGAGTTTATACAATATAACAACTGAAAATGAGAGAAGTCACCTTTGCCTCCCCCTAATTATTATCAAAGATTGTGCAATGAGCTTGAAAAATTCCATTACTGGCTTGTAACTTTATTATTTGCAATAAAAAAAAATTGTGATAAAGGTAAAAGAAATGGAAAAGCATTCTGCATGGATAGCAGGATATAGATCAAAATTCAGCACCAACTTAAAACATCCCTCCTAACCTCTCAGTGAAGATCAGTGGTATTCTCCTCTCCATTCACAGACTCCTGTTTCAGAGGAACACAGCAGAAAGAATGCAGAGCTAGTAGAAATAAGATCACAAACTCAGCTGGCCCCCTTTGATTCCCAGATGAAGGCAGAAAAAAAAAATGATCCCCATCTTGCACAGCATTTGAGGGAGCATAATCTTGAGCACTAATAAAATACTAAAACCAGAAGCAGAAACAGCTGCTGTTTCTTTGTGGATAAATGGTAGACATGTCTAGTATTTGGGGGGTGGCAGAGGGTGTTGGTAATGGCTGAAACTGTTTAATGACCAACATTTTGCTCCATTACCCAAAGCAACATGTCACTCTCCCTACTCTGTAGAGTAATAGAGTAAACAACAACTTGTTGTTTATGCTAGTTGATAAACAGCAGCGTGAATCTTTTGTCTTCTAGCACCTCCTCCGAAGACAATCTGAATCAGGGCAAGTAGTCACAAAAATAACAATTGCTTATTCTTGAGATCGTAGAATTAACTTTGTTTAAAAGCATGCTCTTAAATGGTATATAATTATTAAGAGGCACTAAAATTGTTCACTTAAAATTTGTCCTGTCACCTAACTTTCTTCTATGCTACAGTAACTGCCTTGTGGCTGGAATGGGGGGTGAGGGTTAAAAACCCACTAGACACAGTATATCTTGATTTTCGACATAGAATTTCCATCAACAGTCTATGAAATGAAATAATGACTCCATTACAATACAGTGGGTGAAAGAAAAGATTGCTTTTGCTTCCAAATGGGTTTTAAAGGAATGTGCTCTAAGCCTGATTCCACTCAATGCTTTCTAAATGACCATGATGAGGTATGAGAAAATATGTTTATATATTCAGTAATGACAATAATTGGGACTGCAAAGGGCAGGGTTCATCATAGTGTTGAAGACTGAACATGGTTGAAATAACAAAAGTACTACAGGCTGGGAGGACAAACCAAATGTAAGATATGGGATAAAATATGTAAGCTGTTTTATAGCAAAAGAGAAGCTAGGGAATTGAAGTAAGTAATAAATAAATAAATTTTGAGGTCAGAACATGGCATCACTTCTTCTCGGTGTACTGTACTTAGTGATGGTGAAATTTGTCTGGTGCACCTTTCAATTTGAGAAATGAACAGTTGAAGAAGACAAGAAAATATCACCAAGAATGGTGTGAAGGATAACACGCCAATCAATGAAGAAAAGCAGATTGGTTTGATGAAGTAGTCTTCTCTGAAAAGAAAAGAATAAGTAAAAGTAGAGTTGAAGATACACATTGCAATGCTTTTCCAATATACACAATGGAGAAAAATCAAAAGCTACTATGGGAAGCCTAAGAAAAATTCCAAGCTTCTGAATTGTAATCAAGAATTGCAACATATTAACTAGTAAAAAGGAATGAGTTAGAAACATATGCCATTAGAATTTATTTTTTTAGATAGCTCCAAAGAGAGGCTGCTATCATATTAGTTCTCCATCACAGTAGGGGAAATTCTCACCCACAGTCTCTGAAGTCCCTTCTGCCCATATACTGCTAAAATTGCACAAAAATTTATTTGTATGATGATATTTTTGGTACAGTGCTCCTATATAAATGTGCTTGGAGCTGAACAGCCCCACAGTGACTCTCTTCTGTGCCTTTTAGATATTTGTACTAGGGCTCCACAGGAGTTTAAGCAGACAAACACTTCTGTGCTTCAAATTATATGTTTACCAGAAACTGAGAATCTTGATCTAACTATAGTATTTATAAAAATTGTGCTTCTGGTCGGCATTTCTGTTTTTCTTCTCTTGGTTAACAGGACATAAGGTACAGGATTACACTTTTGGCAGGTGGTGGGAGTTCAGTGCACTAACAAGTGCTTTGACACTCCAGAGTAAACATCAGCAAAGGTCAAAAACTGGTTCAATAAAACATATTGTTTAAGGAAGGAACGTCTCATGTTTAAATTCTTTAAAAAAAAAAAAAAAAAAAAGTAAGTGGAAGTAATTCCAAAA
>WEIU01014853.1:31847-72814 GCA_013389925.1 Aegithalos caudatus
TGATATTGGTTCACCAGCCAAGCAAGATTTACTGCTATCCTAAAGGTGAGATGGAAGGGCAGTACAACTCTTCACTGGCTCAGTAAAAATGATTGTTACTGTTGCAAGCATGAGAAGATTCTGCCTTTATTTTTTGAAGATATTATTAATATTCTCTGAGTTAATTAAAGGGGAAAAGGCATTTTGTTTCCTTTTGCTTTTCTGCAAGGATTGCTTCATATCGCTTAGATACACAAGTTATATGTTGCAGCCAGCAGTCAAAGGCAGTCATGCATTTGTATACCACATTTCCACGAAGAAAGACAATATGTTGGTGGTATAAATGACAGCTATTTGCACTGCTTGGGCTTCAGACTTGGCAAAGGTCATTAACAGTCTCTATGTACCAGAAGACTTTTCCTGTGCTCTTCTACAGTGCCCAGGGGTCTGAAATAATGAAGCTGTCAGTGACATCTCTTCAAAACATAATTGCAGATAAAAATACAAGCAGAAATGAGAAATAAGTAAAAAAATCCCTGGTTACAATTAGTGAATTACTTGTGTGGTGGGGAGAAGAGAGGGGAGAAAATGCTCACCAGCGAAGTCTGATTCTCACTGGCTCTGCTCCTGCCCACTCTGTCCTAAGCTATTTCACTCTGCTGAAGCAATTTCACATTGCAGTGATTGAGACTTTCAGAGGCTGATTCCTCATCACCACACACCTTGTATTTCTGGTGCAGGGCAATTTCGTTGTGCAATGTTTTACTTCAGCTCTCTGCTTGAGCAGACAATTAAATACAATACCATATCAAGCTTAGACTCTACCACTTACTAGAAGGAAATCTAGCAAATGAAACATAGATTTCAATGCAGAGCTTCTGCAAATAAGGAAAAGCTTGTAAAAGTAGGAACTTAAGATAAAAAATTATTGTTTATACAAACCTGTTTTTTAAACCCCATAGTCTGTATTTTAGCTCTCTTTGCCTCCAAGAGATTCTGATTTAGACTGGTACTTAGGGGTGGGGCCCCTAAATTTCAGTTTGGGTATAATCAAACTAAGCTATGCTTTCGTTTAGATATGGTCTTACAAATCCATTTCAGTCTACTTAACTATACATATGACTTTAAATGAGACACATTTTAAGTGTCTTAATGCAGTCCAGATAGATGACCTCCACCACACCATGTTTTTTGTTGCAACTGGGGTAGTCTGAATGAGAAACTTTTTACCTGTAGGAACTATTTATCCTTCAACTTCTGCCTAGCACAATGCCAGTTGTAATTTCCAGATAAATCTCAGGAGACAGACTGACAGCTGAAAGAAAGTGAGAAGCCTGCAGCTATGCAGTGCACAGTACATGACTTGCTCTCATCTACAAACTGCTCCTAAGTGTGGCTTAGAGTCATAATAGACACTGATCTGATGGAAGGCTTTGTTGTTTGTTTGTGGGTAGGGATTTTTTTTTTAATCTAAGCCCCACAGAGTAAGTGAGGTGTTGTAATCAACACTTTGACATGACTTTTTTAATGAGTATCACTCATTTCTCACACTTCAGTCTGACTGATGCTTTTCAGCTTGTTTCAGTGTTCACACTTTATACTTGTACAGCACTGAAGCTTCTCTCAGGATTTGCTTTCATGACCTCTGAAACACTTGAAGGTTATTTCCAATCCCATGAGTTCCCTCCTTGTCTCCTCCCTCCCCAAGCAGACACCTACTACCTGAGGTTCAAGTATGCACAGGTCATACATAAGTATATCATAGGTGCTCAGTAGTCCTGCTCAACAGGAGTCCTTTGAGGGAGCAAAGGAGCACCTATCAAATACAGACACCCAAGAATGTCCAGGGCCTGCTTCTGTGCCTTGCACTACAAAGAGAATCTCTGTTACCTTAAATTAAAGGGACGTACCAGATTCAGAGCAGGTATTATTTCTTTGGTAAAATTGTGTCACTGAAACAGAGGCAGTAGCTTTAAGTTAAAGTTTCAAAGATGCAGAGTCCTGCTTCCTCTCTTAGCCAGAGAACAGAGCCATAACTGATGGTTCCACAACTGGTTTCCTGATGCCCCATCTTTCTACAATCCCGCTGCAGCATCAATATCAGTGAGCACAATATGAGCTCTTTGCCTCAGAGTTGTCCTCTGCCCTCAGCAGCTTTCCTATAAGATCTCCCTTTTTTACTAAGGCAGTAGGAATAGAGCATGCACTCACGTGATCTGCTTTCTTACAACCTGCTGTAAGCAAATATTTTCAGTTTGTAAAAGAACAAACCTAACCCAACAACAACAACCAACCCTTCCAAACCAAAAACCCCTCAAACACAAATTACTAAAAGAAAAAAATCCCAAACGAAAACTAGCCCACCAGCCACAACAGTGGGTGAACATAAATAATCTGTGTGGGGATGTTTTGGGGGGTGTTGTTTGTTTGAACTATGGAGATTTTTATATTTTCCTATTGTTTTCTGCTTGCTTGAATTTTTTTTTTTTTTTTTTTTTTTTTTTTTTTTTTTTTTTTTTTTTTTTTTTTTTTTAAACAGGAACAAGGTATTCCTGTTGTTTAACTGACCACAGCTTATAATTTCTGAACCTATTGGTTAACTTTATCAAGTCTGAGAGTGAGACATAGATCTCAAAGCAACAGTATATTCTTTTAATACATGGTATTTCCATAAAAGAGGCAGAAGGGAAGTTCAAACAGGAAACAGATGAAGCACTGTAAGGCTAGTTAGCCTAGACAGGCTTGCCTTTTGCCACCCATCAACCAGGCAGCCAGTCAGGCCACATTTATCTGTGACCCAGTTATGGTATGATGGACTTCCAGATCTGGAAGTCTTGACAGGGGATAGATTAGAGGCTTTACAATGAGACAATAAGAGCACAAGGAGGAAAACAAGAAGAGATGAACAGGAAACTCATGGGGAGGTAGGGAAGTGAAGAGGTTGCAATATCTAAATTTATAGCAATTCAGAATTCATTAACTCAACTGCAACCAATTTATTTTTCTCAGTATTCCCATTTGGAATTACAAAAGACAGCTTCATTTATTCTTCCTGCTTTGCTCATTATTTCTACAGGAAAGACTCCAGTAAAAGTACATACAACAACAATGAATTAAGCTTTTCACAATTGCACTCACACAAACCAAACATCCTTCTTCCACCTTCTCCCACAGCCTCAGAAATACACAACTGAAGAAGGGCTGAGCAGAGAGCTTAAACTTATTACTTTGCACTGGTCTGTGAAAGCGTGAAGTCTGTGTATATGCTTTCAAAGTCTGATACAACACTCTGGTATTGTTGCACTCATAAGAAAAATGAAAGATGGCTGAAAATTAATCTTAGTGGGAGAGAGATTTTAGTTAAGAGGGAATATTTCCTAATATGTTCATCTTCTTTAATAGCTCTAAAGTGGACAGGCAATTGTGCTGCATGTATTTTGCATAAAATTGATTTTTTATTAAAATTACATTCCTATAAAAATATTGCTCAAGATTCAAAAGCAGTCATAAAACATAATTTCATCTTAGAATGCATACTGACCATGTTTTACCATGTGGGTTTTTTTTCGAGGAAACACATCCTAGAAATAACACCACATTGCAGTACACACATATTAAGTAAGCACAGGGAATTATTTCTCCTCTGATACATCTTCCACTCGCTTTAGGGACTACACAAGGCAGACCTGGACCTCTGTTTTCAGTGTAAATTTAAATGAAACATTAAAGGTCTACAGCAGTAAAGCAGGGAGAAAATAATGCTGCTCTGCCTGAAATAAAAAGATAGGTTATAATTTCACTGTATTTGCTTAGTTTTCAATTCATTCATTAAAATATACTAAAATATAGCCATGCAACCACTAGTTGAGTTAATTATAGGCCAAGAATCTCAGTGGATGATCTGGCATACTTCTGCCATTGTTAATGAAGCAATAGTAGCTTATACCAGCTGAACACATGGTTTCTGTTATCATGGAGAAATAACTTGTACTTGTGCTCTTATGGAGGAAGAAGGAATGTGGAATAAGAAGACAGAAATACTGAATGCCTTGTTTGCATCAGGTTTCACTGACAGGAACAGCCCCCCAGGAATCTCTGGCCTCAGTCCAGGGAAAACTGGAGGTGGAAAGAAGGCTTTCCTGTGGTCAAGGAGGATAAGGTTAGAGATCATCTCATCAAACTTAGCATCTACAGCTCCATGGAGCCTGAGAGGATGCACCCACGAGTGCTGAGAGAGCTGGCAGACAAAAACATGGTCAGGAGCAGTGAGCATGGATTCACAAGGATAAATCCTGCTTGCCAACCTGATTGCCTTCTACAATGGCAAAACTACCTGGGTGAATGAGGGGAGAGCAGTCTGTATTGCCCACCTGGACTTCAGCAAGGCTTTAGGCTATGCCTCCCACAATATCCTCACAGGCAAACTCAGGAAGAGCAAAAGGTGAGGAGGACTGAGAACTGGCAGAGTGACACAGCTCAGAGGGTCCCAGTCAGTGGCACAGGGTTTACCTGGAACCTGTCACTGGTGGTGCATCCAGAAAGACGCAAGCAGAAACTTGATTGTACAGGAATTCCACCTGCATAGAGGAGGATCTTTTTTGCTGTGCAGGTGACCATGCACTGGAACAGTTTTCCAAGAGAGGCTGTGGAGTCTCCCTCACTGGAAATATTCAAGACTTATTTGGACACAATCCTGTGCCATGTGCTCTAGGATAACCCTGCTTGCATAGGGAGATTGGACCAGAAGACCCACTGGTGGTCCCTTCTGACCTTACTGTTCTTTGACTCTGTAATTAAATACAGAGTCTATTTATTATTATTAATTTATCATTAATTTATTAGTTACTTGTGAGAAAGTTACACTTCAGGTTGTAACTTCTATCTATCAAGAGTAAATTCCTTTGATTCTGTTTAAAAAAAAAAAAAATCATTTGATTTTATGGTTTTGGTTAAAAATGGGGTTTGCCTTTCTGCCAGGCTCCTTAATGCATCAGGGAGACATACATAGAGTTGAAATACACTGCTTTAGTATGATTTCCTTCTAGGATTGGAGAAAATACCATGAAAGAAAAGGACTAAATCACGCCTTACTTTAGCTCCAGAAATGCTTCTCTTGGGTACTGAAAAATGTAAATACAAATCCAGTAATAATATATTTTACCATTAGTTAGCCTACTACCTAAATTTTGACTTTACCTGAAATCAAATCCTATGCTGGATACTCATGTGTTAACAGGTTCACCTGCCAAAATAAACTTTCTGGTCATTAAGTCCTCCTCTCAAAACAAAAAACAGAACAACCTATGAATTATTAAAAAACACACAAACAGTAAAACAAAACAAAGCAAACAAAAAACAACCAACCAAAAAAGGCAAAATCTTGTAGCATTCGCTATTGGTGTTGAATTACAGATCAAGGAAAAGAGTTTTATTTCCATAGGTTTGTTTGCTTTGGTAATTGATGTCTCTCCCTCTTGTGTTTTAAAGCTGTCTTTAACAAAATGACAGCTTAAAAGCCCTCCTTATTCACAGCTTGAGGTTGAAATGGAATCAAGCCAGAGCTGGAACAGCTTTCCAAATTAGCAAGAGAACCTACTGCTGAAGTAGACTATTACCCTGCATGTGTTTGTGCATACAGCCTTGTTTCTCGAACCCACAACAGGGCTAGCTATCATTTACTCACTTCACAAAGCTACCTCCTTCCTGTTCTTCTCAAAGAATTTAGTTAAAACAAAAGAAAAATCAACATAAAGTATTTTGTGCTTGAAAGCACTTTTCACTTCAAATGGCTGAGCAGCATCAAGTCGTTTAGGAAATAACACCGAAAGAGTCTTGAAGTGCTCAAGGCAAACACAGTGGGCTGCAGTTTCAAAGGGGCTGTGTGAGAGGCTCTGAAATACTCATGTCTGGTGAGTACTTGCACAATGTAAGTGGCACACAAAAAGCCAGGGCTAGAATCACATCAAAGAAATATGCAGCATAAATTGCATAGATCATCTGGCTTGAAGGTCTGCTGAGGAACCTCTTAACACACATACAAAGATAAAGCTTTTTTTCTTTAATTCAGCCAGTGCCATGCATACATTTTTGGGAGACAAACAGATACAAGGCACTTCAGAAATGGGGACTCTAAGCCATATAAATGCACCAAAACATAAAAAGAAGACTCAAAAGGTTAACAACAAAGACAGAACATGTCCTTCCTGATCTAAGTTTCCTACACTTGCAGAGAAGAATCCTGAATTTTAATGGAGATTAACAGAAATTACCTAGCTATTGGGCTGATTTGCTTACAGGTATTAGCACTCACAAAGCAGCCTAGCATGCAAAGATGATGGGCAATGATTTCCCAGATGTCTCTTAATCATTTTTCCCTTGATTTCAGTTCACTCTGAAATCCATACAAATTGTCAGTAAATGTGCTCCTTACAGAGACACTCCAGAGCTCAGGAGCAATGAAAAAGGGCAAGATGAACAGCAAAACTACTCCATAGCTTTTCTGAGATAAAGGGAAAATGTCACACGCAATCAGCTGTGTATGTCTATGGGCTGCAGTCAGAGCACTACTGCACATTGCAACCCAAGAGCCCTGTGCTAACAAAGTTTAAATTAAAGGAGCTAAAAGTAAGAATTTCACAACTAAGTAAAGGGCACACGCAGAGCCTAAAACCACCAGTAAAATTGCAGGAACAGCAAAATGAGACCACATGTCAAGAAAACAAAAGAAACTGCTGACTATGATAATGAACTACCTTGGAAAAATCACAACCTTATTCCACCTTGCCAAGAGAGTTGGATCACACATTAGTCCTCAAAGCAACTTAATTATTACTCACTGTTCCCTTTCTCAGCTGCCTTGCTGCACTCCTTGGACTCAAACAATTATCATGGGATGGAGCACCATACAGTCAGGCTCTGCTGGGTCAGCATCAAAGGCAGGTAAAGGGAATCATATATAATTGCAAATGCCTGGTTACTTTCCTCATCAGCAGCAAGAACTTCTATTTAGCTCTCTGAAAGAGCTAATCAGGAAAATATGTGAAAGGGGGTTGTAGCCAGGCGTGGGGCAGTTCCTTCTCCCAAGTAACAACTGATAGGATGAGGAAATGGCCTCAAGTTGCATCAGGAGAGTTTTAGATAAGATATTAGGAAAAAAATTATTTACTTAAAGGTCTGTCAAGCATTGGAACAGGCTGCTAAAGGAAGTGGCTGAGTCACCACCCCTGGAGGCATTTAAAAGACCTGTAGATGTGGCACTTGGGGACACAGTCTCTAGTGGACTTGGCAATATCATGGGTGTTTCCAATGGTTCGGTGATTCCCTGGAAAAAGTGGATGCAACTAGGATTGACTCAATTTTCCTGGTTTAGGCACTAATTCCCAAAACCCAGGTGAAAGTCACTCTAGCTCTGCTTCCAGTGAGAGGTCATCAGAAGGGACAGCATGGGATGGCTGCCCATTCCTGCATGGCCCTGAAGGGTGGAGGTGTGTGCCCTTTCTCACCTCCCTGCCCACAGTATAGCCTAGTTTGCAGGGCATTCAGGTGTTAGTTTTGGTAGTAAATCCCAAAGCCAGGCCAATGTAATTGTGCTTATGGTATTTCACTTGGCATTTTTTCGTAAGTTTTCGGTGGCTTTTTTTCAGATGCCAACCTTTCTTTCTAACCACAGATCTTTCTTTTACTTAGATTATTGGAAATGACACAGTTTCAAAAGATGGAGAGCAGACAGGGCACTGGAGATTTTTTCACCACTAAATTAAAAAAAAAAAAAAAGAAGTCCCAAATAACTTCATAAAATATCAGTTTTTAAAGCAGTTTCCTACTTGAGACTGATTATATCAGCATAGTGTCTACCCAGGGATCAGAGATTAGTGGTGTGAGACAGAAGAGCTGTAGATGAAAGCAGAAGCAGCAAGGAAAAAAACCTGTTCCTACTCAAGCTCATAACCTTGGTGAGAAGACAGCAGTATTTATGTGGTGAAAGGCCAAGGTTTCTGAAGTGAAGATGGAGAAGAGATGTTTCTATGGCCAGCCAGGGTCACTGAGAGTGCTGCTTGTGGCTGCAGCAGCTGACCAGACGTGCACACAGACCATGGGGACATGGGCTGCCTGCGCTGGCTCTTGCACTCAGACATGTGCTCTTCAGTCAGTCTGATGGGAAAAGGATGACTTACAAGAGCATCAAACTTTTCCCCCAGTCTCTCCAGACTTTCTGTCCCATGTTCTATGCAACACTCCCAAGGCCTGTCTAACCACAGCCCTCTCGTACACACCCAGCTGAGGGATGGACGCAATTTGGCCCCCAAAAATATTCTCCTGCGGGGATTTAGTGGAGTCAGAAAGATGAGCTGGCAAAGGGGTATTAGACATTAATCTTAATGGCCAGAAAAACTTGGAATTTATATTTTAAAAAAAGAGTGAGTCTTAATGTCAATATATTTTAATATTATATAAAATGAAAATAAATCAAAACAATTTATTGGGGAAAAGCTTCAGATTTGCAATATATTGGTGGGGGTGGGGAGGAGAGAAGGCAAATTTCCTGTTTTTCTGGCTATTTATTTCAGGTATTTTATCATGCAATAAAATCAATCTTTTCTTAAAATATATGTGCCAGTGCAATATATTACTGTTTTCAGGGGACCTATTTTCACAGCAGAGCACTACCTGCCATGGGTGAGCCCCATGTGGCACATTCTATCTGTCTGAAAAAAACTGCTTTGCTTTGGGTGTTCCATCATTATACCAACAATTTTAATATTCATGGCTCTCTAGCCTTTGCTCCCTAACCTAGGGCTCTCCCACCTTTCTTCTGTTTACCTCCTCAACCTCTTTCCCAGTTCCTCCTTCCTTTTGTTCTTTTCTGTGTATTGCAGCCCTTGAATCACACCCCTGTTGCCAGACAGTTTGTCCTCCGCGGTGCTGAATGGGCACTTCAGAAGGCAGCGTGTCTCCTTCTCGGGAAGCGACTGCTTATTTCACACACAGAGAGGAGCAGCAATTCAGCACAGCGGGAGAAATTACGGAACGCAGCCTGGAGGGGAGGTCGATGAGACAGAACATTTTTCTGGAGCTTTCTGGCTCCATTTAACCTCTCAATAAAAGTAGGTTAGAGCATCCTGATATTAAGGGCCATGTGAAAGGGGAAAATGAAGGAAAAAAAAAAGGATAGAGAGGGGAAGGGGGAGGAGGTGGGAGTCTTTGTATAGGAAAAATTTCCTTGCAGGCAATGCACATAGAATTCCTTCCTGATGTATAGTATAAAGGATCGATTATTATGCTCGGCACAGGATTTAGTAAGTGTGACCTTTTTTTTCCCAGAATCAGGTCTGATCTGTCACAAGTCTAAACCATGCTTACCTCTGCATCTGAGTTTGGTGGGTGAGAGACTTAAGGGAAGAAGATAGAAAAAAATATTGTCACAGTTCATACAGAAAATAATCCGTGCTGTATTCTTAAAAAAAGAGAAGTGTCTAAAGGTCACAGATTCTTTGCAAACACAGTCAATTATGTTGTGCCTTCAAACACATGTGCTGAAGTGCTGAGCACAGACTTTTACTCCCATTTCTCTACATGGGGAAACTGAGGAACCTTTCCCAAAAGGTGGTGTGAGACAGCTCTGGACTGGCCAGACAAGGGTGAAGGCATGGGGACATTACCATTAAAATGAAAGGTAAAATTGCTTGTTAATAGAAAACACCCAGAGAACCATGAAGAGGCTACTGCTTTAACTTCATTGCAATTAATAATGTAGACTGATAATTAGGGTGAAAAAATAGATCAACAAGCCAAGGCAGTTTTTTTACCCCTAAATTATGATGGATAAAGATGTTTGAGTGGGATTTTATAATACATTATTTCTGTTTTAATCAGGCACTATAAAGCAGCAACAGGGCTTATATACTTCACAGCCACTTAGGATTATTGAATGCACACAGTAGGCTGAAAGAGCACTTACAGTTCATCAAATTAAGCAAAAATGTATAAATTAGGTACCATCAAGCCCACAGGCCAATGCATTTATGAGGAGTGAAGAAGGGGAAATAGAAGAGATTTAAAGGATGAGGCATTAAAATGTACTTCACAGTTTGCTTTTAAGAAACGACATTCATGACTGAAGAAAACAATGAACAAGCATCTCAGTTTGGTTCTATCCATCGTGTGAAGCTAAGACCTATTTCTACATGTCTCCCCAGTCAACTATCCATCTTCCCTGGCCAGCTATCTATCTTCCCTGCTCATTGATTATTGCAGTATTTCCAAAGAGCATGATTTATTGTCTCCCACACATGTTGCAGCTTATATAGCACTCCTGCCAAGCAAGGCAGGCTCAGCCTGGAGCTCAACATCTACAGTGTGGATACAAAGCTCAGGGTCTCACACAGAACCTGTTTTGCAGGATACCGTGTGGAGCAAAGGCACTGCTATGCTATGAGACAAAATTGCAGAGCAGCTTTCCTGTCACATAAAAGCCTCATCCAGGTTTAATGATGGCAGGAATTTTGGTACTTCTCCCTGTCTCTGGGCTATCAGAGAAGCTACCTAAGTGGAGAATCTCAGCTTGCTTTCTGGTGCTATGAGTTTGCCAGTCAGTCACTATTCCTTTCCTTTGCTGCTGGTGCCTGGGCACCCATCATAAATCAGTGATGCATTTTTTTCCCCTGGTGGTTCCCATGCAAGTTTTTCAATATGTTCATGTTTGCTTAGGCTCCTAGCTAAGACTGGAGGCTAAGACAAACTGAAGATGTCTTCTGCAGAAATGGGAGACAGCAGGTGCCAGCCCATTTCTGAAAGGGCTGGAAATTAATGTCTTAAGGGCAGAGGGTAAGAAGAGGGCAGTTTCACCTTTGTGACACCTAATCAGGAGGGAGGGAAGGAACAGCTGGACATGGACAGATGGAGAAAAATGCAACAAACTTTTTTCCTTCCATATACACTAAGATGGCATAATTTCTGTTGTGATAGATTATGAGAATTGCCACAAAGTAAAGATAACAGCGCAAGCTAAGATAGCTCTTTAAAGGGCGGAGGGAAAGCCATCTTGATTATAAACGGGTCAGAATTTAAAACTACTTGGAAATGAATCACAAACCAATAACATTTATGCATCTGATAAACTGTAAATGATGTAAAATATCTTTAATCTACACTGCAGCATGAAACACCACCTTCTCAGCAAGGGCTTTACAGTAACAATTAAATATCATTGTCCTCAAAACAATTATTATTATTTCCATCTCTATGAAGGCAAGACCTCAGACATAAAGCCGTCAGCTGAAAATCCCCATTGAAAACTTTTTAGATCAAAGAGAGGTTTTGTTTCTAAAGTAAACTGAAACAACTGAGAATCAATTAAGAAAAAAATGGGAATACTAATTAACAACCAAATTTGCAAACTATGTTTTAAATACCAACTTGCTAGATAAGGAATATTTAAAGAGTATTATTTCCTAGTTTCTTCTAAAACAGTTTTTCTGCGTCCATTATCAAATTCTGCTCATCTTTCAGATTTCTACAGTATTCTGACAGGGAACATGTTAGATGAAATTACTGAAGAGTCAAACTAAGATAAAGCAGGCAACCAGTTAAGATAGAAAAGCGTTCCCTTCCCGTTTCCTACAGAAACATTGGGTAGGCAGCCCATATTGAGGTGTGGAACAGCTGGATTGAAAAGATTTCAGATTTGAATTCCATAAAGTAATCCTTCAACAACTGAACTGTATATGGGAATGACCATGCATTAGGTCTTGCAGTTTAGAAGAAAGTGGCTACTTCAAATTATGTTAGAAAGTAAAATTCTTAAAATGCACTTCCTCCTTAATAACTTTTTATTTTAAATAGTATGGAGTTCCTGTACCCTGAAAGTGCCAAGTACCAGGAGCATTATTTTTAGCATGGTCTCAGTGCATGGTGTTGGTTGGTCTTGCTCTTCCTTCTGTCTTGTGTGGTAGGATAAGAGGCAAAGAAAGTGAGGTTTGCAGGTGTCTAGCACTCATGGGTTTTCACCAACAAATGCATGTCTGTGGCTACGTTCATATGCACATACATTTATACAAATATGTATACACACACACATATAGATCTTGGCTATAGCTCACAGTCTGTGGTGCCATCTGGTGGAAAGAAGTCAGCAGCGGCCCTACCGCTAAAAAAAAAAAAAAAATGTAAGAGTAGACTTAAAATAAGGAAGGAAGGAATAAAACCCTAAAAGAAGGAAGGTCTGATTATATGATTAATGGAAGCCACAGTGCTCATCAAAACACAATCAGTTCCAGTCTGTCTCAACGCCTAAAGTTTCTTGCCTTGACTGTCTCAGACTGTTATACTCATTGATATGGATCAGCAGTCATTGAGGAGCATTTAAAATCACAGAAAGCTTGAATGGCTACTGAGAAAACAGAAATACTCCCTGACATGTCTAACTGTCTCCTTTCCCGACTCTGTCTGGGTTAGGAGGGTTGGAGTTTTGCAGACTTAATGCAACAGCAAACATCTTCCATGTCTTCAACAGACGCAGCTCTTGGTATAAAACTTGGTATGAAAGTTGTATACTACAGCTTTTAGACAATAAAAGCAATCATTTGTTTCAAAGATTTCTTGAAGTAATATTTGCCATAGAGGCAGAGGAAGGCAGTTGTATTTTATAGGAAGGATCTGCATTGGTTTTCTCCATTTTTTTTTTTTCTTAAAAAAAAAAGAATGGACTAGTTACTTTTTTAGAGAAATATTTTATCTTCCAAGGACAAAACTCACATCAGAACTGATCAAAGCCTGAGAGAGTCTGCCCAATATGAGTAAGGTCTTATTCCTCACTAGGTTATGCAAAATTTTGTCATTTGGGAATGTTCTTTTGTACAGAATTATGATATACTTCTAACTGTGTACTCACAATTACACTGAGGACTAGGAATAGGCATAACATTTTTAAGGCTCCCGTGGCAGAAATACTTGCAGCAAAAACAGTTTTGCAGAGAAACAAAATCAGTTGAAATGTTCATCAGTAAGGATGGTGACACTATATTATGTTCATATTCATATAAAGTAGCTTTAAATAATTAAATGTACCTGACAAATATCAGCTTTCCTTTTTTCAGATTAAGATCCTGAAATGAATCAGTTAATTAAATAATGATCAGGGTTGTTCCTTTAAAGGCTGGAAAGTTTGTCAAGTGTTCTGTTTCTCATAAAGAAAATATTCTGGAATGCAGAGACTTTAAGTACATAGCTGAGCAACCACAAATACATATCCATATACTATCTGTAATTAGTTTTCTGCAGCTAAGGCAAATGTACCTACACTTCTTCCTTCATTTTCGTTCCCCAGGATTTCTCTATCCTTTGCCCATTCGGTGTTGTTTATCACTTCTCCATTTAGTTCTCAGCCTCTCTTAAGGCTCTATCCACCTCTCTGACAGCCATCAAACCCTCTCAAAAAAACAGATGGAAATGCAGTGGGGCAAAGAGCTGATATGACTAAATAAAAATCCCATCCCTGCTGAGATAACATCCTAATCCATCAGCAGCTTTTCTTGATGAAGAGGGAGAAAAATCTTGGATAAGATTTCAGAACTTGAGTTGTGGTTGAACCACCTTTATAGCTGCCAAATTAAATATATTCCTTGACTTTCAAAATTCAGCTTTGTCAATATGTGTTCTTAAATCTCACTCAAAAAAGAAGAGTTAAAATGTGTGACTCTTGTTTCAGCCGTTGCCTTATTTCTGCAATTCTTGCTTTCTGCTCTTGTGTTCTTTTGTTTCTCACTACTTATATTATGCTGTCTGAATCACAGGCTGCTTCTTGTATCCAGTGAACTCAGCAGAATAATTTGTATTGACTTTACTTGGTATAGAATTGGATTTACTGTCCATTGCTCTAATCTGTTAGATTACTTTTCTCCTGCTATTTCTTTCCTATATGTAAATAAACAATGCATATAGAGAAGTTGTACTTATTGGCTAATGTGGTTGTTGGAAGAATGGAAACTAAAAAAAGAAATTACTCTTTTGGGGAACAATTTTTGCACAATTAAAAAAAAAAAAAAAAAATTGTCCATAAGTTTTGACTAGGAGTTGTTAAAAAACAAACTTGCATTTACTACAGAAATTAAACATTTCCCAATAACTATAAACTCCTTTTCTGCCTTCCTGTAGCTGAGATTCTTCCCCACCTCCATCATTCAACAAATCCATTGGGAGAAAATTATCTTTTTTTTCTCCCAGTTTTTTAAACTCAATTCCTTAATTTCCGTGTAAGCTCAGAAATAATTAATTACAGAGAAGGGGAAGGTTTCATTTGTAGGACAATTCAGCAAGTTCAGTGGTGAATGCCTGGAAGACCCTGTGATGTGCATTGTTACTATGATTAATGACTCTTATTATTGATGCAGAACCATAAATTTATACAGGATCTGTCAAGAATAAATAAGAGAGCAATGTGTTCTGCTATAAAGAGTTATAGCAGGAAAATAGCTAAGATTCATAAAAAGCAAATCTTAACAGATAAACATATAACCAAGCTGTGAACATGATATGTTCCCTTTGTAGTTCTTGGAATGTTGTCTTTTCTCTGAGATGGGAGGTGGACTGGGCTCTTAGTGGGTATAGGAAAACCAGAACACAAAAAAGAATTTGAATTTAACTTGAGAGCTGATACATTTCCTCATGAAACTTTGAAAAAGACATTCAAAAAAAATTTGTTTACAAACACATACCCAAATTGATGTCTGAAGAAATTGACAGTAAATGGGATGGTGTCACAATTTTGGGGAGAATGAAAGTGATCCCCTTTTCAGCCCCAGGGATTTCTTTGCAGGTTCAAAATGGGCATTATTCCCTGTGGTCTTAAGGTGCTCTTTTCTCTGGGATGCTGCTGCACATCCTCACTCAACAATAAACTCTGTGCATAGGTAGTGACACAAACTTGGATTGTGAAAAGTAGGGCTGATAAGTGTGTGGTAATCTGCAAATTATTTAGGTAATCGACAGCCAAAAATATACACTCTGGGATTTGGTAGTATCTCCCTTATTTATATATCTAGTTCTGCCTAGGGCCAACAAAGGGAAGCCAAAGTAATTTCACCTGAGGCCTCAAGAACTATCAGAGAGACACAGCAGAAAAATCCATCAGGGAATTGTGGCTAACATATCAAAAGAAAGTATTCTCATACTGTGAGTCAAGCTCACCTTCAGGGATTTTTGGTTGTAAAATAGTAGGAATATCACCTATTTTTGTGCATAATGGAATGTATCTCTGAAGTGACTGTGATTTTAAGAAATATAATATGGAAAAAAATAAGACCTAAACCTCCAAAGTTTGTATTTGGATGTAGGAGTGAAATCTAGTATCATGAAAGAGTACAATAATGAGAAACGAAGTGACATATGGATGTTGTATTGGCAATATGTAAGGAAGGAATGGGTTCACATGTTTCAAAGCTGAGTCAAGAGGGCATAGACGGGATCAGTTTTTCCTCCTTACCTCAATGTCACAAGAATACCTTACATGATCATGTACATCACAGTTCTGAAATCACCTCTGTCTTTCCTGTGTTCTCATACCACACTCAAAAGCACAATTTAGGCTCCTTCCATGTTTGATTCTTCTGGACTGTTCTTGTTCTCTTCATGGTTGTATTCCATAAGGTTTCCCATTTCATGTCATATTCAGCACAGGGACTCCTTCAGTTGGCACCTCTCACACACTGCTTCTGGCTTCATTCTTAGAACACCTCAGAGGTATTTCCACTGCTTTTTCTGAGCCTTAATTACTGAAAATGTGTCTGGGCAGTATCAACTGACACTAAAACGATTTCCTCTTTAATGTCGATTGAAAAATGAGTTCCGTTTCTTGCTCCAAATGCTACTTTCATGTCAGTAATTTCATGAGGCCCCCGAGAGTTTTGCTAGAGCTGCCAGCTGCCATGGTGGAATCGTGCCGTGTTGGACCAAGCTCCGCAAGCACACACTCAGCTGTTCCTGGCATTCTGCATTTTGAGTGCTCAATACTTACAGGAACACCAAATATTTTGAATAGATCCGCATTGGGTGGGAAGTGGAGACAGTCCTACAGGGAGCTACCGTGCAGACAGAAACAGTAATGAATTCTATTGCTAGAAAATAAGGATTGGAGGCTTCTTAAGTGAAGCTATGGGAGAGGACTGAAAGCAGTCTTTTGCTGCTCATTATGGTGAAATGACTCCCCTGCTCAGGCCTTTCTCTGACCTCTACATAGAGATAATTTTTTCTGTCTAGAGACATGGGCTTCCATGGTTTTTATTCTGTACAGACTACATCTCTGCTGTGTCTGTTGCACCTCATGGCATCTGCAGCCACTAAAACTGAGGGTGGCAAAAGCCCAAGTTGGCACTGGCATGCAGTGGTGTGGATCAAATGGACATGCACGTTTTGCCTGTGTTTTGCATATGTGCCTTTGTACCAAGCAGTTTTTATTACTGAAACTGTTGCAGGAAGAAAGAAACAAGTTCTCAGCTCTGCAGCTTGCTTTTCATTTGAGTTCTGAGGATGGGTTTTGGGTTAAAGAAGACTGAGTATAATGCACCATGTAGTCCCTATCATGTAAGATAATCCTGGATCTGTTTATATACATGTACATACATTCATATCCACAGCACAATGCCTTTCCTAAATGGCATTTTATAAAGGGGCAGAGAAAGGAAAACTT
The DNA here is from genome assembly GCA_013389925.1 of Aegithalos caudatus. Taxonomy (NCBI): domain Eukaryota; kingdom Metazoa; phylum Chordata; class Aves; order Passeriformes; family Aegithalidae; genus Aegithalos; species Aegithalos caudatus. The sequence continues at coordinate 48,508 of WEIU01014853.1, forward strand.
TGCAAAGGATTGAAAGCACACTTCTTTCTTGACTCTGATCAGCACCTTAGTTCTGCAAACAAACTTATCACACAAGTGTGAATCTTTGGTAACTCTTTTTGAAACAAGTCTGAAATACTCAGTGTCTCTCACTGCACTTCTGCTAACGTCTCTTGGCAGGTGTAGCTGAGCTGATTGTCTGTCTGTGTCTGCTGGGGTTGGGGGCAGGCAACAGGTATCTGAAAGAGGAAAGTGACTGTGGCCTTCTTCTTTTGTAAATAACTTATTTTGGACAATTGTAGATATCACTACCAGAAAAAGTAATCCTGCTGTAAATTTTTTCATCCTGTGCTTCTGAGCCCTTTTTACCGATAAAGTGAAAGCTTGCACCACAGCGAGGAGGAGACAATTTTCTGGGCCAGATGCTGATGCCTTGATACTTACCATTCAATTTTTCTTGTTCCCTCACAGCCTGCAAACACCTCAGCCATCCATGCTGCTTCAGTTCTTTCCCTTTAATCTGTGCACAGAATTAATCAGAATTATTTGTTAATTCACTCACCAGGGAAGCTTGTGGTCACTTATGAGTGTGCTTTTGTAGCAGCTTCCAAAGGAGAGGCAAAATAGGATAGTCTTACTAATTTGCTAAACCTAGGGAAGATTCTTTCCTACCTCTTCTCTTTGGGAAGTTTGTTTAGTTTTGTCCAATTATCTAGAACACTTAATACTCCTACACAACAGACAAACTTCATCTCTCTGGTAAACAGTCTACATTACCACTGTGAGGCTTGATGCCGAAGTCCCTACCTTTTAATGAGAATTCTTTCCAAGCTTAATAAAAAATTATGTGCTTTGGGAAAAAATAACTGAAGGATTCCCAGCAGAGATTCCAGTGTGGTTATAGCTCATTGAAGCTATACTTTTTGAAGGTTTCTCTTTGGTGCTATGTAGGCAAGTAATAGAAATCCCCTCAGAAAGTTACACTCTGCATGTCAGAGAGGATGTGTCATAGGGAAGGGAGAGATAAATGAGCTTGAAGTGGATTGGGAGAAGCAGGAAGTTCTAATAAAACCAGCTATAATTTAGCCAAAGAGCAGAGGTTTTTGCTTTTGTAATTCCCTGATCCTGGGTTTCCACAGCTGGAGGAAGTTTCTGACACCTACTTTTCTGGGGTTTTTTTTTGGTGGAAAGGAGACACGAAGGCCTTGTTCTCAGGACTTCCTGTCAAGAGGAGTTGGCTGCAAGAGCTGAAATATATTAAAGTAATAAACATATTTCACACAGGCAGGACTGGCAAATGGAAGGACTATTGCTGCAGTCCAGGGAAGCCCTTGATGTGGAAGAAAACCTTCTTTGTCCAGGGGCCTCTGGTGCCTCTGTGCAGGGCAGAGTCCTCACTAGAAGTACAGACACAGTTTCCAACAGGCAGTGAGCATGGAAAGGCCCTTTTCAAAGGGAAAGCAAGGAGAAAGTGTCATTTGCAGAAAACACTTCTAACACAAACCCTGTTCCCATTGCAAAAGACAAAAGCAAGGCCAATTTTACGGCCAGCTCACTGCAGAAGACATTAAAGTTATGTTCAGGTGAGATGCTCTTCTACAAAGACAATTCAGTTCCCTTGTGTAGTAGAAACAACCCTGCTGTGAGCATCCTGTCTCAGTCATTGCTACAGACAACACTCATTGCTACTCAGAGCACGCTCTAAGCTTTAGTACCTTGTAAAGGTCAGTCTGGCCCCCAATGTAAGTCTTTTTGGATTGAAGAAATATTTCATCCTCACCATTCAGGTCTGCACAGGGGTGAATCATACACCTCAAGATGATTTTGGTGGCACTGAAACTACTGGGTGACTCTATTTTTTTAAGCAGTAGTAGATGTTTCTTTTGAACACTTTTTCTTCTGGAATAAAAGAAAAGAATTGGATATTCTCTAAAAATCAGCATTGCAAACAGCTGTTTACATCCCAAAGCCCTCACAGCACAAAGAGTATATGAAAAAGGAAACAGATTTTGGAAATAAATCCTTGAACTCTGTGTTATAGCCAGCTATTGCTGTGAAAAGTAACCAGAAACACCAAATCCCACTGAACTCAGGTGCATCAGAGGGTCTAGCAGAAATCTGAATCACTGAATAGATTAGGCAGATCATTCTTCCTTCTGTTGTAGGCCTAGCAGAATATGTCTTTTTTTCTCTTTGCGTTGCATCTGGTGGAGATTGAGGCCACTGTGTGTTACTGTAATAAATATTTACTTGCTCACTTGGAAACATGCATGAGACATAATACTGAAGGGTCACAACTGAAAAACAGGGAAGAATTATTCAAAAATTTTTTTTTTTTTTTTTTGAAAAGTTGTAATTTTCTGGGCCTCTCAAAAGCTCACCTCTAGAGCAAGAAAGCCAGGCTGTCAGAGTGCTTTCTAAGAAGAGAACCTGGAACTTACACCAGAAGTGGAGAAAGGAAGCACTGGGTCAGCTTTCCACTTCTCCTGGTGGCTTACTCAGTTTGCTGTGCAGTGGTTGTTCTTTTCTTCACCTAAGGATTGCTGTGTCTTGGTATCAGCTGAGGAGATGTGTCTACTTCCCTGTTTCTGCCCCTCCCTCTGTACTAAAAAGAGGCTCAGTCCTGGCAATGCAATTTCACAAGTCACCATGAGTAACTAGAAAAAACCAAGATGATGTGTGGAGAGCTCAGATGACCCTGGACTCCACTAAAGAGTATTTCATACAAGATTAACACCAGGGAGAAGTTGCTCCACCTGAGGAAGAGAGCATCCCAGTCAGCTGCCATGTGACGTAGCACAACTGTTAATAAGGAGGAAATTATTTCTGAGTGAAAAACATGGAACTCGATCCCACAGGAATCATGTTCAAGGAGCTTACACAATTTTCAGTTGGCTGTGTGTCAATGGCTGAATTCCAAAAAAGACAGAGAAGGTACTGACGGGTAAAAAATGGTGAAATAAATCAAATAATAGGTGTAAATCATGGTTTATATCTTTTTCTCACACAGTTCTGTTTTTCAGCAGCACTTCCATGCAGCAGAACCTAGGGCTTCAGCTAGTCACACGATAAACATAAGCCCATTCAACTTTTAAAAATAGCTGCATCATTTTAACTGCATCGACTTTCAACTCCTCCATTTAAAGCAGTGCAGGTATCTAGTAGACTATTTAGCTATAATTTATGCTCATTCAAGTAAGTTCAGTGAAGTACCAGTGCAAAGCGTCCACTAAAAGGGAGCACACCTTTGGCAGAGGCCTATACACATAAACTTTGAAAAGGCAGGAAGCGGTTTGGTCACAGCATCTTGCCAAAAAGTGGGCTTTTTCAGGAACATCGTAACGTTGGTAAACAAACCTTGATGACCCTGCATGTGTTTTCCCAAACTGACAGGCTCAGGGAGGGCTTAAGTGGAGGGATGTGCTGTCTCCCATCTACACGGCTGCCTGCCTTGCGTGCAGCAGTGGACAGCTGCAGCCTCCTGTCTGGCTGTGCTGGGCAGCACGTTCCCCACAGCAGGCTTGTTATCTGCCTGCCACAAACCCTCCCCTGTCTGAGGTGTGCAGCCTCAGGACCACTTCTGCTGGCCATTAATGAGCACCGTGGCTCCTGCCTGCCTGAGCCAAATGAAGGCTTTTGCCCAGTGCACAGTGCTCTGCTGAAGATCAGATTGACACCAATGGGGCAAGGGGCTGAGGCAGAGACAAAGGCTACAGCAAGTTTACCAACTCTCAGGTGGACTCTTAGGCTTGAATCATGGCTTGCTTGGTACTTTCAGTAACTTCTGCTGCAGTCCTCTCTGCTCCTGACCCTTTGCTTCTGTGTTTGCTGATCATTGTTGGCCCGCTGAGTCTCATTGTTGGCCCACTGAGACTTTGCTCTTAATGTGCAATCCCCGGTCACCCAAAATAATAAAATTAAAATTTACATAAACATGAAAATTATGGAATTGTCCTAAATTTATGCTATACCAGCTATTGATTTCTCTGTTCCCCTCTACTTGAAATTTCAAGGAGGTGACAATCAAAAGACCCAGCTTTCTTCATGTGGAAATCATGGACATTCATTCTAGATGCAGACTGCTGATAAAAACAGGTTTCGCCCTCTGGAAGAAACACACATCACACATTTCAAAACCCCATTTTCCTTGTTATTTTAATTCTAAGGCTAGGCCAGATACAATCATATAATTTGCCAATTAACTTTTTTTTTTTTTTTTTTTTTTTTTTTTTTTTTTTTTTTTTTTAAACACTGACAGTGGGACCAAGAGGATGAGAAGATAAAACCTTCTTACCTGAATTATTGTGGAAGCTGTTGCAAACTCCCCTCTAGACTGGTTCTATATGCACAAGGAGAGCCAACTGACAGACAATAAAACTAAAACCACTAATTCCACAGTTGTTAGCAATTTCTTTTTAGTAGAGCTTGAAGTGGAATGATCTTGGAAATGTAGCAATCCTGGCAGTGGCAAAGATGAACCTGACACCAGAACATCAGATATAAACCACCTTTGTACCATCTGTGTTAGTGGAACACAGTGTCCCACTGCTGATCTCCCCAGCCTCCTCAGCCACTACTCAGAGCTCCAGGCAGGCTGCAGCTTCAGCCTCCTCTCTTCCTCCTTTTCTCACCATCATCATGGCCAGCAGCAATGCACATTTCAGCACGGGTGCAATTGAAAAATCCCCCCTCACCTGCTTCCTCAGCTCATTCCTCTGTCTTCTAAGGATTTCTTTGGTCTTTCCAGGTTAAGCTGAAGGGAGTTAGAAGCTCATTGATGTGTATTACATTGGGCAATACAAAGTGAAAAGCATGTGTGCAGGCAAAACATGTATAGGGCTGAAGGAGACAGACACATTCCTGGTAGGTAAAAAGGGGCACTCAGTGATTCCTGGCCTGTGAACAAAGCCATTAGGCTGGGGAGGAGACTGGAGCTGGACCCTTCCACCCCATCCTCACCTTTGCCAGAGAAACTGCCTGGTGGGAAGAAACGTGCATGGCAACAAGAGAGCTGCTGAGTGAAGCAGCCATGGGGAATGCACCAAATACCTTTCTTGATCCCTATGAGATATGGCTGAGGAGGCAATTTACTTTCCAGTTTCCTTTCAAGATGAAGTATGGCTCACTCTACCACTGCTTAGGCTGTACTTATTCCACAAATAAAGATTTTCTGTCGTCCATGTGGCAACTCTTGCACTGAAGTCACTCTTTAAAATAAACCTCAGAAACAGAGGCAGTGTTCTTCTAGCAGGTGCACAGCTGAGAGCCTGGACAGCAAATACCCATCAGCGTTATACATTCAGTCTTGGTGTGAGAAACACTTCCTCCTGTATTTCACCTCCTAGCACGTGGGTGGCTGTGCTGCTGGCAGGGCAGCAGAGCTGTCCTGTCTCTCTGATTCCTCCCTTCCATTTGGAGGAATGGATGTGGAGGAGGCAGACTTGCTGCAAAGCCTTTCTGCTCCCTCTGTGCTCAGCACAAGAGCTTTGGGAAGCCTCTCTAGAAAGGTGCCACAAGAACACAGAGTCACCCAGCTCTTTTCTTTCTTTATTTTTTTATTGAAAGCTTCATCAAAGAAAACAGAAGTTTAAACCTAACATCCACTGATCTACAGAAAGCCCCAGGAGTGGGAAAATGGCAGCTATTTAGGACTGTGTTACAAATGGAAAACATAAAAAAAATCATAGCAGTACAGATCTTTCAGAGACATTCTGAGACATCAGCACACAGATGCCCATATAAATAAGATTCATAATTTAATGTATCACAGAGGTTCTGTATTCTACATTTTGGCTGCAGTGAAGTCTGTAAGGGCTGTTAAGAACCTCTGAACCATTTTTCTGATGCATGTTTTCTTGATAGGAAGTTCATCTGCTTTCAAAGCTGCTTTGATTTTTCTTACAGATAGAATCTAATCATTCTCCTTTAAAAAGGAAAACAATTAAAATTCCTAAATTAATTCTGCACACTTCCTGGTTTTACATAAAATTGTTTTGCCTCAAAAAGATAGTAGAATTTTCTTCCACTCTGGAATACATCATATTTAATAATACTTCAATTACATAAACATCATGTTCTCTTCTTTAGGCTGTATTTTTGGGCTTTTAAAAATATAACTGACTTGAAATTTCACCAAATTCATAAAATTATTATCCAAGAGAAAGACACTTAAAGGCAGAAAATTAACATTGGGCAGGTACTCTTTTAAGGACAACAGATCCAGATCTTGGAAGGTGCTTACACCTTGCAGGCTTTGGACCTACAAGGAAAAATGGATTTGTGAACCTGTCAGGGACTGACATTTTCCACTTCATTACACATTTTTATTAAGGTGAAAGAACTCAGCTGTCCCTGTTGGGGAATTAGCAGTTGAACTGAACAACTTCAATAAACACAAGACTTTTTTCTTATCATGGATATCTGAACCAGCACTGGGATTAATTTCTTTTACAGCTTTACTCTCATAATTTTCTGTTCAATTTTACCAAAGAGCATGTTAATAAAGGGGAGAAGAAAGGGTCTCTTCTGCCTGCTTTGAGGCACAAAGGTGAATAAAATCTCTGGGGTACATACAGAGCTCTAGCCTATTTGGGTGACAGGAGCAATATAGAAAAAGTTGGTGCTCTTTCTGAGAGGAAAATAACTCTCCTTACACTGCGTCTTTGCTGCTTGTTGAGATTCTAGAAATCTGCTCCACTGAAGGGGAGGAGAAGTCTGCTGCTCACTCAGCCCTCCTTCTGAGAAAGTGTGCGTGCATGACTGTGTGTATGCGTATTAGAAATGAAAGGAATCCTCATTACTAGAGTCAATAGTCATTAAACAGAAAAGACTAATGCACCAAATGTCAGCAGTTTTGTTGTTTTCTGTTTCGCATTTCCATCACACCGTGACTGTCTTCTTGGTTCATGTGGGCTACAGAGAAAGACCAGGAAAATCCCTTTCCCTAGGGCACTTCTTTTATATCCAGACCAATTTCATGTTAAATAAAGTTTTGAAAGGAAATGTTGACCACGCGTGTATCAAACATTACTATCTTCAACTACCACATTTGGTCTCATCACTAAAAATGGATAGATTCATTACTTTAAGCACATTATCACTCTTTAGCATGACTCTTGGTGGAGTTAAGTGAGTCTGCCTAAACCTGTTTTGCTCATGTCAACCTCAGCATTAAAATGAAGTGGCATGAGGAGCACCATCAAGCTTAAAACCATGAAGCATGGCAATTTTTTTAAACACTTAGGATCAGTCTCAATCTTCAGTACCATAAACAACATAATATAGATCCAAATACTATGACATATTAAAAATAAACTTTATTACAATGCAGGCTTCCTCAAATTTGCTGAGTTTTGGTACACATACATACATAAATAATACCCTTCATTTGATTTTTACTCGCGTAAAAATCCATTCGAATGCTACAGCCCATATGCCCGTTGAAAGTTTAAGCCCTCACTTCTCTAATGACCAGCCTTTATCTTCCACATTTGGGCATGCATCCATAGCAGAAGATGATACAATGTGATGCAATTGCTCTCAGATATGCCTCATTCTGCATTATGGTGAATTTCTTGACCAACACAACCAAGGCAGTCTCTTGGTAAACAGAACTATACAAGTAAGCACAGGCTAAGGACATTTCAAGAGTCTGTTTCACTGGAAGGCAATAAGAGGACATTCACAATTTGAGGCCTGACTGTCACAGGTGAAAAGTGCTTACAAAACCAGCAGTAGAGCCAGATAGGAAGAAGAGTCCCTCTGCAATCTCAGCGGGAAGAGTGAGATTTTTTCAGTGCCCTGATCTACACTTGGGTCAGCACCTGCAAATATAATACTCTCTTCAGTTCCACTGTATCTTTTTTGTTTTGTTTTGTTTTTTTACCTCAATGTTAAGTGACAAGCCCAGGTATTCAGAATTTTCTAGCCATAATTCATAGTTTTCTGACACCCCTTTTGTATTTATCTTTTAAGGTAGGAAAAAAAAAATTACCAAACCTGAACATCCAGATTTGATTATTTACAAGAATTCAGGTGTGATGGAAAGTACATACGCAGTTCAGTTTATGGATTTGATGTTACTTCTAGACCTCTGGGCCAGGCACCATTGCCTTAGACATCTAGAGTTGTTTCTGCAATCTTTCAGGAACTCTCTTGATATTTAAAGCTAAATTGGCAAGACAGACAAAGATATTGACTTTAAAAATTCAGATCTTAAAAAAAAAAAAAAGGAAAACAGAAACTGAACAGAGCATAATAATAAACTTTAAAAAAAAAAAAATATTAGCCAGAACAAACATAAAGAAAACCAGTTTAAGGTTTCAGAGGCCACCAAGCGACAACACTCATGTAGCGTGTTGCTATTTCACTGTTCACTTTTATCTCATTTTTAACTTTTAGAAATGAGTTACCACTTTCTGAGCATTTTTGTAAGCTCCAAATAAGCTTTTTTCTTACCTTATGATCTATGACTGTTTATACTCAAGGCTCACAGTGTTTACAATTCATAGATTTCAAGTACCAGTTCACTGGTTTTTTGGGATCAGTAAGATGATGAATTGTATTTAAGGGGTCCATTTTCTTTCCTCTTCTTCTTCCTCTACTTCTTTGCTTTGTTTCTTTTGATTTCAAACACTATTGAACATTATAGCATGGAAAAGAAAGGGAACAATTCTAATACAGAATGCACTTGAAACACTTTAAACTGACAGGCACTGTGATATCGTGTGGCCTGCCTGACTTAATAAAAAACACTGAGATTGTTTAACTTTGCTGAAAAAAATAAGAGAAATGTTTCTGAATGTATAAATAAAGCAGCAGAGTTCTGAATAGAAACAAGAAGGTACCTCAGCATATTCATCAGCCACATGGTAGCTACCTTGTAGCCTCATTGTTGATAGTAAATGAGACTTTTTGAGTGTCACATTAGAACTAACACAGAAACAAATGTCTTTATTTCATATTTAACTGACTTGTGCCTGGGTTTATCTCCATTTGTACAAATAATTCAGAGAGAGACAGAAAGAGAGTATATGTAGAAAGGAAGAAAATAAGGCTAGATTGATTTTTTCCCTTATATGCCCTCTAAAGAAAGAGGGAACCTTTATCCAAGGACAAATTCAAGTGTCCCTCTCAGAAAGCAACAAGTAATGAGACAGCACATGAAACAGAAAGAGAGGTTTGGGGTTTTTTTCTGAATTGAAAACATGTTGTGGATGATGTTTTTTACTTTGGCATCATCTGGTTTTCAGAAGTGTTGAATATCAACAACTACTCTGGAGAAAGCAGAAGTTTCATCACTTCTGAAAATCAGGCCCTCTTCCTATGTTGAAGAACCATATGAACTCCCATTTCTCTCTTTTCTATGTTGCATACCTAGCAGCATTTACTTGGGAAACCCCCTCCCCCCTCCCACTATGTTAAAAAATACGATCTTGTTTCATTGATTTAAAAAAATAGTTGTGTTCTTTTCCCCAAAAAAGTCAGGTTAGGGAAACACAAACCTCTTTTTTAAGATAGGGCAGCTGAATCAGATTGATCCAATACATATGTTTTTATTTTCCTTATTTTTAATGGATACCCTGTCTCTAATCCACCACAATAATTGTGATGAGCCTTCCCCTCTCTTCTGGATGGAGGAAAGTTTAAAAGTGTTTGGTTTAATTTTTACACATAGATATGTGTGTATGTATGTATATACGGAAATGCTGCTTCGCTTCTGCCTCCTCAAGGAAAAAAATCATCTTTTGACTTCCTTTTCACCTTTTTCATTTGTCTGTTTGAAAGAAGTAAGGGCCATAATCAAGATTTCTGTATGGAAAACAACTGTCATTTCTAAAACATGTTTTGGTGGATTAAATTTAGTGCCTTTTTTTTTTTTCTTTTTTTGCCTAATCATACTAATTAGTGATTGTCAGCCAACATATTAAGACAACAGAAATCACAGCAAAGAAGAATAATTTTAAACTTCCTGCCTGCATGACAATACAACGTGATTTTCAAAATTTCTGCTTGTATGGAAAAGCTAAAATGAGAACAAAGAGCAAGTTTGCTTTGTCTTATATCTACCTGGCAACTCAAATGCAAGACTGAGAAATAAATGCAGAATTAAGGTGGCTATGCATGCTGGACGATGATAAAGACTGAGGTGAAGAAATGAAGTGGTATGTTGGAATTCAGAAGGAAGACTGTTGTTTCAGTAGAAATACCAAAGATCAGATAAGTAAAGAGAAAGACTCACCAAAATTAAAGCCTGCCTGGACAGATTAGTTGGTAACCCAATCCCCCTTGCTTTGGGATGTTCTCCAAAGCACAGCATCAAAAACTCGGACAGCTTCTGACACCAACTATTCTGAAATTTCCACTATAAACATATGCAGTATGTAAAACACCAGTGGAAGATAGTTTAAACAAACAAGAAAATAAGAACTGGTCCGGCCATGTAGGTCAAATAAAAATAAAAAAAAAAAAAGAAAAAAAACCCCTCTATCTTCTGGACTGCGTTAGGGTGTCACTTCATCTTTGGTATAAAATAGGCCATCCATAGGCTGCATTTGTTCACAACTAGGAAAGACTACAGAAATTGTCAACAATTTCTTCTATCTATTGCTTTTTTTGCACTTTTTTGACCATAAGCTCCTATCTACTTAAGTTTTTTTTTTAATGCTCTTAAGCTAGGTTTTTGCAATGTGACAAGCAAAGCGGACTAAAAACTTCTTAAAGCTCATAAAAAAGACTGCAGATAAAAAGCACTAATGCTTTTGCTAGCGATCACGCTTTGTAAATAAAAAAATCTGCATTCTGCAAGAAAAAAACCCTGCATTCTCTATAATGCAGCAAGTTTTTTTCTCAATTCAATAACTTTACCGTAAAATGCTTTAGCCTTCTAGATTTTTTTTTCTGTCAACACTTAAGACAAAGTTCATAAAAGTCCCAGCATTTTTCCAATCCTTTCAGTTGCCACAGTTCCTTTATCATCAACTTTTCTTCAAAAGAAGAAAATCATTTTCTTTTAAACTGTACAGTTTATTTTTTGTTCACCCCAAAAACTCAGTCTATTAAACTTCTGCACCAGCACCGGTGTGAGCAGTTTCAATTCATTCTCGGGTTTTCTAACAAGACGTTGACAGCTTGCCTTGAGAGCCTTTGACGTCCTTAAAATTAAGGCAATTAAGATTCAAGATAAACCTTACCTAAACATTTCTTTAAAAAAAAAACCAAAAAACAAAAAACCAAAAAATACTCTAGATTTAAAACAAGAAGAAAAAGAAAATGAGAGAAAAAGAGTAGCTTAATTTTTGAGGAAGACAATTGGTTTTCATCGCAACTTGCTCCCTCTTGACATCATCAGTTTTTCTGTTAAAAAAAAAAATCTAGCTACACCTCCAGGTAAATTCTGAATTCAAATGTTCATCCAGATGAAATGTCAACCCAGCATTTTTCCTCTGGGTTTTTCCTTTAGTTGAAAAAAAGAAAATAGCAAAAATAAAACTGTCAGACTACATGACGGAACCATTTGCACAGCACATAAAAACACTGTTTTGTTTTCATTGGGAAAGGTAGAAAAAAAAAAAAAAAGCATTCATTTGACGCCTGTGCAAACTGGAAGCCAACTTCTTGTTCAGTGAAGTTTCTCCATTCAAGGCAAAGATTTCAGACCGACATTCTTCAGTCCTGTTTATTGTCTGTAAAAACAATTGAATTAAAGTGGTCATTAAGTCAAAACAACTTTGAAATAGCCTCCTCTCCTTTTTTTCCACCCAGCTCCCTTTAAAAGTTATCCAAGCTAAACTAACTTTGCAGCTGTTTAAATATGATACCACCACTAAGCTGAAAATAGTCAGGCAAAAATAGGGAACTCCTACTTTGGGGACGTTAACACATCCTAAGCAGATGAATTTACTCTTTGAATGCTAGGCATTAATAGGCAGTCTAACTATGCTGAAAAGAGATGAATAAATGGCTTAATGCTGTGTAAATCTTTCACAGGTAATTCAATAAGAGGGTGAATATTTTCATAATAATAACTGCCACTATTTATTTTGGGTATTAATAATAAAATGAAAAATAAAATTTCAGTGAAAGTATACAACTGATTTGGTAGAAAAAGCACATTTTCTGATGGCAAGAACAATTACACTGTGGAGCAGTCTGCTTAATGAGCCAGTTAAGGCTAACTTAGCAGAAACCTTAAAGGCAATATTAATTAGAAAAAAAAAAATCATTTAGTGTCATATCTTTCTAAATTTAGCACAGAGAATAAGAAAAATTATCAACCTTTTTCCTATAGAAAATACCTCTCATTTTGTGTTTTTGATGTTTCGTGTCACTTAAATTTATGTCTCATCTAGCCTACTTTAACAAGACTATACGAGATTTTTAAGAGAGACCCAAAACCAACCCAACTACCTAAAAATTCTATTCAGTGTCTAGGGCTATTTGTAAGGGTCAGCTGCTGCTTTTCCCACAGTCTTTAAGGTTACATGAAAGAAATCCTTTCCCGACCAAAGTTCAACACAAGAAAATTCAGCACCTTTCCTTTTGCACACATTAATGCATTTGCTTTGCCTAGTTAAAAAAAAAAATAAATTAAAATTAGGATTAAAATTGTGAAGAATGTCGATGACCTAACATTTGCCACAGAATTTTTTTGTCTGGGAGTGTAAACACAGAACTACAATTTTAAATATTAAATTTGCCAAAGGGTTTTTTCATTGCACATCTGAAAATTAGTATTTTGAATGTTAAGGTCAGATTTATGTGGAATGCAACAATTACCTATTTTCTTCAGATTTTCTATGCATACTTTCTGGTAGGACTACTCAAGTTGGAAGCTCACCTCCTGAGATTTTACTGCCCCTATCGGTCGAGTGGCTGCCATACATGTGGAAGTCCAATATCACCAATGGGTCACAGCACATGCTCTCTAATCTAACCTGGCACTCAGTTTGCCTACAAAAGGCTCCAGAAAAACAGAATTCTTTCCACATTTAAAATCAGAGTATGTTGTCCAGCAGAGTTTTGCTTGGAGATAAGAGTATACGTTTTCGGGGGGCAAGAATATACATTGATCTCTACTTCATAATCTTCATGCTTTTATGTGCAAAATAAAATATTTACAAGGAAAAAGGGGAGTAGGGTCTAAAATAATTAAGGTGATTTCCTCAAAAAGTAGATTCCTCTGCTCAGAATCAAGGGCCATTTTTATCTACAAAATATATAGCCAGATTTTTGCCATGAAGTTACCATTTCCGAACTCTCTGGATGGGATTCTCAAGTAGAGCATTTAGCATACTAAATAAAAGAACAGGTATGCTGATTAGAAAGTGAAACTTGAATTCCAAGTTTCATGGTTTATTTTTACTTACAAAGAGAATACAGAGTCCTTATACCACCCAGTTCATTCTTAGTACATTGTCTCTCCTTCGTTGCCTGCAATTTCATGATTTTTGCAAAGAAAATAAATATAAGGAAATATATATATAACATTATAACTTTTCTCCTGACTGATCAGCTTCCATGAAATAATATTTTTAGTTTGCCTTTCCTTTGCCTATATCTGACAAAATCATTGTTAATTACTTTCTCATATCTTGTGTCGACAATAACCATTCTATATCTGACACAATGTTTTTTTATTAATAAATGTGCTCTTTGAAAAGCAGAGTAATAAAATAATATTTTAATTTTAAAACAAATTCAGTTAGTTTTATATTAACGACTACTGGAATATTTTGTAAGAAATTATTTTTTAAAGACAGAGATTTTGGTTTGTTTCTACAGCTTCCCACAATGCATTTCTGCCTGCAACTGGCAGATATAAATAGAGGGCCCATTTCAATTAAAAAAAAATACTGAAATAAGCATAATAAAAAAATCTGTAGTGGATCTGCCTGTCTGATTAAAAAAGAAAGAAAGTCCTCTGAATATAAATGCCAGTGCCATTACAAGTAAATCCATCACTGCAAAAAGGCTGTAGCTGACAAGGAAAGATGAGCGATCTCATTTTCAGGGAATTCACCACATGAGCAAGAGACAGCACCCATTTCAATAAAGAATTGCAATGTAGTTTTCTCCTGTGCTGGAAAAATGCCAGAATCTGCAGGTCAGAGCTACCTTATGAGGGCTTCTACACCTAAGTCCTTATGAGAACTTCTAAGTCTTTTTTCTTTGAGACATAAGAGAAAGGGAACTGAGACACAGAAATCATCAGATTCAAATTCTACAGAACACACTCATTAAAACCAGCCAACAGGATGGTACAGACACATATTTCTCTCTTTGCTTTTTATGTTCTGTAAGTATTTTGCAATAATTTATTTATAGGTGCTAGAGAGACTGGCAGCCAGAAAGGATAAGAATACATAGTCTAAGTCTCCAATTGTGTAGCTTGTGATTGATTGCTTTTGCAACATGCACACATAGACATATATAGGCATGACAAAAAAATAGTCATCTGTTTTACAGTGGTCAAAACCACATAAATCTGAAGCCTTTTGATATTCATATGGTAGACAAACAAATATACCTTCCACTTCCAGAGGTCAAAAATGAAGTAAAGCAACTGACAAATTGGTACAATTCTAATCTTTCCTATACCAGCTCATATCTGATGCCTCTGTAACTACAGAATCACGATGCATTGACTGACATATCTATCTCATTTCTTGTCTGGCTATTTATCTACTTTCTTTCCCAAGATATTCTGGGAATATATAATAATTCTGTTTTCAATGTGATGCTGGTGTTCAGTACACACGTGTTAATGAAAGACTGGATTTGTGCTCCTTCCTAGAATCTGTCCAACATTTATCAGTCCCAGTGAGTATCCTGTCACTATGCAACCTTCCATTCGTGAAGATGTTTATTGTAGCAAAGAGAAGTTGTGTTTGAAGAGATTATTCTGAAGTTGAAGGGATGCCTTAGAAATTCTAAATACAGCTGTCAGCTTGTAAATTTTGAACTTTCCAAGGTATTCCTTGGGAAGTAAACAAAGGGAGCAGAAGATTGGAGACAGACTGAACAGTGCTTCTACCCACCTACTTCTTATCCCTTCTTCTTCCATTTCCAGGTCCTGCCTATTCCATGTCTGCAGGGCAGTTTTGCACAATCACAAATACCAAATTGGGGTAATTTATACTGCTTCATTAACTACACTTTCAGAAAGAAATCTTTACATGTACCAATGTGCACTGTGCCAATATTTTCACCACTGCAATATTTAAGCCCTTTTTAACCTCTAATGCCAGATGCTGCTTTAGCCCAGCATGATGATTGTTAACGCAGTTGTTGAGATCCTTCTGAGTCCAGAAAAGCTGCAGACAGTTAGAAAGCATAGCATTGTGGGCAGGAGCTCAAGGACATTTTGCCAAATTGAGGCTGTCATCCAAAACCTTTTGCTAATTACACTGCTATATATCCAGATTTCATCTGAACTTAACGAAGCTATTCACAATTTATATTTCTGAAAGAGGGAGTCAAATTTGGCCTGCTATAATCAAGAAGCAAACCCTTCTGACTCCAAAGCTCATGCCTACTTACTTAGACTGTTGGTAAGAATATGCAGGCGCATGTTCACTGGATGTTTCCACTGTCATCTGTTGCTGTTGACCACTGGCTTCCTGTGATGAGGATGCTACTGTCTGTGGAGAAGTATCAGCAACAACACCCTAGGGAATCAAATGAGAACATGAAAAACTTACTAATTTTGCTCATGGCAGTGAGTTACATAAAAGAGCTCAGCACCAGCTCACCGTTCACACATTTCTCTAGAGATCGAGAGAGTTTGAAGTAGCAGAACCACATGCTAACACAACAAACTCCATCAGTTTTAGAAAGCTAAGTCAGTAACAAGAAGGTTTCTCAGCCTACCAGTTGTACTTTGCTCTCACAGGTTGCAGTGAAAAATACCTGCCCCTTTGAGGGCAGTTCCCTGCCCATTCAAAGCTAGAGGCAAATCAGATTTTGGTGGATTCTGGGTTTTATTTCTTGGCTTTTTGACAATGTATATATGCCTCTTCTAATTTTTGTTTACCTACCCCAAATTCACAATGAGTTCAAATTCATTTAGTGTGATTTAAAATGTGATAAAGGCAAACTTTAGGCGCACTGCTCTCCACTTTACTACACATCCAACAGAATTTTAGTCACCTTAGAAGAATGCTGCCCTCTTCTATACACTGTTTCTATGCATGTTCCCTTCAAAAATAAATTTGCTTTGCTCTAAAGACTTTAATCTGTTAAGTCAAAGCTCCAAAAAAGTTTTGTTTTGTTTGTATGTTTGTAGAAAGTAGATAAGTAAACACATATAAGATTATATTCATGAATGTAACATTATGAACAATTTCTTATCCTATTTAGACAGTCTGAATAATACTTGGTTTGATTTTTTTTTTTGTATGCTTTCAAAGCAAGATACATTTTCTTTCCTCTATTCTTATTCTTGGTGTGCTGGTAACATGAATAGCAAGTCTCTTCAGGGAACATGCTTTATTAGTCTATTGCACACAACAGAGCCAGAAGAGGGAGCACAAAGCACTTGCTTTGTTTTTATTTGAGTTCCATGTAAACAACAGGTAGTTTATTTTAAAGCATCTGTTAAAAATATCAGTTCTGTTAAAATATCAGTTCCATTTTTCAGAATTTCTTTGTATCTATTGCTTAGCAGACTGCCAGTATTATCTTTTTCTGTCTACTTCCTTGTCTTTATCCTTCTCCTTTTGTCCATCTCATCTTGAGATTGTAAGCTCTCTGGGGCAGAGAAAACTGTATTTTTTGGTCTCTGATTGTGGAGCATCCAGCATGGTAGGTCCTGGTTCATGATGCTACATGAATACAGATAAATATTAACAATAATAATCATCACTGGATAAGAGCAAAACAGACTATACATTTAGCTAAAATTTTGATTATTATAGTAGATAATTATGACATTGAGTTACTTCAGAAGGCGTGAATATACTAGTAAGTGATGGTGCAGAGGGCTCAACAAGTAATTAAAATTAACCTTAATTCTCATTTGGACAGGTCAGCATGGTGTGCAGCCAATCCTGTGGTATGAACCAACTCTCTATCCCACCATCTCCTTTTAATTTAGACTTGTACTGCCTGATTTAGATTTAAGAATGGCAATTGAAAAGAGGCATCGTGGTGCATTTGCAAACAAATGAGGATTAGGGCAAAATTATACTGAGGCAAAAAAGACTGAAACACAACCAGCTCAGTATGACAGAACAGTAGTAGCCTTTCCTGTGGGACCTTATCTGGGAATAATAGCAACGAAGTAGGAGAAAACAGGATAAGCCCACTTGAACTGCTGGTGAAGCCATGCCAGCAGTACCACTAACTCACATCCTAAAAGCACAGAGTAGTAATAGCACAAAATCCAAAGTCCACACAGATGAAGACAGAAGTACAGAGACCCTGGCACTCCTTGCCTTACCCCAGAGAAGGGCAGAAGTTGTTAATAAAAGAGGGTAGTGCCACAGAGAAACACACAGGGAAGAGGATGCCAAGGCTCCCTCCTCTCACTGTGCACAGCTGCCCCTATGAAGCTTCACAGAAGTGGAGGCCAAGCTGACGCTCTCCCAGCAGCTTGTGGTCTACAGGGTTGAGTAAATACTTACTCATTAGACTGTCATCAGCATGACTCAGCCCCAAGGAGGGAGGGAGCGAATCCTTCCTCAAGGATGAAAAGCACTCAGTCAGTGCAGCATCCTCCACGTCTGTATATACAAGAGGAAGGTTTCCATTGCTCAATCACTTTTTCTGGTGGCTAAATGTTTCAGCAATTACCTATGCTTGCTAAGGACCGCATCAAACCCTCTTGCAATCTTCTCTTCTTGAAATCTCTTTTGGTTTCGTGGTCTGCCTGCTGGGTTTGTTTTCCTGTCTCTTCCCATCTCCCTCCCAAGTACATGGGGAAAAAATAGTCATAATCACTGATGTTTTTATTCCATGTCCTGCTGTACAACAAAACAAATGCAAAACAAGAGCCCTTGCAAATAATTAAAAAAAAATTAAAAATAGGGGTTAGAAAAGAGAAGGAAAAGGAAAGAAAGAAAACAAAAAGAGAAAGGAATGTGCAGTCCTCATTTAAGAAGCTGGAAGCTTCCAGCCACCACTCCATAAAGAACCTTTTGGCCCCTTTCAAACAACAGGTGCAAGAAGGCATGATAAATAAGAGTTCTGCTCCCCCTTCACTCTACTTTCATGGATGGAGATAAACTTACTTCAATAGGGACAGCTGTTGGAGGCACAGGAGTGTACTGGGGAATGTAGGTCCCTTGCATAGGTGCAGCAGCAGTCATGTACTAGAACAAATCAAAAGCAAATGAACAGTAGAAAACCACAATTAAGATCAATAAAACAATGTTAGAAGAATTATACTATTTCAATTTCCCATTCAGAGGTTTTAGTTAGAGTATAGCATACTATTTCTTTTAAGTAAGGACTTTAGGTAGTGGTACAACTTACCCAGCTATAAAAAATAGTAATCTTGAACTGTAAACTCAGGTCATATCTGAATATAGACAATAGTAAACATCTGACAGAAGCAGATTGTTCTCTAAAGTTGAGAGACTCCTATTTGTACTTGCAAAAAACTCAGTGAAGACATGATAGCAGAATATATGATTACAGATACAAAGCAGCATAAACAATCTTTTGGAGTCTTATTGACCTTATATAATGACACCTACAAAATATGAAGCATGGAATTTGAGAGGTTAATTCCAATCTATATTTAATGCTCTCAACAGCAGCAATTGAGTTTACAGGAACACAAAGCTGAAAATAGGTGCAATCTGAGACAGAAGAAATAAAGCAAGAGTAAGATCCATCTGTAGTTTCTCCTTTTGCATACAGGTACCTTAGCTAAATTCTTATGGCTTATTCTAACTATCCAGGGATCTTCCCTATACATTTTGAAACTTGTGCAAATTATGATAGCAACAATTTGTATTAGCTTCTCTGAAACACTGTCTCTCACATGTATTACAAGACAATATTTTTTAAAATTCATGTGTGCATGTGAATTTTGTCATTGTTGTGGCACTGATTCCTTTATATACAGCAGTTCTCAAAAAGCTCTTGAACTGAATGCCGCAGTCATTGTTCAATTTTTCAAATAAAGTATTGATATTAAGCCCTTAGATCTATATATACTTTTCTTTCTACAATCCAGTCCTTACTACATGTCTTCACTGACAAGAATCTCAGAATGTGCCCAATCCCCCAACTGACTGTATGACACTTCCACAACATGTTATCTTCAAAGACACACCAAAGATCTGAATCAGCCCACAATGTATTTGATGAATTTTAAAATGAGTTAAATATAGCTTTGCTTCCTGGCAGAGCTAGGAAGTGCTTGCAAGATTTTATTCCGCTGTTTATAGTAAAATTTACATTTAAAGCACTCTCCCACCTCAATTCTAAACTAACTGGATGGTTTGATATGCCTGTCACAAACATGCATTAGGAAATTGCAAAGTGGGGTGCAGACTGCAGCAATGCTGGAGAAACGCCTAAGGGAATGACAACAGCATATGTAAGAATCTCACAGCAAAATTCTGAAGTATTCTTTCAAGTAGAAGAAAATAAAAAGTATTTAAGTGAAATTGTTTTCTATTAAAAAAATAAGTGATGATCATATATGACATAGAATGTATATTTCCAATGTGAGCAGCATATGGTGTTGAGAACCATCAGTGTTTTTCCCCAAATTCACAGTGTTTTCCTTAACTTGAGCAAAGAGACAGGAGTGCCCTCAGCATCTGAGCCTGTATCAGACCACATTTTTCTGCATCTCTTTTTCCTTGTTCTTCAGGAAGAGAATTGAATTCAAGAGTGTTTTTTTTGAAGGCTAACCCACCACAAGCATGAGGCCAGCTCTTCCTATTGTGCTCAGTCCAGTTGGGCTGTTCTCCTGCCTCACAGACTAAGAGCTCATGAGAATGCTCCAGCAGGGTGTTGCAGAGCTGCTTCCGCTCCATTCACTCTCCGTTGTAATGGTGCCCTCACATGTTGGGAAGACATCTGTTGTGTAGCATTGTTCTAAATGTGCCAATATTCAACATTAACCTGAAGCACGCATTCGTAGAGTTCTGCACAGACCTGCAAGGGTTCTAACCATCCATGCAGTCTAGCTTCACTTGCAGAAATATAGAGCTTTTTTGGAAGTGTTAATTTAAATAGTAAAGTGCCATCATTCAACTTGAACTTCCTCTGCTTTCTTCCTTGAACCTGGCAGAAGATCAGCATCCAGACTCTTAAAAGATGCAGTTGTCTGCTGTTCCCTACCTTACACACAAGCCCATGCGACTTATTACACAAATTATTCAGTTGCCTTTTAATTCAAATCACTCAATTTTTGCAAAATCCTTTGGCACTGTGTTGTGTAGCACAACAATGGAAACTGTCTGTGAATTAACTGATGTCTTTGCTAACTCTAAACGCAGTGCTCTCAGTAGTTGTGCAGTTTCTTACTCGATTATCTTTTATCTCTTGAGGCAGATCCTGATCTTACTTTCCAGCCTCCTTCACATTGCTTCTTTCACTGCCAGACAATCTCTAGGGAAAACTGTTCTGTTAACTTGAATGTCACTGGTGGATCTGGCCAAAGTCTGCTTACCCTCGTCTTTTCAGATACTCACAACTCCTAGTTTAATTATATTTTTGCAGAAGTTTTAACTGAATCCAGCCAAACAACAATGATAAAAGCTATCCAGTTACTTGCCAGACTCCCTGGAGAACTGTAGGAGAGTGACTTCTCCCCTGCATATAACATTTTGCAGGTCTAAATGTCTGTACTAATGGCAGTTCAATTTTTTTTTAATTCCTTTAGAGTTCTACAATTAAAAAGAAAAATGTTGTTAGCCAAATTAGTTCCACCAATGGCAGAAATGAAGTCATAGTGCTTGTGACAAAGAATTTGGTCCTAGGAAAATTTAGCCAAGGCTCAGTGCTAGAGAATACTGGGGCTTAATGGCCCTGGATCACACAGGAGCACTGTATCACAGACACATGTACTGTGCCTTTCAGTGGAATGTCCAAACATATTTAATATCCTCTTCTTTATGAATGTAAAGATACCCCCACCATTTCAGGCAAGAGTTATTTGGTCAAAAATTAAATATGCTACAGGAGATGGAACTGAATCTTTGCCTCCAGGGTCTTGCTGAAGGGTTCATTGAGGCTTCTGTAAAAATCTTTACCAACCTACAAAGGACAACTATGACTTTGTTCTCAGAGAAACATAATTGGTGTCCAGTATCTGAAGTCCCCTTGCACGCAGCACAGGGAGTCCCAGCTGAGACCACATGAATTTGGGAGTGTCTGCCCTGCTGGATCAGTTTCTACCATGGGAAGCCTAGTGCCGGGAAGCTGCTTTAGCTTAGTTTGTTTACTAAGAGTGTAATGAAAAAGGAGACAGATTAATTTTTGTTATAACTGACACTAGCTCAAGAAAGTTTATATGTATTTCTTTCCTTTGTGAACTACATAATCCTAATTCTCTGATCTCACAGGATAAATAAAGATTACACAGTGCTAAGGCACAATGTCATTCTTGATACTTACATCAATGGGTTTGGATAATGCAAGAGTTGAATTCCTTGCCATGAATATTCATGGTTGGTTGTTTAGCAAAAAGCTTCCTGAACACGTCTGTTCAGTAGTTTCCATATCCAGCACACAATGAGCCCACTTGAATCTGTCTCTTCCTGTGTCCCCCAGACACTTTACCTAGCTATTCTATTAAAAAATGTGCTCTGGATCTGTTAAAATGAGTAGAGTCCATGCCAGGAGGTGGAGAAAGAACTTCAGAAATTATTCTGAGATTTAAAGAAAAGATAAGTATTTTATATATACTCAGTTTAAGACCACCCAGGATGAAAATTTTAGTCTAAGGACATCCTTGAGCTGAGGGACTCTGTTGTAATGCAGCTCAGTTTGGATTACAGTTCCTGTAAATGCACGTACTCTGCACATGACTTCCCATCTACCTCAGGAACCTCATGTAACTTGGAAGTTGGCAGATGGCAAACAAAGAAGACATCTATGTCAGAAGGCCACCACTGGCATTTATTTTCTCCATGAACCATGCTCACTACAGTTCTTTATCCACACAGGTGTGAAACAGAGACAGCATGACTCACACGCTCAGCTCAGCAGCACCCAGCTAAATCCACTAAATATTAATATTATGAGCACTGAAATAAGAGAATCTGAAAAACCCAAATGCATCCTTTCTTTGTCATGTGTTTCCATCAGGATTAAAAATTCTTGAGCTGTGATGTGATCGGCCATTCAATAAGGTATGTGCAAGGCAGAGGAAATCACTGTTCATTCTTCCACAGCTGTACAGGCTTTGTGGGCCTAAAAGTAGAAGCTGCTCATTTCTGACTGTAAAATGAATAGTCACTCTACAGGCAGAGATGATGGATCTGGAGGTTATAAGGGAGCTTTTCTTACCAGTCTGATCCTTCAAAAACCAGTAACTTCTACTACAGAAAACAACTACATTGCTGGTAGCAAGAGGCTCTTAATTTGCTTGTAAACTATTGTTTTCTCCATACAGTACACAGAATGAATGTTCTCAGCACTGAAGATGTGCAGTATTTTAATATAATTCATGCTTTATGATGCCCAACTGCTTAATTCAGACAGCACTTATCAGGTACCAATTTAGTCCATATGCTACATTAACAATTCTACTCCTGCCTTTTATGTCTTTTTTACCATTTTGAAAGTACTGAAATGTGTGTAAATATATATAGCTAGAAAATGAGAGTGTTAACGTACACTTATACCTCTGTTCTCCTTTCAGATACTGCCCTCTATGACTACAAAGAGTTGAATGCAAGGAGGTTAACAAATGAGGAGGTGGACTGAGGGAACAAAATGAGATCCCTAAAGAAGGATCATATTTAACTCAGAGAGCAACATCACTTCTTTGAGATGTCCGAACAGCAGAGTGTCCCAACCTGGCTCCAGCAAGGATCGTGTTAAGCCTGCAGCAAACATCAAACCCATAAAGGTGACAGGCACTGGGAAATAAAAAACAGGAGGAAGGCAGCTGCCTGTACCCGGCAGAGTGAGGGAGGATAACATGGTTTACCCATCAAAGGTGGAGCTGAGTCATCTGCAGGGAATTTGCAGGAGATCTTACACTGAGACTGTGGCACAGGTAACGTCATCTGCCCCAGCTCTTAGGCTGCTTTTCTCAGGCCCAGGTTAATGCAGTCAGGCATCTGCCTAACAGCTGAGGTACATAGCAAACACCCTTTACACCAGCCATTAGATACTGAATTTCAGCTGAGGCACTGACTGAAAGAGTGCCTTTTGCAAGACCAAATTATTTCATTTACATCATCAGAAGAGTTTGGCTGCACACTCTGTTTAAATTCTGAAGGCCATCATTAACAGAATGCATAAGAAACCAGCCTAAAGTTCAGTTCTATTTATAGGCCTAGTTGCCTATAAAATAACACAGCTGTGATCAGATGGAGGCTGCTGCAGATACATTAACTCTCGTGGTCACTGTGAGTACTGTGAGACTGTAGAGAGTGACAAGAGTTAATGATCTGATCAATGTTGAATAAGTTTCCTGGTATAAAGAAAACAAAAAAGAATTTGCAAAATGAGATAATAACAGATAGGTTGCAGTAAATCTGGAAACCTCAAACAACATTCAGAATCAGTAGACTTACTAAGGACAAATGGCAATGAGCAAGGAAAAAGTTTTAAAGAAGCCTTTTATACATTCTGTGTGCAAATGCTGTTTTCTGTTGTTTTGCTTTGGTATTATATCAATGTATCTCTGTTGCAAGAATCAAAGATCCCTTTCCTTCTATCATCAGCCTTCATGTTCTTGAGAAGACACAGAGCCTTTTCAGTCAAGGTGAGAGCCAAAATGTAGAAGCCTTGTACCAGAATATGCTGGTAAATGCTTACACCAACCACCACAGCCTGCTAAAGGGAGATTAAATGGGATGTCTAACATGGGCAAATGCTAAACCTTGTATCTGAAATAAGCAAAGATTCCGGAATCTGGTCTTCAATGAGTATTTGTGGTTTCATATCACTGCATGAGCTTTAGTACAATGATACTGACTTAGCTTTCCAGGATTCCCAGAATTAATGCCAGGGTTTGTTTCTGCCTTTTTTTTTTTTTTTTTTTTTTTTTTTTTTTAATCTTTTAAACCATCTGAGAAGTCTAGACACTGCATCACTAACAGAATTATGTGAAAACATTTGCATTGCTGGAAAACTGAAGGAAATGAGTCTGTTGGCTGAATTTATTTTTATCTTTTTTTTTTTTTTTTTT
>WEIU01014853.1:72854-87947 GCA_013389925.1 Aegithalos caudatus
TTTTTTTACCACATGAAGGAAACCTGCCCTTTCACTTTCAAATCTCTTTCCCTGCAAAGAACAAAAACTGCATCTCTCTTTGACCATTGTCAAGCGGTTATAACTTTAACGAAATACAGAATAAAACCACAGCTTTTTTCTCCCTGGTTCCACCTTCTCATTTGAAAATACACTGTTCTCCAATAGAAAGGAACATTGTCTTGCTGTGTCCTCTCATCCCATAGTCTGGCATGGAGACATGGGAACTCAGGAAGAGAAAAGGACCATCTAGTTCATCAGTGCTAGTGGTAGTTCAATGAAATACAATATCCAGCTGCCACGGTTTTCGCTTTAAACTTAAAATATCTTTTGCTACCCAGAAGCATTTTCATTTTCCAGCTCAATCCTGTACTTATTCGACGGCTGTTATTAATTTCACTTTCTGCCAATTAAAGAATGGGAGAATAAATGATATTAAGTTTTTGCATATATTACAATACTTTTGCTAATAATTATCAGCCAGGCCTAAAATATAATAATATAATTCCATTTTACCACACAATTACCACAGTCCTATCAAGAACAGCTCTGTCATTCAACAGAATCCCATCGCTGGGCTACTGCACTCATTGTTCAGGAAGAGAATAGAAATCTTTACTGGATTTAACATTCCTTCCCTGCTGCTCAGTAATACAAATGTATTTAGGAATGCTGGCTATCAATTCCCTTTCAACCTTCCTAATGAGATGTTACCTAATTCTCTGAGCAAGTTAAATGAAGGTAGAGAGAATAATAACTTCAAGAACTATATTTGCAAACTAATCTCCTTTTCTCTTCAGGAGTTCTAAACATCCTTCACAAATCCCTAACTCTGGAAATCAGAGTAATACAAAGGTATAGAAGAAAAAAGTGCAGATGAGCTAAACCCCCCACAGCTAAGAGGTCTTTTCTTCTTTCTGAAATTCAGTCCTCTACTAAAGCAGAGTGATCAGGACTAATCAGATAAAGACTATTTAGAGTAAACAAATATGAGAACAGTCAGATCCCCACACACAGCTGTGCACCATGCTCTCACTAGCATACACTTTGTAAAAACTGAAGTAAATGCAAGCAGTATAAACAAAGAAACAAAACTCTCTCATTCACTTTAACCACTTCTTAGTCTAAAAGCCAGCACTACAAATGAACTCAGTGAAAGTCTCAAAGCACTTCCAGTAATCTCATCAATGTGTGAAAAGGGCAAAAATGGAGGAAAACTCATCAGGATGTGAAAATAACTTCCCATTCTGATTGCATCTTTCATCAATTAGAAATTTTCTTTAGGAACTTGACCTGAGGTTGCTAAAGATCCTTGCAGTCCATGTGAGTATACCCTGGCCCATGATCCTTTCGCTTTTCCTTGTGACATTGTAGGTGGGGACCCATGGAGACTGCACAGAAATGAAAACTGATCCTCCATGAATGACTGCATATATGAACAGCCCCAAGACGTAAAAACTGCTTTTTTATTGCGTAATTTGAATAATGCTATATGTCTGACGGATACATTAGCAAGAGAGGAAGACTTCTATGCTTAAACCAAAGAACAAGCCTCTGGCAATTTATTGTGTTTTTTTAATTCTTACATGTTTTTCTACAAGAGAGGCATTTTTTTTTTTCTAATACCCTCTATGTATCTGTTCTATGAATGCACATTATGAGCCCTCTGGGGCAAGTTTCTGAGCCTGGGATAGTGTTTGATTTATTACAGTCCTGTCTGCAGCACCCTATATAAAATCAGGGTATAGTGACTGTATCATAACATAAGAGTATACTGCATCAGTCTTGGTCAGCCAGAGTTGGTAATCATTGAGATTCTGTCACATTTATATTCTTCTTTCAGATCCTCTATACTGAAGAATGAAAGGGTGATGCAGCAGAATTATATCTCTGGCTTCTGATATAAAAAAAAATTCCCTATGCACCCCTTTAGTTGGAAATTCTTAGACATTTCCATTTAACTGCAATTCTCTCAATTAGTCCCTGATGAATAGCTGCTAGTAAGATGAAGGAAAACTGATCTGTACATTTTCATATTTTCAACATAAGTAAAAAACCCCCTAAAATGTGTCAGTGAATCCCCCCACATATGAGCACACTGAGCCATTATTAATAGCACATTCATTTATATGAACAAATAGTTGTTTTCTAGAGGTAAACATGTTTTCTAGATGCTATTAAATCTCCATGATTTTGAAGAGTCTAAAAAAAAGCAAACTGCTCTGTGCAAAGGTCCCTATTGTATGGATTAAGTTTTTAAAACAAAAGGAGAAATGCTTAGACTTGTTAAATAAAAGTTGCTCATCAATCATCATATGCACTTTCCATTGATCTTTCAGACCAGGGATAAAAGTGGACAGCTCATGGGCCATCTGTCCAAGAATGAAGCAGATGAAAGCCAGGACAATTAGCTGGAAGTTAAACCAAACGAAAAAGAACAGTAAAAACAGACAAAAGGGAACATGAATATTACTATTTCCAGTTTTCCTAGAAACAGGAAGAATTTCAGCACCTCCTGCATGAAAAGGCAGTTATGCCAGACAGAGGGGAAGTGTAAGATAATAGAATTATACCACCAGTGTACACCTTGGATGTTGTTAAGAGCAGCTAAAGCAAGTTATTCTTCAGTCCTTTACCTCTAAAAGATCCCTAGAATCCAAAATATTTGGCTAAATATAATGGAAGATATCACTGTGGGAAGGGAGAAGAGGGAAGGGCAGGGTAGAGACCATTTCAATACTTCATAAAAAAGATTACTGTTCACCAGGATGCTGCATCCAGAGATGGAGGAGAAATTATCAGTTCAGTGAGCCTGAAACACCTTGGAGATACCACCTTTTGGGGCTTACCCTGGAAACAAACAGTGGTGTTGTGGGTGGTTTGCAAGCTGGCCTTCCTGAACTGATGGTGAACAGGCCAGTCCAGGCTTAGGCAGGGGGAAACACATTCCCTCTGGGAAATGCTGGGCCTTTATGCCTAAGGATACAAGGAATATTAGCCAGCTGTTGGCATGTGTGGATAAATATCCCACAAATCATGCACTCAGGCCTTCCAGGCAGCTCAACACAGAGATGGTATGGTTGAGTAGGGAGTTTGCATGGCCCAAGAGCCCTGCTTCATATAGGTCCTCATGTGAAGCTCTGGGATGTCCTTACCTCTTCCTGCACATCTGGAAACTGGCAGGCCCTCTTCATTCTTCAAGCCGGTGCCCTGCTTTTTTTTCCAGGACAATCCCACCAAGTTGCCTCACCAAAGTAACATTCCTGGGGTTTTCTGACTTGGCTGCCAGACTAATCTGGCCCTCAGTATGCAGACCTGTAAGCTGACCCAATAGGAGGTCTGGAAGCCTGCCCAAAGCATTGGACATGGTGAGGCTGCTCTGGAACATGAAATCCTGGGAGTGTTTTGCAGCTGCTGCCTGAAGACTGACGGAGACCAAGATGGACTTTAAAGCCAGTTGGCAGCTGCCAAGATCTTGCAGACTAGATTTTGTAGTGGAAACAACATGAGGCATTGTTTCTGAAAATTAAATTTTGTTAGGAATCTCTGGCTCAGGGGAGAATCTTTCTGGTTTGTTCTGAGTTTTTAGAGATGAATCAGAATGAAACCAAATTTCGTAAGATTGATTTCCCACAAATTGGAAACCATGAATGTTGCTTGTCCAATTCCTCTTCTATCTGCAATTTCAGCAAAAGGATCAGCCATATTCATATTTGGATAGGGTAGAGAATACTAACCTTTAAAGGCTGGTGCCAACCTCAGTACATTTAAAGTAAAGTGTTTTAAAGTGATGCAGTACAAAGTAATTGCTTCTCATTGGCATAAAAAGTGTTGTGTGAAATCTTTAAATCCTTAGCTTTGCTTACAAGGCAGGGCTCTGGAAGGTGGTAATAGTAGGCATTTTTGGAGAAGACTTTCTTTTCCCACTTTCCACAAACTTTTGAAATTCTTGTGGGAGAAGGATCATCTTAAAATTAAAGTCAATGCCCTACTGATAGAGTGTGACTGTGCAGGAATATTACAGCCTGTCCCTAAGCATTTAAATTATCAGCTGTGGCAGGATCTCTGAGACACATTGGATCATATCAGCAGTAGGGCTACAAAAGCAAAGGAGAAACCCTGGCCTTTAGCAGAGTGGAGTGAACTACACTGCTGTCATCAGCTTATCTGCCATGTAACAATCTGATAACAGTGTTGAACTCCAAAACGTGTATGATAAACATTACACATAATCTCTCCTAATTTGTCATTGTTTCATCCAAAAGATGAGGGGAAGAGCGAAGGAAGAAGGAAAGATACCAAAAATTAAAAACAAACAAACAAACACAACGACAACAACAACAACAACAACAAAATACCAACCAAAAAAACCACATCCAAAACAATGAAAACCATCAGATCAAAACAGAAAATGCAAGAAGGAAAAAAAAAAATCTCAATACCTCAAAGAACAGCCATCCCTCCTTGCCTTCAGCCTTCCTGTCTTATCATCTAATCAGTAATTCACCTCCCACAGAGAGGTCCCTTTAGGATGCCTCCCATTTTTGACTCCTGCAGGTCTTTCATACTGTTTCACTATAGTATTTTCTTAACCTATTAGATACTATTTCTTCAGGGAAGTGTGATCAGCACAGCTGACGAACCATAAGTGAAGTACCCAAGATTGCAAGTCTGATGCTTCAGCTTTAACTCTCACTTTGTACAGGTGAACAACTTAACACATAGGAAACGTGAGGTTTGTTTGAAAAACAAAAAAGTGCAAGTGCTCAGTTTTCATAAGACACTATTAAATAGAGCTTTATGGGTGTGCTTAGTAGTTATTTTACCAGGAATAACATGAGCAATGCTTGAAGGGGCCAGTAAAACAGATGTGTCTTAGTGCTGGCAGAACAGCAGCATTCCGAGGCTGTTCTTTGGGTTCTTTTCAGTGCTAGTTTTCCAAAGGAGAGAGAATCACCTCATATGTATTCAAATTATATACAATTACCATTTGGTATGGATTTGTGCTTAAACACATTCTTACAGTTCTGGAAGATACAAGCACTGAAAGTTTTCAGTGCTGGTGTATGAATTTTAATAATTTCTAGGGCTAATAAAGACAGGACCAAGTATAAAGAAATTCCCATCATTGGTGAAAAAATATCTGTTAATCAGCCTTGTCCTCGCTCTCACTGATTGTAAATAGTTTTAGACATGGCTAAAAAAAGTATAGCAGCAGTCTCAGCTTGATAGACGAGTATGCTGAAATGGTTTCTCCTCATACATTTTTTCAGCTAGCACATTCTGTGAAAAATTAGAAGCAAAGCAAAATAACAAAATGTTCCCAATTTCCTCCCCTCTCTCTAATTCTGATAG
The DNA here is from genome assembly GCA_013389925.1 of Aegithalos caudatus. NCBI lineage: Eukaryota > Metazoa > Chordata > Aves > Passeriformes > Aegithalidae > Aegithalos > Aegithalos caudatus. Next base: position 78,228 of record WEIU01014853.1, read on the forward strand.
ATTATGAGGAGAATATTCCAGTAAGGGAATCAACATTGGGGAAAATATAAAAACATGTTCAAACATCCATATTTCCTCCTTCTGAATGCCCTTTATATGACAGAGATGTCCAAACAGCACTTAAGGAGCAACAGCAAAATGTCTGACAGACAGGCATGATAAGTAATGGCTCAAAATATTTGCAAGCCAGACAGAAAGGGTGACTTTTTTTTTTTTTTTCTTCCCTAAAAATCCTTTAAGGTAAACTCACTCTGTGTCTGCTGGCATGAAGCCATTTTCTTATAAATTCATATTACAATGCTGTATTTCTAATGGATTGGGTATGGTGCTTTTCCATTTTGCTAATGAGAAAAGCTAAAGGCCATTACTTGTTCTGATTAAGATCCCAAGGGAAGAAATGTGATGTGTATATTACTAGACCATACGTAAAGGAAGTATTTGGCATTTCCAATCAATCAGATGAAGGGTAGACAGAAAAAGTCTTATCCTGTGACTGCAGAGGAAGAAGATATTGGGGGAAAAGAAACCATTGAAAGTGTCTTTAAAAGGTGACTTACAGGAATCAGTTATAATGATATTAGTATGATCAATGACTAGGGCTACTATCTGGGAAGGATGTAATTACCAAAATGAAAACTTTCAAATGGGAAGCCTGATCAAGGGCAGAGGTACTGTCATATTTCTCAGAGCACTGTCAGCTCTCATCCAGGCAATGTATTACTGTGTCACTCACAAGCACTAAGAGGTTGTGCTTCCCTGGGCTGGGAACAGACATAGGAAGTGAGGGCTTGAGAAACTTTGAATCCAGCTCAGAGACATGGGTAAGTTTGACTCCAAAGGCAAATTCAAGATAAAGAAAGATAAGGCTGGGCAGAGGGGAAAATAGAAAAGAGAAAATTCCCAGTCATGACCGGCTTTGAGGAAGGTTTTGCAGCAGTGCACATTTAAAAACCATTTCAAGAGAGAAAGGAAATGCTGTAGACCAATGAGCTATTTGTCATAAAGGAGAGGAAACAAAAAAAAAATGTACCAAGCGCTGCACTGCTCAGTTTGCAGAAGGATAGTCTGGAATATCCTCTAAGATGTTTCAGTATGCAATTCCTACAAGTTTAATCCTATTGTCATAGAATTTTTCAAATTTATACCTGAATGAAATAAAAAGTTTAGAGACAATTTTTCATCCCTTTTTCAGTGGCTGCATAGCAACAGCTTGAAAACAGTACAAGACAGCTGCTCCAAATGGCAAATAAAATGAAGAGAACTTGGAGATGGGTGTTCTAAGAGAGAACGAGATCCCTTGACTGTGTCAAAATGCATAGTCAGAGGTGTGGATATACTTTAAACAATATATTAATTTCACATTATGAATCTCTCTAGAACATTAAAACTGACAAAAAAAAATCTACCACACTACATCCTCTCAAAAGGAATCCAGATTAATAGAACATTACTGTCAGTGACACCAAAACTATCATAACTGATAAGGTCAGCAGGAAAGATAGGCTCCTGTACTCTCCCAAATCTGTATTAGGACATTTAGCTTTCCTTTTTAGGACACCACTGATTCTTTACAGATATAGATACTTCCACTTGGGCATAGAAAGAGAGGCTGTAACACTTTCCCCTATGTGCATTAAAAGAACATCTCCAACTCCAACCCTTCCCTTGATCATGAGATCAGGAAGCAAGGCTAAGAGATGTATTTCTCTTAAATATCATTGCTGACAAGGCATGGATGAAACATACAGTGCTGGAAACAAAACAAGAACTACAGCTGAGAAAGTCCATCTATAGCTCTCAAACTGAAATTCAATCATCTCCAGCTTTCCTTAAAGGCATATATTTAAAATATCCCACACAGGACCTAACAGGAGTTCTCAGTGAGCTCTGCTGACCCCTCTGCTCCAATCACGTGAAAAGGAACCAACGCTGCACAAATACACCCCAGCCTGTACAGCAAGGCAATTCTGGCCTCTTCTTGATGCCACAGCCTAGTCAGGGAATTACTCATCTCAGGAGGATCTTTCAGAGTATCTATTTCTAGGCTAGGTTGTCTATTCTGGTTCTTTGATGCACTTCTGGCTCTGGCACATGGACTGACTGGAAAGCTCAGACATCTTCATTCTGCACTGGTGCTCACTGATCAGCATAATGTTCCTTTTCTCCTTTCCTTTTATACATAATACTGACATACTGGAAAAAAAAAAAAAAATTAAGTGTTGTGCAAATTTTTGCAGTGGACAAAGTCCTAACTGCATCACAGATTTCCTTGTCCAAGAATATGACAGAGATGAAAAAGCGGTCACTTTTTTTTGTCAAGTAAATTTATATCAACACTTTAAGGCCATAGGACTTTGCATGATTTACCTTACAGAGAAGGATTGCTGCTGACATACAAGCGTCATACAGAACTCATAGCCAACACTGATAAAATACAAATTAGCAGAGTTAACACTTAGAAAGTATAAAACTGGCTATTCCTGAAGCTGAATGAGGGCATTTGCAGATTCCTTGCACTTAGTGGCTGATGTCAGGGACAACAAATTTAATCTTAGGATGGGAGGGTGTGTGTGTGGGGGATGGTTTGCCAGCCTGCCCAGCTGTAATATCCCCTAACAGCCTTGAAGGAATGGTAATTGTGAACTGAAACAGCATCTGCTTAACTGTCATCCTTGCCTCAGGACTGGAACTTTTTGCTTGTTGTGAAGATCATGAGAAACACTACATGGAGCGTGAAGATGAAAACAGTGCAAAATTAAAAACATTAAATACAACCACCAAGACACAGCTGTGCATACTGCTAGTGAATGCAGGGAAATATAAATGTCTAAATGTATTTGACATTCATGATATAATATGGTATGGGAATTTAAAATACTGAGTTAAATGAAAACTTCTATTAAAAAAATAATTATTATTAATATAGAGCACAAATTATTACAGATTATTCAGCGAGAAGCAATTAAGATTCACTGCTAGGCAGTAAAGCCAAATCTAACTTCAACTGGTAAAATATTTTTTCCTACTGAAAAGAATGGGCCATTTAGTTCAGCTGCCTTGACCAGAACAGCTTATGGCAGTCCATCACACTGAGGCTTTGCCTCAAATGTACAGCTGAGCATCCCTGGGTTTGGAACAGAAGCTGCTGTCCATACTATAAGAAAGATTACACTGTATGGAGGTCATTTACCCCAAAGGGAATTGAAGAACTTGCAATTATTTGATTATTTTTAAAGTGATGCTTTAAGGTTTAATTAACATTTTAAAAACACCTTGAGAATATAAAATGCAATATAGGTGCTGTTGCTATTTGTCAGTTGTTCTCTTTTTCAAGATGTCTCTGGAGTCCTGTTGTGTTTGGGAGGAACAGAAAATGCTACGGATTCCCTCCTGTATAATTTGTACCTTAGGGAAAAAAAAGAAATAGAAATGTTTGGCATAAATCTGCAGGATATGTGCAGATGGAGTTAAAAACCTTCCATAGAAATGCCACAGCTCCATAAACTGAGCTAACTGAATTGCCTAAAAAATAAATGCTTCAAACTATCTATAAGTACTGAAATTTCTTACAATAGAATCAGCTCCGCCTGCAAAGATCTCAGTAGAACAATTACAGACAAGAGACACTAATACTTTACAATTCTGTGCCAGACTTGTAATTGCAATCATATAATTAAGAGTCCTTGGAAAACATATCCAATTGTGAATGCAATAAAGTAAAAATCCTAATATTAAGAATAAGCTCAAATGATGCCTTGGTGCTTAAGCCATATTTTTCTATTTTGAAACGCAAGAAAATATAACACTGCTCATGACATTTGTATGAAAATTAATGGAAAAGAAAAGTGGATTTATAAGCCTTGAAATGTATTCTTTTCCTCGCTTTCTGTTGCAGATTAATTACTTTAAATTTTTCCATCAATCATTTTCTGATTTCCAACTCTGTTACACTCAGTTTTAAACAAAGGATAAAGATTTCAGCAAGGTCAGTGTTCTTCTGCTCTCAATATCGTTCAGGTACAAATAAAACAAGGAAACCTCCTTCTTCAACCAATGGCCACACACTGACTGGAATTTTTTGCTACTAAGCCTTTCCTTATGGCCCCTTGCCCATTAAGGAAATCTGAAATTGTTGCTACTTGCATTTTGTAGTTATGGATAAACTTCATACAGTACAATAATCTTATAGAATGTGTATAGGAAAATAATACCAGTCAATCAAATTATGGCCATTTTTTTTGAACAGCCATTTATTTGCAGAAAACGAAAGATTCTGAGATAAGTCCATTGTCTTCAGATGAAATCATTTTTACTAAAGCTAGTTAGGAGCATCTGTATGTTAAAAGAAGATCAGCAAGATAGCTTTTGTTAAAAGACTTATCCTTGAACACTAAAATTTTGAGCACCAGTTTGGATTCTATGGATAAACTAGGCAAAGTTATCTGTGGGAATACCATCATAGCCCAATTATCACTTCCCCTTGTTACTGTATTTTTGTCACTCAGATTTGCACTGTCAAAAATGGCAATTGTAAAAAGAACAAATACCACTAATTTTTAGTCAAGTTCAGGTGGAAAAGGCTGGCAGTAGAGCAAAATTACAGTAAACAGGAGGAAGGGAGCAGTCAGGTGCCTGAGCATTTGAAAAAAAATCACTTTGGAAATCATAGCACCTTTGGTCTATACTGTAAACATTGCACACAGCTGTGGCTCACAAGCCAGAGAAGACAAACAGGATGAAGTTCTTGCATCAGTGAAATCAGTTTGTGTCATATAAATATTATACTGATTAAGAGGAATCCCCAAGGGAAACACAGCAAAGGAAAACTGGGAGATCGGCAGATGCACAATAATTTGGCCATTTAGATAGTAAAGTCTTAACAAAGTTTCTGTTGCTGCATTACAAATACTAATATTAAAAAGGCAAAATTATAAGCATTCAGGTGTGTCTAGCACCGTCAAAAGTCATAAAATGTGAGGAAGGATTGAGCAGTCCTTCACAGGACCAGAAAAGGATGTGCCTCTGGGATACGAGTGCTCCCTGGGCTCATCCCGATGAGGCGTGGCTCACCTCTGCCACACAGTAGAAATCTGCTGTGTTCAACACTTCATCACCTTGCTAGAAAAACAATTCAATTCAGCAAACTCCCAAATTCACTCAACACAGCTGCTCTCAAACCCCTTGCTGCAGCAGCTCAATGGGAAGTGCTGACTGAGCTGTTTCATAGTAAATATTAGGTACAGCAGAACTCTCCTCCCAAATTGAGTCTTTTAGGAGCAAGAGGATTCTACAGCCTCATAGCTCTGACACAGAATCACCCATAACCCACAGATAATAAAATACCATCAGAGAGCACATAGGTTACTGCCTATAGAGCTCCCTATAGAATTGTAAATCATTTGACCAAAGCTTATCCTTTTCTGAGAACTTCAGGCTGAAATTACTGTATATACAGGATCCCAGTTTCTTACACAATGTATGAAGACTGTACCTTTAGTTCCTACATTTAACCTTGCTTCACAAATGAGTGAACCCTGAGCAGGCTGCTCTTTCCAGAAGAAAACAAGAAAGATACCTCAGAAGCCTTGGTAATTTGTCTTACGGGAAGTTTAAACCTTTGGGGTGCCAGTTTGCCAACCATTTGATAAGCCATGAGGATTAACTGTGAAATGCACTGTGAGCTGAAATTCAGTGGGATACGATATGGGAAAAGGAAGTGAAATTCAATGGAATATTATTTTTGTGAGCAGCTGCAGGTCCTGGTCCTGTCCAATACACAGGTTATGTTATGTTATTCCATTGTGATTAAAATACATAAAATAATGAACATCTTTCAGATTAAATTCACTTTCAACTCCCTTGTATGTGTTTTCAGTAACATGGCAACAGGTCATCTTCCAAAACACTGCAACACCTGCAATCTAGTGTTTCTGTGAAGTCCCAGTGCCTCTGGAATTAAAAAAAATTCCCTTATGAAGGAACATGGGAAATGTAATTCAAAGGCTGCTGCTCAGAGCAGAAACATTTTGCTTAACAAAATGTATCCATCTTATTGGAAAGACAAAAAAAAAAACCCGAAAATCCAAAGGGTGCAGTACACTTACTAATCACACAACACATGTTGAAATGAATCAATCTTACATCTTGGTTCCAAATGCTTTTAGTAAAAGGATATTGTGTATGGTCAGTTGCAACATATGCTTGCTCTTTGACTGTAAACCCGACATTGCAAATAAAATATTATTTTGATGCGCAGCTCTTTTCTGAGTCTTGGTGCATCATGCTCAGTAAACATTTTTTAAAGTCTTCATAATATTATAAAGTCTCAGTACTTAAATGTACTTACTTGTTTTCAACTGAAATAAAAATGTTTCTCTATGATGAAAAACAGGTTGGAGCTGAAAAAAAGCTATTAGCCACTGCTCTGGATTTGTGTCAACATCTGGACATCCCTCCTGTGGATTTTAAAGTGTTCAGTCCGGTTGAGTTCTAGATGTGCCAAACAATGAACTTTCTATGCTTCATTATAAACAGTAGTCTAGCTCTTAACATATTATCAATTTCTGCTACATATTAGAGTTATGCTTTCTCTATTCTACTTTCATAACCTTGTTGGTAGCACCAATAAAATTTCTTTTCCTTTCCATGGATACCCTTCATGCACCTACACTGTGCTGTAAGCCACTGCTGTCTTTCACCTCCACTCCCTTTTCTTTCAGATAAAGTTTACATCTCTCTCTGAAATTGATATAGTTCAAGTGCTGCACCTTAGACCTAAATGATACTGTGTGAAGGACTGCAACAGTACTTAGGAAAAACTAGGTGGTTTTCCATATAATTTATCAAGTTGTTCTTTTCCACTGACAATACAGCTTCCTCAAGGATTTCAAGACTTCTTGCTGTGTTTGTGTGCACTTGTACATGAGAAGAAATGATCTGTTTCCCAGCTCTTGGCAGAGAGGAATTGTGGAAGAAGTACTTCTGGGAGACACTTCTTGCTTTTCACATGGCCACAGTTTTGAAAAACACCCTTCATCTCTCTAAGATCCTCAAACTTGCCTTGTACTACAGAGCACCCACAGAGCTTGTCTTCACCACTTATATTTGGATTCATTACCTCTTAGGAAAGCCATATTCCTCATTTCAGGAAAAATTACCTGAGCCTTGTTTAAGCACAGTAAATAAATAAATAAATAAAGCCAAGTCAGATTCTAATAAGGCAAAGAGTTCTCTTCTTGATTAAAAATGTAAAAAACATTTACAAAAGAGAAACACATCAAGAAAATGCAGATGACAGACCTGACATTTGGAGTACTTTTGCTTTCCACCTCTTATTGAGTTTCCCAGTTGTAGGTGTGGCAGGATATTTCAAACCTAGAATTATTTTCAGGGTGTTTTTCTAACCTATTATTTGTCCCTCTCCTCTACTTTTCTGTCTGCTAAATAAAGAGATTCCTTCTCTCCTCAGAACTTCCCCTGTCATTTATAGCATCAACACAATTTCACAAGAAAACGCGTGACCATTATATTTTTCCTCTTGAAATTCAAAGTATTTAGGTAAATGATCTACCAGTAGTTAGAAAAATGAGTTCAATCTTGGTTCATCTGTAGGAGAGATATCAACAAAAAATTCTGGGAATATGACTATAGATGAACCATTTTGGGGGGTATTCTGCAGATTACTAAATTTTTGCCAGATACTACCAGTTTTATGACTTTCAGCTTCTCTTCTTTACTACAAAATAAAAAAACTCTTTCCTCTTATATGCAGTGAATGGCTGTCACTAAATTTAAAACAAAACAAAACAAAAACCCATCATGCTTGGAAGAGGTGGCTTTGAACCACTCCCATTCACCAGGTGGCACTTCTAAAAATCAGAAAAAAAAATGCAGCAGTCATATTTAAAAAAATATATGATAAGCCTTTAAATGTTCTAGCTTACAGTTATGTAAAGTCATCTGCAAATCAATTTGAGGTTAGTTTGATGATGAAAATTAAGTTATATTAGTTAGGCTCTTCTGCCTGATACTTTTTGCTTTGCTGATCCATCACTATTGCTTTGTGTTGATGTGTAATTTTATCACCATAATCAGGGAGTTGATTCCTTCTCTGAAAGGGAATCTGGGCTAATGTCACTTTGAGTCAGTGGCTGATACCTCAAAGAGAGGCAAGGAGTGCTTAACAAAAGCTCTTTGTTCGTTGTGGAAGTGTTGTGTGAAGGTAAAATTTAACACAGAATAAAAGCTACTGACCTGCTGGGCTCAGATGAAGTGCCGCTTGGACCAAAAATGGAATTCCCTCCATCTGTGTTTATTCTCCTTTTACATTTTCCCTTCCTGCCTGTGACGGGTAGTGGCTTTGAAGATTGGCACACTCACACATAAAGGCAAGCAGTAAGCCACTACCAACAAATGGTAGGAAAGTTGAGCTGAGTTCAGAAGAGAAGGGGGAACACTACAGATAGATGATTTCATAAACACTGTTCATTCAAAAATACCATCTAACCACAGCTATGGTCAATCATACACTGTGGAACCCATGTTGAAACAGATAAAAAAAGAGTCTCATCTACACAAGAGCTGATCGTCCCAGTTCTTACATGAGTCTGTAGAATTTCAAGATGGTCCAGAAAGGGAAAAAATCATACCTTTCCTTGATCACCTGAGCAGGTATTTGACCTATGCTGCCAATTAAAGAATTTTTTTCCTCAAAAAATGCTGTTGCATTCACAAATGTTTCCTTATAGAAATACTGAATCTATTTTTAAGATTGTCAACCTTTTTGTCTCAATAGTATTTAATGGCAGTGAACCTGCAAATTGATTTAATCCTTCATGAAAAAAGTTAGTCTCCTATTGACTGCTTAGAATCTGGTGCTTTTCAGTTGCACTGAGTGCCCCTTTTTATCTCAAACTACTCTTGAGGTAAATTGGAACTGCCTTTCAAGAGAATGTTTGGGAAGAAAGGTGCAGGAAGAGTTGCTTGTTTTTTATGAATCTCACAAGAATTTATGCTGATCTTGTCCCTTCTAACTGGAATCAATTCACCTTAAATGGATCTCCTGCCCTAGACAGCTCCATGTTGTTAATCACTTACATTTGCCCTGGACTTTGGCTGAGTAAAAGGGTAAGGAAGATCTTAGTTTCAGCCTGAACTAGGCTATTTCATTTGAAATGGGTTCAGTCCTGTATTTTCCACACAAACAGTAACTGAAACTGTCAGTCAATAAATAAAATAAAAGAGCTCTAAGATTAACACCTGATAACATGAAAGGCACAAGACTGCAAAGAAACTTTGCTCCTGTAGCTCTCCAAGGACCTTGTGACACACAATTAGAATATCAGAGTACTTTTTGAACAAGAATCTGAACATGAGGGAAATGTGATGATGTTTCAGCTCCATGTAGCTGCAGTATCTGCAAATAGAATGGAAGATTAAACAGGAAAAAAACACCAACCCTATCTAACAAAGCAGTTATTCTGCTGAGGCCTTCAGGTGACATTTTAAACCACCGGTGACCATGGAGTATCCAAAGGAAATAAAAGATAAAAAACCTATAACAAGCTTGTTGTTCCATTGAAGGGTTCTGGAGATATCATCAAGCCTTGCTGGCAACAAAAAGAACTAACAAAGTGAAAGATAAGACTGATGTACCTGCATAACAAGCCTGCTATTCCACTGAGAAATTTCAGTGATACTATGAACCAGGAAAGCTGAATT
>WEIU01014857.1:3905-15421 GCA_013389925.1 Aegithalos caudatus
GGATTTTCCCAGTGTTTCTAAGCTAATTATTCTAAATCAAGGTTGGCCCTATTTCAACTAATCCCACTGAATGGAAGATACTTACTTTGGCAAAAGGAATCCACTCCTTTAAGATGTGTACAGTTTCTATGACTCAGGTGCATTATCCACTGGTTAAGAATACACTTCCTAACTGCACTTAGCAGCTCCAGTAACTTTTACTAACTCTAAACTGTAGATAAAACTTTTCACAATAGGAACAGTAAGTTTTTCGTATTATTTAGCTTTTTAGAATAATGAACCAATGCTGCATGTTCTCTGAACATGCACAACTGCTCCCAAACACTTCTAAGTTTGCTTATCACAGACTCTAAAAAGAAATTTTAAAATTCTGGGTTTGTTTTTTCCTTCTTGAGTTATAGTTTGCCTATTAGAGACTATCTCATTCCACATATTTTTTTACTAATTTAGATTTCTCACTTTTTATATTCTTTAAAAAAGTCTCTTACCTCATGTGTGCTACTTCATTTTCTAACTCTAGATTCCGTTTTCTTAGCTCTTCCAGTTCATTTTCAGTTTCTGTAGCTCTTATTGCAACAACACGTTCAACAGTGACACCAGTAGTTTTCAGTCTCTTCTGTAGAGCAACTTTCTCTTTTTCAATCCTGTGACATCCAGTAAATTTACATTTTAAAGCTTATTTGCTAACTTGCTGTCTTGAGGAGAAAATATTTTCTGTTTTAAAGAAACCACATTTGCATTTTATCTGCTCACTGAACCACACCCCCTTTTCTGTTTAATAAGATTACTGTATAGACAGTAAAGCCTTACCAAAATCCCAACTCAAAGCTGAGAAAAACCAATGGACATCAAGTCAGTATCATGCAAGTCATAAACCACTTACTTGTTGGTCTTGCCTGTGTTCTATGTGAAATACAGGCAAGGCTTGCTAAGAATAAAAGCCATTCTGAAGCAGTTTCAAATCACAATTTAGTAACAGCTACAATCACTACCACATCTTTTATCAGTAAAATCTTGCCATTACTTCACTGAAGTAAACTTAACATCTGCAGAGGGTAAGGACATATGATTGTTTCCTGAAAAGGCTCCCAACTCATAATCCTAGAACTGTCATTACTGCAGTAACACTACAAGTATCCAGTCCTAGCAACCTGATTGAATAACACCACTATGAGAAACAGCCTGTCTTCATAAAGCTGTTATTTGCTTAATGAGAATAATAGAATGCCAAACCAGGAAGCATATTAAAGGACTTAATTTTATCTCGAGACACTTTCTTCTAATAAAGGTAGTTGGCTTCCACAAGGGAAAGGATACTAGAGGAGTTAGTAGCCTGCTGCTTGAAAATTAACTAAGCCTTTTAGTCTCAACACAATGTCAAATTCTCGCCATCAATCTTATAAACGCAACAAACTGCAATAATTACTGTATGTCAAACATATCTGGATTTCCCTTATGTCGTAATTTTGTAGCTGAGCCAATTAAAAACAACTCACTTTGTATGAATTTCCTTCAATGTATTCAACTGTTTGGATAAAGCATCTGCTTCTTTTTCCTTTTCCTTTAGTTTGTTCCGCAATCCTTCCATTTTGATTTGCCATTTTTTACCTTCATCCCATCTAATTATTTCCTCCTTGGGGGTCTGTGAAGAACACAAATAGGTTATGTATTACTTTGATTTGTTCTCTTAAAGCAAAACAAGAAAACACATTAGAAAGCTAGGAATGATATATATACTTCATTTATCAATTTAAACCAGGAAGCCATGAGAGGCATATATTGTTTGCCATAGCTAAGTAGCAGTTTCTTCACCCTTTTTCTCAAGTTCACTTTCCAACTTTTTAATCTTTTTACTGAAGCACATCTATCAGATTTTGTTCATCAGCTTTGCTCTGAAAAATTCAGCTGGATACACAGCTGTGTTTGGTGGACAAAGCTAATGCAGGTGATTGCTCCTACTGAATTCCTCCTTAGATTTTAATATTCATTTACAAAAAAAAGGAGTGAAGCATTTTATGAAATTAGAGGTGCTAGTGCAATGTGTCCTTCTACTTCATATTACACATTAGATTTAAGACAAAGTAAGTTTTTTTGTATGGCAATTTACAACAGATCTTCTTGTCTTCTACAACTCACCAGGGGCTTGCATGCCCCTGCTGCACAGTTTCTTTTCCTACAAGAAATAAAATCTCTACTTAGAGTTAATAACTCAGTAACTATAAATTATATATTGGGTAAAACCTGTACCTATAGGATCACAAGTGGCTACTGAAAAATCACAGTCAATATTCCTGTAAGAAATGTTTGGTTTGGTTTGGGGTTTTCTTTGTTTATTTTTATTTGGAATTTTTTCCTTTCTTGTTATTCCCTGTACTTAATTTTCTGGTTTTGTTCTAAACAGTTACTGCAATGAAGCAATGAAATGAATAGAAAATTTGGAAAAGAGGAAAAATACATGCCAAGTGTGAGAAAAATACTTCTAGACACAAATCAACAGGTATTTAAAACATTACAAATTAATTGAAAGCGTAAGTACAGTCCTAGAATAATATTTATAATCATAAATAGATTGACTCTCATTACACAAGTATGCTATAATATTCCAGTATACTTTATAAATAATATGAGAAGCAACTAATTAGTTACTGACATAGTAACAAGCAAGAAATCAGCAACACTTATAAATTAACGACTTTAATCACTCAGAACTTCTTGTATGTGGAGATCACAATTGTCAAGAAAAACCACTTACGGAGACATCCCTTTTAAGATTCATTCTTTTGCTCCTCAGTATTTTGTGCTGTTACTAGTGCAATGATTTCACAAAAGCACATTTGGCAGAACTTATATAATCAATTTCACCACTACCTAAAAAATCTGTTTTCTAAGATTTTATAGAATTAAACATCTATTAGAAAAAGGCAGGGAAACATTAAGATACCAATTCTAAGTAACAAGAGCAGTAACAAAAAGCATGAGAAACATGAGAAGTTGCAGCCATTAAACTGCTTTTTTTTCTGATCAAGTTTGGCTGGTAGGTTTTAGAAGAAATAGGGAGAGGTGAACCACCTTGGTGTCAGCTGATGAGCTCTTTCAAAGCCATGATATAAATATCACATACCTTGTCTTCTCTTAGACCCTTTTTTTCTGCTTCTTCACACTTTTTCTCAAGTTCACTTTCCAACTTTTTAATCTTTTTACTGAAGCACATCTATCAGATTTTGTTCATCAGCTTTGCTCTGAAACATGACACATTTTACAGCTCCAAGTTTAGTGACTACTGAGATTTTTTCACCAGTCAAAAAAAAAAAAATTAATTCCAAATTGGGAAAATTAGTTTAAAACCTAAATGATCTTTTAAAAATTCTTTTCAAATTATTATCCAATTATTTATCTAATGATCCAATTATTATAGTATTGCAATGTAACTTTTCCCTCTGAACTGAACAATCAGCAGCAAGTAGCTGAATTTTAAAAAATAGGTAAATGAGTCTTCTGTAAATCCCTTACTTTTCTTCTAAAAGGGGAAATAAGGACAGCCAGGAAGAAGACCAAATACCATTTTTCCAAGAAAACTATGAAAGTGGTTACTCAACTCCCAACTCTTTCAAGCATATTTCAAGAAGTACGTAATTTATTTTTTTTTTAGCTGAGGCAAAGAAACAGGCTAATAGCATACATGTAACCCAGCTGAGGAAAAAATAATTTTTTAAGCAAGTGTAAGATACTTAAATCTACCATCCCCCCAAATGAGCTCATCTATACAGAAACTCGAGCAAAATCAAACATAGTTTCAAAAGTCACTTCTACCTGAATGCTACTGCTTAGCCTCCTAATACGGTTCTTCAGTTCTTCATTTTCTTTTTCTATTTCATTTTTTTCCCTCGATATTTTAGCAAATGCTTTTTCTTTCTTCTGAAGCTCTTGGTTTAACTCATCCCTTTCATCAGACAACAAAGTTTCCTTATTTTTACTTATTTTAAGATTATCTGTAAGTTTGGTAATCTGATTATTCAATTCCTCTATCTGTGTCTAGAAGAAAACAAAACAGTCAGCAAAAGACCCAAATTAAGTTGATCAACAATACAACAAAGCAATACAATCACATTACCTAGTACTCACCCTAAGCCCCTTTGTTTGTCTGTCAACAATCTCTTGGACATTCATATAAGCTTCTTTTTGTGATGCCGCAGAAATAATTTGCTGTTCAGCATTGGCAGTCATTTCTGCTCGGAGTTCTAGAAGTGCTTTACTCAAAGCCTGAAAATAAATAATTCAATTTTTTTGTACGTAAAGATGCTGCTACAAAACAAGTGTCATGGTTTAACATAGCTTGGTTTTTATTTAAAATCTATCAGTTATGGAAGTGATTCTCTGTGAGGACTGCTAACAGCTTTCTTTGGATTTAACAGAACTAATTAGCTGGCTAGTTTTGAATATTGACACATTGCTAAACCACTAAAAAAGCTAGTCAGGCCTCTGTGAAAAGCACATTTACAAACAAATAAAGCCTGGCAAAAGCTCTCTTGTTCAGGGCCTTTGCAGAGGTAACTGGGCGCTGGCCAGGCTGGTCCCACATGGCCTGTGAGCCAGGTGGGGCCGGGCTGGGCTCTGCTGCAGCGCTGGCCCCTTCCCAGGAAGCCCAGCGGGGTGGCTGGGGTCCCTTCCTAGCAGGGCCAGGCCCTTTTTCGGCAGAGCCTGAAGGTCCTTTTTTTCCAGCAGCATCACCAGGCCATGCTGCTGGGGGCCATCCCAACACCAGGAGGAACCACGTGGCTGAGAGCGGCCACATGGCTGAGACTGCTTGGCCAAAATCGGTGCAGCTGGGGCAGCACCACGCGGCCGTGGCTATCTCGGCATGGATTGTAGTGACCTTTGCCCAGCTGCTTTTAGCCATTTTGCAGACAGAAGGACAAAAGCAGCAGCAGCAGTTTTTCTTTTTTTCCTGCGCCCTGCATGAAGAGAAGGCGCGGGCTGGCACCGGCAGCCGGCACTACTCGCATGGTGTTGGCAGAGTCCACCTGACCAAGAGAGGCACGTCAATGATTGCCCCGATGCAGAGCCTGGATGAGATCAACCTTTTCACCACTGCAGAACTCTATAAAAACTATTTCAGTTGATAAATCTTGAGAACAAATGAACTTACAAACACCAGTTATCTCTTGAATCAGGAAAAAGAAAGGGTGAAGACACATAAAAAAACATGGGACACTGAGGTCAGTAAAGAAGGAGTCAAATTCTAGATGGGAGGAGATTGAGGAGATGCCTTAGTTTTGGGCTGAAATTCTCTTCTAAGGCTATGGTGAAGAGATAATTGATACAGACCCCTTCCCTGTAACTCATGGAATGCATTGGGGGAATGCAGTGCTCTAACCACAGCCATGAACAGAAGGCACCCATGTGGAAGCAAGCAGATACTGAAGTAGCTTGAACAGAAAGATATGAGAGAAATAAAAAGCCTTGCCCCAGGGGTAGAAGAAGAAAACCTCTGTTCCTAGAGATAAGAGAACTTTTGTTTCTATGTTAGAATACCTCATCCTTAAAATTGCACCTCAATAAGCTGAAGTGGCCCATATTGGTAGTTGTGGGAAAGCTACCAAATACATGGGAGGGACTTTCACACAGCTAACAGATTTTCCTTTCCCAGGCAGCTGATTCGCTGTGACATTGAAGCCACAAGGTAACTGTTTCTTGTGGAGAAGTCTCCGAGGCAGGGCAAGAGAGACTACTTTTAAAGGTGGTACTCTGACTGAAGGTCCCAGGTTTTGTCTCTTTACATTGTCACTAGGAAAGAAAAAAAGGTGTGGGGCGAGGAGAAGTGTTCTTAAGTTTAATTAGATTTCTTATTATTTTTTCTTTTAATTCTGTAATAAAGTTTTATTTATACCCTTTAAAGTAAGAGTCTGCTTTGCTCCTTCTAATCCTTATCTCACAGCAGAAATGAGTAAATAATTCTAGTAGGTGCACTGGTACTTAGCCAGCACTAGACCCAGTGCAACAAGAAAAGGCGGTTATATTTTACTTTGGTGTGTTATGCAGTTATATTGTACCTCCTGCTCAGCTATACAAAATTCTTAAGCATTATGAAAGATTTAGTATTTAAATGACATAGAGATTAATTCTTATTGACTAACTTTGTGTTGGTTCTCTTTTATGGCTAACTGGCTCTTCAGCTGTCCCACACGGTTTTCCAGTGTTACTATGGGTGCTCTATTATTTACTTCTTTTTGGACCTCTAGTTCAGCTTTAACACTTGCTAATTCCTTCTCCTTCTGAGACAGCATATTCCTCAGTTCATTTGCTTCTTCTTTTATTTGTTCCACATCAACTGTGTGCTTTTCTTGAAGCCTAATAAAAATAAGCATTAATAGGGTACAGGGTATTAATTAAGTTAGCAAACTCTAAACAAATCACAAAGGACACAAAATTTAATTTTAAAAGATTTGGAAATGGCAAAGAAAGACTGACTGAACAAAGCAGCCCCCCACTCATGAAGGTGAGCAAAATTACATTAGAGCATTTTCATTTTCATTCCTGGCCCTTACAGGTAAAGAAAGCATCATATTTTTTCCTTTTAAACAGGGGTTAAACTTTCATGAGTTTGAACTTGTTCAGCAGCAAATTCAAATGGATCTGTCATGGGGAGAAAAATGACAGAACACAAGCCAGCAGTAATACTAAAGTAACTTAATACAGCAGTCACTTAAAAACAACTTCCTTTTTCACTAAATAGCACAAAGCTAACAGCTAAACAACATTTTTCCAAGCCACAGTATTAGCCCCAGTGAAGGGCTACAGACTAAAAATAACTTATAATTGCCAACTATATTATTGCTTTTGAGATTTTTTTCAGCTTAATCTTAAAGTCAGCAAAAACATGTTCAATTTGATAGATCAGTCCTGCAGCAGCAATACATAATTGACTTGAACCACTCCAATAGTGACTTATGTTAATAGTTAAAAAACTTACTGGGCTCTGATTGTCTCAAACTCGTTGATTTTCGATAAAGTAATTTGTTTTTGTTTTTCCAAATCAGATGATGTTTTCTTTAGTTTTCCAACAAGTGAAGCAAGAGAATTATCCTTTTCTGCTACAGTTTGCTCTAAGTGATGAAAATATTTGCTCATGGATAGGGACATAGAAGTCTTTTTCCCTAACTCCTGTAAATCACAACAAATGCAAGTGATAAACATTTTAAGCTTTAAGCAAAAGATAAGCATTACTGATGCATTTTTAACCCAGTCCTAAATATAATCAAGCATTAATAGCTACCATTTATTTACTGAGATGTGATTCTTAGTTCACAAAGAAACCAGTCAGGCTGGTTTGAAAAGAGCTTTGTACATCTAATGATCAGCAGAATACAGCAGAATATCGGATTTACCTTATCATAAAGTGCAGAGAGAAATTTCTAATTGAAATGGGTTAGCTTAATATAACCATACACTGAATGAGAAGAATAGAAAGCAATATATAAATCTCTGCCCTAGAATTCTCCATAAATTAGGATGATATGCAAATTTCCCATATATACTGAGGTGGAAACTGTTTTTTTACACTCGACTTCTAATTCCTCTCATGTGAAATCTCTCAAAAATAATACAACAATTATATATCAATCACGGTTTTATTTTTCCTGTCATCAGTGATTACTCACTTTTGACTGCAAAACTGTTCTTTCCAACACCTAAGTAAAAAATATAGGAACAACTTCACTAATTCTACAAATACACATGACTCACCAAAGCAGTCTCTTTGAATTTATTAAGGGAATTGTCAGTATACAAATCTAACTTCTGGTGTAGAACTCTTATGTCTTCTTCATGCTTCTTTGCTATTTCCTCTTGTTCCTGTTCAAAACAAAACTCTATTGATGTACACTATCACAGAAAGTCATGAAACTCTAGTGCCTTCAAGTTGTTCGTTCACTCTTGTCAATATTACTCCCCAGATTATCCTCTAATTCTCTAAGTTCTTAAACTTCTTTTATTCTAGCTATAATCAATGGATTTCTTTTTTACATTACTGGGGGGAAAATCAACTTTTGTAGTTTTAAGCTATGTAGCAAGTAGTATGGTGTAACAGCACAGAAACTGGTGAACAAAACAATTAGTGTTGGTCTTCACCAACCGTGACTATCAGTATGGACAGTAATATCCACACTATGTACATTCTGAGTTTATGTACTTTGGACTATAGTGTGATCCCATGGATGGAATGCTAGCACACAGAGCACAATAGTCTCATTTTAAGACTGCATATTCTGTTGTTTTTCCAAACAAAATCTCTTGATTTCTCCCAAAAGAAACAGCTACATATGTTAAGCAAAGCACACTAAGGGAAGATGATAAAAAGTCTGCTTTGGAAATGTGCTTCTAATCCACACTAAAACCAATGCATGCTTGGTCTTGAAGTACCTCTTTGACAAAACGTTTATGCTTTAGAATATGCTTTATGGATATAAAGAAAAAGCAATGTGAATTATGCTTAAATAATATAAAGTATGCTTAGATACACTGTTTATACTTTAAGAAATGCTTTAGTTTAAAATATCTTTTAAGAAGAATGTTATTCATAAATGTATGTCTTTCTTGTACCTTCCAAATTCACTACCAGATGCAATCCAGAGATTCTGCTGCAAATACTGAAAATTCCCAAAGAAATATGCAAAATATACTGAGACAACTTAACCTCCTGAATAAGCAAACCTACTATTATAAAAAGCTAAAAAACTTCTATGTGAACTTTCCACATATAAAGTAACTATCTCTGTTCTGTGTGAGATCAGAAATTTTCTTTTTTCCCTAGAAATGAGAAAACAAAGAATCAACTAAAACGACTTGAAAATGGAAGAAATTACAGAAAAACAGTTAACTACCTCTCTTGCTTTAGCAAGCATATGTTGGTATCTTTTTAACACTTCCTCCTTTTGATTTAATCTTGCTTGTATATTTGCAACGGTTTGATGAGCAATTTTAATGGCATGATGGTACTCTGAGTCATCTTGTTTGCTTAATTCAGCCATTATTTTCTCTCCTGATGTTGCAGGTAATCGAAGTCTTAATTCATTTATAACTTTGTCTCTTGATATAACATTTTGTTCAGCTTTCCACAAAGCGTTCTCCTTCTCCTTTAATTTCTACAAGAAAAGGCAATTTCTGCATTTCCAGAACTCAAACACTGCAAAAAGATCTTACTTTTCAAGAAATGTACCAGAAAGATTTGTCTAAATGTACTTATAAACATGAAACACTTTGCACTGGGTTCTGTCTGTATGGGATTACTATTAGATGAAAATGTCCCAGAATATCATTATTGTGTCTTTATGTATTATTTTCTTGGCACAAGACAATAATTCCTTTTGTCCTACCAAATGAACACACTGGTGTTCCACAAATTATTTAAGAACCACATAGTACCTTCTGTTGCAGAATAGCAATTTAACAACCCAAGATAAAAGTATTTTGTAGCACTCGGAAATTTAACTACCTGTATAGTCAACTGAATTTTGTAGAGCAAGAGGAATCTTACCCTACATTGGATGAATAAAAACATTAGAAAATTCTCCTCTATGATTTTTTCCAATGGAAAAAATATTTCACTTTATTCATGGTGTGATTATATTATTTACAGTTTCTGAGTGTTAAATATGTCTAAATGACATTAAAAAATGGGTATTTTTCATGGAAAAAAATAAAAGAGCATGGAAACACAAACTTTGTAACTTTATAATTTACACATTAAATTACCTCCTCCAGTGATCTGCAGGTTGCCCTGGTTTCCAGGATTGTTCCAATATGTTCCTGAATCTTTCTTAAAGCCAACTCAAGTTGTTGTGGGATTGGCAAACTAGGGTCTGGAACTGAGCCTGTAGCCTCTTCTAACTGCACAGAAATATTCATATTCATGTAATCTGACAGCTCTGAAAAACATGCTTCTGTGTCTACTTTTAGTGCATGTACCTTTAAAGATGTGCTAAGTATTTCAGTTTGTTGATGATCATACTGGTCTAACTGGCGCTGCAGTTCTACTTCTCTCTGGTCCCAAGCCATTTGCCTTTCTTCATGAAACTGTAACAAATGTTTGATAGAAGTAGTTTATTTCTTGAAGACAATGGGAATATTATAGACAACTTCAACAGAAAAAATAGTTACCAAAAAGTAAAACACTCAAATAAGCCATTTAAAAGTATTATGAAACCAAGATATAAACATTTGTGTTAAAACGTTATTAGAAAATCACATAGTAAAATAAGGAATAGGGTATTTTTTCAATAGCGTGCAGGAATACATACCTTGTTCTGCTGTACAATTTCTTCTTCCAGGTTACTGATTGTACATTCATATTCAGAAATTATATTACGCAAATACTTCACCTCTTCCTTTTGCTTGACTAATTCTCGACTGAGTTTAAGTTCCTGCAGATGGAGTTCCTCCATTTTCATGTGCCATTCAATTACCTTGCAATAAGTAACACACAAGTATATTATAACAATTAGATGCAGTTTTACTCTTTGGCTTTGAGGCAGGATGGAACTTTTCAAACTAACTGGAAGACAGATATTCTGCCTTTTTAAACTTCTTCACTTTCTTGAGTGAGGAAGCATGACAAGAGTATCAAATGGCAAGGGGAATGACTGGTAAGTGTATCTGCCGACTGGAGAGGCAACAGATTTCCCTTACACTGATGAAAGTGCATTGCAAACAATTTTGAAATTACCCTTATACCATATACCTTATGTATCTGTCCAGACTGAGCAAAAAAAGTATGCAAAATGGTTTGTATTTTCTAAAAGAGCAAGAGAATTCAAAACTATTAAAAACTGTATGTATTCAAAAAAGGCACGTGTACTAAGAATAACAGACATACTTATGTCAAAATGCTCTAGAAAAATATTTGAAAACTGACTTAAACATGCCCAGAGCATTACAAACATTGCTTACATGCAGACAACTTTAGTCACAATAGATACAATCATATTATCTAACACATAGTGATCTTGAAGAGAAGTGAGAAAGCCTTCTTAAGATTTCAGGGCAACATTGCATATGGGTGTGAAATATGCTTCAGCAGAATTACATGAGCACAGTAACATTCCTAACCATGCTGTCTAAATTACTGCCCCTGGAATTTTTTTAAAACAGAGCTGGCATGAAGATTTCACTCCAAGCTCAAGGAACAAAACTTCAGAATGCTGCTCTGTATTTAATTTAATTTATTATTTAATTAGATTCATAATTTAATTCAATTTAATATAACTGCATTTATAGTTAGCGTCTAGTTCCTATGTGCCTTAATTGGGCACAAAAGAACATAAAACTGCACTGACTTTTACAGAAAACAAAACGATAGCTGTCCTATTCTAACTGTATTTTGAAATTACAGAATTGTACATTAAAACATATATTTAGAGAACAAACTCAACTGAAACTTAATTTAAATGCAGATCAGATAAGCAAAGCTATTCCAAGCTATAAAATCACAAACCTTTTGAGCTCCTCTTGTATCTTTCAAT
>WEIU01014857.1:16201-33496 GCA_013389925.1 Aegithalos caudatus
TGGATTTAAGGTCTCAAACGTTTCTATAACATGAAACCAAATTCCAATAAATTGTCTTAGCTAGCAACGAAACAAAATAGTAAACCTATTGCAAATTTTCAATATTTACAAGTAATTTCTTGCCTTGTAAAAAACGATCAGACTTTCCTCACCATGAGTTTTTCCGTGACCATGAGCTATTAATGATACAGGAATGAATATTATGTAAACAACATGGAAAAAGGTTAGGATCTGTAAGAACTGCACAGGTAGAAATGGAATAAATGGAGAAGGGAATAATTAATGTAATGCAGAACTTTTGAAAGAGTATGGGCACTGCAAGGACTAGCTTGCTAGGATTCTTCTGAAATACCCCTGCAATTTTTTAAATTCATTGCAAAATTACTTCATTTCTTCTCACTCCAGGGGAAAAAAAGAATCCAAACTGAAGTTTTAATAAGAGCTGAATTTTACCTGATAATCTAAAATTTGCATCCTAAGATATTCCACTTCTTTATCCCTGTATTGCTGGCGTGCCTCCAGAGCTTCAACTTGTGTTTGGGCTACATGAGACAGTTCTCTTAACCTTACAGGGAGAACAAGAGTATTGTGTCACTTGAAACCACTGAATAAATATTAAGTTTTTCTATATAGAAGATACTAAGAAAAGATACTTAGTATGTTTCCTCGTATATAAAACATTCGGGCTTCATTCTTTTTAACACACTCTTCTCTACTACTTAGAGTTCTGGTTAAGAAAATTCTTCTGTATTGCCTCTCAACTTTTTCACAGGACATTTTCCTATACATTATACAGAAGTTTCCTAGCAGTAACCTACTCGAGGAAACAATGCCATGGGGTTTTTTTACCTGAAATAAGCATCTCTGTCCTGTTTCTCTCCTACTTCAAGATAGAAATACTAAACACTTTCTAAATGCTCAAAACATTTCATTCTCAAGTCCCTTCTCTGCTTTCCCAATCTAACTAATCTACTAATCTCTTGTTAGTAAATCTATTAACTTATTTGCAGAGGCAAAACTTACTGCAAGTATCCCTACAGATTTTGCTGGTTTAGGCATATAAAAGGATTACATTAATTACTTGAAGACAAATGCTCATACCAACAAAGCTCGGTTTTCCAATTTATGCAAAGTTAACCTATTCTAAGTAAATGGAAAACATCCCTCCTACTGTACCTTAATCTTGAGATATGAGTCTTTCAAAGAAAGAACTGCTTTCCAATTAGTTCTATGAGATTTTAAACACAGAATGGGGGTTGTGGCACAGAAACAAAATCAACCTTAATTAGTGTAAAAATACTACTATAAGTAGTATCTAATTGAACACTTACCCTATCTATCCAGGCCAGCACTTAATTTCTTGTTCAAATTAAAATGAAACAAATTGTATTCTTTATAGTCAGGAATTAAATGCTTCATTTTCAATGCCACATTTGGCATGTCTATATGTTCAAAAGAAACAGGCATTGAAAATTGGATGTTAGTGATACACAAGTAGTGTATTATGTAAGACTAATATGCCTGAATTTTCACATATTTCTGAACAAACTGAATTCAAAATTTGTAACTTCAAGACTTACTTTGATACTTCAATCTTGAGCTCCATCTCACGCTTCTCTAGGTCCATAATTTGTCGTCTATCTGCATCACTTACTGACTTACTTACACTCTTTGACAGTTCATCTCTTAATTCCTGTTCCACTTTCTGTGCCTCAAGATTGACTTTGGTGAGCTTAAAAAAATCAAAACCAGAAACAAACAAACAAAATGGTATCCTAAGCACATAACTACTCAAACTCTAAAAAGAAAAAGCAGCACAAAAGTATTTTTTCTTTTTCAGTCATTACAAAACACAGATCAGCTGTGATGAGGTTGTGTTCAAAAAAAACAGTTTCTCTTACTCTCTGCTTAAACATCTTTTTGTTTCCATGCACGTAGGAATGGATACACAATTTGGCACACAAAAGGATTCTAAACTAAACACAATTTTTATTAGTGAATTTTCTTGAAACAATTACTGCAATAACTTGCTCCTAAACTAAAATGAAAAAATAAAAATAAAATTTTAAAAGGACTGTAAACACTTTATGAATTGAACAGTCTTACATATTTAAGTTGGCATTGTTAACACAATAGAGGTTATAAATGCCCGCACTGACAATAATATTGTTCTTTTATTCTTTCTAAAAAAATCATTCCTAATTAAGTGGCATTCTTTCAAGCAGCCTGATTTTTCAAGCTGATTATCAAACACTGAATAACCAATATTTCAATTCATACCAAAAAGCATTAAAATAGTTAATCCATCTTAATCCTGACATAGAGAAGTCCCAAGATTTAATTAGTACATACAGTTGTGGCCCATTATTCTGATACCACTTCTTAATAAAATAACTGTTTTCCTAAACAAACAAAAAGAAGTGCAGTGTATCCTCACATATCTGGAAAACTAAAAGTAGACAGCTGAAGTTGATTTATGACTTAAAAAGATGTATAGTAGACTTCTAGTTACCAGTTTTTAAACTGGTATCACTTGCAGCTTTCATTAGTAACATCCTCTCAATCTTGTTATCTCTTTCTCAAAAAAAAAAAAAAAAAGCAATTACACCAGGTTAGGAAGTATTGACAGCAGGACTATACAAAAGAGAAAATGTATGTCCTGAAACTACAGAAAGGGGGCAAAAAAGGAACACTGAGGTATGAGTAAGAAAGAATGGCATTAGGAGTTTACCAACTCAGATTGAAGGAAGACCATCAGACCTAGAAGTCACAAGACAAATAATATATACAAAACGGAATATGAAAAATGTGACAGTAGGGTGCATCACCTAAAGAATTTCCTTTAGAAACTGAAGAACCCATCCCATCAGAAAAGGCTTTAGCAATACTGCTGCTGAAAAGCTTTATATTCAGTTACTCCATCTCTCAGATTAAATCAAATCAAAACAATGTAACAAACATTACTAAAACAACAGAGAAACAGGGAGTAACACAACAACAATCTAAAATAGTTAGACTACACTCTAGCAAAGTGAGTGTAAACGAAAGGAGTGGAAATTAATACAATCTATCAGCATTCCTATCAATTTTTTTTTTTGCCCTTGTGCTTAAATTATGGACCAGTAATGTCACAAGAACAAATCTGTACAATTACTGTAAATTTACTGTAGAAATTACAATAAAGTCTAAAGTGCTAATAAAAAATGAATTTCTATTAAAAAATCAAATACTAATAGTGTGGACAAAAAAAAACCTTACAAGTTTAAGACTGATAGGACAGGAATACTACAGTTCATCGGCTTCAATGGCACATGACTTCTATTTCTGTACTATAGACAATGTGTGGCATTGGACATAGCCAGTCTGTAACAAAATCACGACACAATCATTTGCACAAGGGATGTAGTTTGAACCTTTTTTTGAATAATTGGTAATTATAAGGAAAAAATTATAAGGAAAAGAGATCATATGGATTAGACAAAAAGAAATAACACACTTTTTTCTTGCCGTCTGCTGACAAAACTATCTTTAAAGATGCTCACCATTTGTTTTACTATTAACTATTTTTTAAAATAAACTGACAAATTAATTAGTTCTGTTTTTACTAATGTCTTGTATATGCAGAATTGCAGCTCTTAAAGACTGCAAAACTATTTTTTGCATCATAAGCTTATTTATACACTTAATTATTGACACAAATTGATATTACTGACATAAATAATTTTGAAAAGCTCAAAAATATGCTTTTAAGATGCATCCCATTAGGCTGTTAAATCTCAGCAGATTTACCTCAGCAAATTTTGCTTCCAATTCAAAATTACGTTCTTCTATTTGCTTTACAGTACTTCTTAAGTGTTCATACATTCGTTGTGAATGTTCTGCTCTCTGTCTTTCATTTAGTTCCTTCATTTCCAACATTGTGATCTTCTTAGAAATGGACAAAATCTCACTGTTGGTTATTGCTTTTGTGGCTTTGTCCATGGCACTGTCATCTCCTACAAGAAAAAATACTTAAATTAAGAAATACACAAACTGATTCAACTATGAAAATTATTTCCACCATGCAACCAAACATGACTTTTGCTTTATCTGTGTCAAGTAAACTTTATTATAAAAACTGTGGTATTATTTTTAAACTGAAAGCACGGTTATCTTGCCTTACTACATGTTTGAAAAGTATGTAATTTGAATAAAATACTACTATCAATTATGAATGTATGTATCTGCAACCCCGGTTATTGAGTGATAACCATTTTCAGTGCAGCCTTTCACCTTATCCTTAAAACAACTGGCATATCTTCAGGAATTTTAATTTTAAATCTGTAAAAGAAACAGGGTAAATGTGTTCCTTTCTGAAGAGTGGGAATGATATCTATACAAAGAAACCACAGTGCTTAAGAAAGAATACTTTGTTACAAGGCAAGAAACAAGAAGAAACAAATCACTTTCTTGACAACCTCTGAAACACTATGACTGACAATCAAGTTAGAACACAGTAATAAAAAAAACCCTCAGGTGATGTTGCATTAAAAACTTTTAAACCCTTGACCCAGTAACCCAAAAAAGTCAAAGCAGACCATTTTCCAGAGAAAAATACCAAACTTGGTTTTTGTCAAATGAAACATACAAACAAAAAAATTCAGCACAAAAATGGAGATTCTTACTGAAAGACATAAAATGGTTATGACTTTTTAAAAAATTTTGTTATTTTAAGACATACCGATTTTAAAATATTTTAAAGTATTACTTTTATACAGGATATATCATTTGATGCTTAACATTGTATTAAAAAATTCATACTTGCCCAGTTTAGTCATCTGCTCCCAAGCTTGTTCTACAGTGTGAAGTTTTTCTTTTGTGATCTCCAGTTCCTTATTCAATGAACTTATCTGTGCTTTCAAGGATTCATTCTCACGCTGTATGACAGAAAAGTTGCAACGTAACAGCAAACTACTGAATTGTAGCAGATTTCATGTTTAGTATCCATGAAATCTTTCAGATTAACAGACTTCACCTGTGTGCATCCCTTAACCTATGTAACATGGCAACAGAAGAGTGTATGTTTGTAAAGTGTATAGTTTTTTTAAGTGTAAAAATGTTAGTCTTTGTCCTCTGTATCTTACTGTCACAGCTAGTAATACTGTGAATATTTACTACCAGTGACTGTGATTACTACAGCGTCTAGAATTAGATGAGACAATCTTTGTCATACTAAGCACTTCATTAACAGTGGGAAAGAAATTCTGGAAGATTACTTCATCCCACAGAGAATACTTCATCTTGCACATAAATACCTATTTGAGACAGATCACACATTTCTTTTAGTTCTCTTAGGCATCTAGTATGATGCCAAATATTTCTTTTGTAAATGTTCCTTCATTCCTCCAAATAGAAATACAAATTTCCACATTAACCAATAAAACTAATTGAATACTTCATATTAATTTTCTGGTTTTAGTTTTCTGGACATGTTCTTAGTTGATAAATTATTCTCTAGCTCTGTGAAGTTGCTGAAATAGGCAATGCAAGTTTTCATACACACAAAATTCCATAAAATAGACATAAAAATCCTTCATTCTTGACCATCCATGAAAAATTGGAGGTAGTAACATATCTTTAAAGCCAACTTCAAAGCTCTTGAGAAGAAACTCCCTTTAACTTCAGAATAAAACTCCACAGGAAGAGTTAAATATTTGCAGTGCCTACAATATTTTGCAAGCAAAATAAGAACAATCTTTGGCTTCTTTTTTGGAAGTAAAATGCCAAAGTTTTACTCTTTTTGAAACATTTCATTCCTGTGAAAGCTGGGAATTAGTAAGAGCATGTACTTTGAGAGAAAGCTTTGAAAGAGTTTACATTCATTCTACCTTCCTTATTGACCTCCAAAACTGAAGAGGATAGGAAATATTCATTCTGCCAGCCTTGTTCTAGTATTCAAAGAACTAAAATAATTTCTGAGAGAACATATCCAAAACTTAGTTTACAGAGCAAAGAAACAAAAACCAAAGAATCAAAACGAAATGCTTTTCTATCTGCCCATTTTTTCCCTTAGGGTTAAAACGTAACAACACATTACCTCCATGTGTTCCATGTTTGTTGTCCGCTGCACGAGCAAATTATCTTTTTGTAACATCTCTCTGTACTTAGCAGTTAATGCATTGTATTGCTTATTGGCCACTTCTAGCTCAGACAATGGCACACTACTGTCCAACACTTTCTGCAGAGCTGCAATCTTAAAGCAAGCCATCTCCTATGAAAATAATCAACACAATAGGTTACTAAGGTCAGCTAGAAATTTAAATATAAAATCACTCCACTGAAAAAGAATAATACTTACTATAGTGCCTTAGATATTAGTTTATTTTTCTAAATTACTGTTCATCTTTAAAAATCACCGGCAATAAAGATTGACAAAACTTCTCTGATATTCCAACTCTCTGGGTAATTTTACCAATAGTTGCCTCTCAAGGCACTGCCGAAACGTATCTTATAAAATTAATACAGGCCCTAGCAACCTTCAAGACCAAAAGGTAAGATTTGGTTTCATATGATGATCATAGAATCATAGAATGGTTTGGGTTGGAAGGGCACCTTGAAGATCTTCTAGTTCCCAACAACCCTGCCTTGGGAAGGGATGCCTACTAGACCAGGTATGGGAGAACAGATGACAGATGGAGAGGGGGGCACGGTGGAGCTTGTGGATTGAGATATCTTGGCCTTGGTGGGGTACGGGCCATGGTGTGGGCGACCACAGATTTGAAAATCAACTGGGAAAAAAACTGCATATGTAGCTATCAAAGTCTTTGAAACTATGTAGTTTTGTGAAGGCTGCCAAATAATGCGAACAATCTGTAGTTTGTGGGAAAATTCTTGCTTAAGAATCTACCTATTAGGGCTGTGGCCTATTTGAGCTGTAACAAGTATATAACACAATGACTTCAATGATTTCAACCCTGATTTCAACTCCTTTTTACTCTGACTTCAGCTTAGACTTCAATAAACTTTAATTTCAATTCAAACTCTCACCTATTTTTGCTCAAGCTTTGTCTTAAGGCTCCCTGCTTGCATTACTTTTGCACTTCCTCTTTTGAAGTCCCATTTCTCAGTCGTGCAGTACTTGGTGCCCCACGTGAGGAGGCAAGGACTGCCTTATCTGTGCAGGCAGCCATCAGCCTCCCTCAGGACTAGAAATGCTGCTGAAAGAAGCAGGATCAGGCCCACTAAAATCTCGCTGGGACCACGCTGCAAAATGGATAAGGTGGCAGCTGGGGTGCTCCCCTCTTGGAGAGTGACTTACGAGACTGTGGAATAGCAAGAACAGCTTCAAGCTGTGGCTAATGATCTGGAACGAGTGGCAGACCCACTGAAAGCCATAAATTCTTTAGTACAGCCATCCCCCTCTCCTCCCCCACCAGAAGGGAAATAAAGATACTGAGCAGCACAATCTGTGACAGCTTTCACTGCCAGATACTGCCCCGGGAATGGAGGGGGGAAGATGAAAATGGCTCCTTTGATCCTGGTCCCATAGACTCTGATGATGAGCCAGATTTGTTTCCCCCAGACCCACACAAGAACTGGATTAATTTAAAAAGAGAAGCTTTGCTTGTGGGAGACTTGGAGATAGCTAACAAGATTGTGGCCCCCATCATGTATCATGGCAGTAAAGAGCGTGACCTTCATTGGGAGACACTGACTTTTCAGGAGGTAAAAGAATTAAGGCGGACAGCAACCAAACATGGCATTGGGTGCCCGTATTTTGGGAGTTTGCTGAGCTCCACACTTTCTGCACATTAAATGACACCCAACTACGTACCTTAGGTCCCCTGTGGGACTGATATTGACCTCTACACACTGTACTTTGTGGGAGGCAGAGTGGAAAAAGGGTCTGTGGGCACTTCTTTTGACATATGTGAGACACAGAACCCAAGATTTAGCTGCTTTAACACTGGATCACCTTGTGGGAGAGGGACTGTAAACAAAGCCTTCTGATCAAGCTCGTGAATATCCAAAGGAGGCCCTTGAGGGGATAAGGGAGGCTGCAAGAAAGGCATTTTTAAAGGTCCCTGATGCAAGGATGCCTCAGAAAATTTTTACAAACATAATTCAAGAGGAAGAGAGCCATTCATGCAGTTTAATGACGGGCTTAAGCAAGCCTTGAAACAGCAGATAGACAATGAACCAGCCCAAGTGACTTTGCTTTCAAAGCTTGCAGTTGACAATACAAATGAGATTGTAAGTAAAACGTTGCTTAAGTCATTGACTAATCCAAATCCAACCCTAGTAGAAATGATAGAAGCTTGTAATCACCTTGGTACACTAGAGCATACATCTGAAACCATGGCTGAAGGAACGGATGCAGCTTTTGCAGCCCTTAAAGGCCCCTCGGGAAAATCGAGAACATGCTTTGGTTATGGAAAATCTGGCCATCTGAAAAAGGACTGTTTTGTTTCAAAATTCAGTCTGATTTTTAATAAGGGCCATTGAGGTGCACGACATCATAAAATTGACCTGGAAAACTGATCTCCCTGTCTGGGTGGATCAATGGCCCTTGCCGTTAGTTAAATTGCACACACTCACAGAACTTGTCCAAAAACAATTTCAAAACAACATAGTCCCCTCTACCAGCCCCTGGAATTCACCTGTGTTTGTTATTAAGAAATAAACTGGCAAATGGTGCCTCCTACCGGACCTCCAAAAAATTAGTGCTGTTATGAACAAAATGGGAGCCCTGCAACCTGGTCTCCCATCCCCTACCATGATTCCTCTAAATTGGCATTTGACAGTCATTGATTTAAAAGATGGCTTTCTTAACACTCCTTTACATCCTGATGATGCTCCTATATTTGCCTTTTCTGTTCCAAGCATCAGCATGCAAGCACCTTTGCAAAGATACCACTGGGTTGTTTTACGACAGGGCTGAAAAACGGCCCTACTATCTGCCAGTGGTTTGTTGCAAAGGCACTCAATCCCATCTGTTGTTCAGAGCCCTTTCCAACCTGGCCTTGAGTGCTTCCAGGTACAGGGCATCCACAACTTCTCTGGGCAATCTGTGCCAGTGCCTCACCACCCTCATAGCTAAGAATTTCTACCTAATATCTAATCTAAATCTACTCTCTTTTGGTTTGAAGCCAGCCCTCCTTGTTCTGTCACCAGATACCCTTGTCAAAAGTCTCTCTCCGTATTTCTTGTAGACTCCCTCCAGATACTAGAAGGCCAGATTTAGGTCACCCCAGAGGCTTCCTTATTTCCAGTCTGAATAATCCCAATTCTCTTAGCTTTTCCTCATAGCAGTCACACTTCTTTGGATGCAGCCCAGGACACGTTTTGGCTTTCTGGGCTGAGTGCACACTGCTGGGTCATGTCCAGCCTCTCATCCACCTGCACTCCCAAGTCCTCAGCAGGGCTGCTCTCCGTATGTTCATCCCCCAGCCTGGATTGGTACCAGGGGTTGCTCTAACCCAGGTGCAGCACCTTGCACTTGGTCTTATTAAACCACATGAGATTCCCATGGACCCACTTCTTAAGCTTGTCTAGGCCACAATACTTATATAAATACAAAGAATATTTCTACAGATTTATAACAGCGATTAGCAAGTTTCTGGGAAATGCATTCAAGAAACTAGTAATAATTTCATTTAAAAACAAAGGGTATTTCTTTCCAAACTGTAAAAACAAAAATTTGTGCTATTACTACTATAAACTATACCTTGAATCGTTGCAAGTTTCCAATCTTCCCTGTAACTGCAGTCTCCATATGTGTTATTTCACCCTTTAATTTCTCATTTTCTTTTCTAAGGTGCCGTTCCATTTCAAGTAAAGTGGTACACTGCCTTGTTAGTGATTTTTCATTAACTCGTAAAACAGTTATTTTTCTGTTATTTTCTGCAAGCGCTTTCTTTGTTTCATCAGGATCCATCTGAAGCGCGTCAAGTAAATTCTGTAAAACATTTTTTAACAAGACCCTTGTACAGAAATATGGTAAAGCACAACTACATACGCAAGATTTCTTGCATATTTTTTAATCTAGGTGAAAAAAATCCATTTGTCTGAAATAATTTTTTGCTAATAAAATATATACACACACTCAACATATGATCAAACATATAATATTCTAAGAAAAAGATGAATCTTCATAACCAGAAGCTAAGTACATTTGACTTACTAACTGGAGTTTTAGTTAAGGCTGACACTTTCAAAATTTAGAACAAGAATGGTTCTTTGCATTCACTGTCAATCTTCCCATTTAAGCTAGAACCAAAAAAAAAAGGATTTGAACAATTTTCTAAAAAAGATTGAAGTCCTGTGGTTCCAAACAAACGCTAATAATGTCCTACTTTGAAGACCAAACCCCTACTTGTAAAGTAACCACAGCATCCCTTCTATACTAACATTTATGTGTATGCGTACACACACGTTTGCATGCATGTGTAAGTCCCAAGAGGGGATGGAGCTGGTGGGGAGTGGTGGGGAGAGCAAACTATGGCAACTCGGGTCAGAGAAGTCATGTGAGCTTTAGCTTTGCTGTCACACACATCAGCTTGCCAAGAAGACAGGTAGTAGAAACTGGAGCTGTTAGACCTCAGCTGTCTAAACATCCAGTTACTTTCAACACCCTGTGGTATCCTTGCTGTGTGTCTGCTTCCCTAAAGGACACATGTGGCTGACATGCTTTTGGTTAAATTTTGCAAAGTCTGGTGCCCAAAGACAACCATAGCCATTTAAAATGTCACTGTGTCTGTGATTAAACACCTATATCAATTCTAGAAACTTCTAAATACCACTAACACTTTTCAGTTTTTTTTATGTAATACTGAATTCAGACTTGGTGGAAATAAAAAATAGAAGGATGAATTCTGTTTCCTATTTTTCTGAAACACTGATTCATATACAGTAACAGTTATATATAATAAGATGCAGCTGAAAGTAATAACCCTAATTCTTAGTGTAAATTAATGTGCTTTCCAAGGGCTTGTTTGCATGCTCTTGCTCCCAATCAAACAGCCTGGGTAATGACTGCTGTTCAGAGACCAGTGTCAGTGTAAACAGTGTGTGTGAACAGAATACCCAAGACTGCCTGAGAAGGCATTTGCTCAAAACTGATAATTTTAAAGAGAAAGATCACCATTAACCAGACTGAATAGTAACCATAAAATTAGAGACTTCAAATAAAGAAGTTATCATCTTGAAAACTGGCATTAAAAAAGCATAAAAACTTCTAACAGCAGGGGCAGAAAAAGTTATAATGCAGCACTCATAACCTAGTTCAGCTTCAGAAGCTTCTCCACTGTCCCTGAATCTTCTGAGCATTAGTGAGTGATTCTCCCCTGCTGGACAAAACACCTCAGCATTCCAGATGGTCTGGAGGTACCAAGTGCAACAATTAGGGACCCACACCTCAGATGTGTGATGTGACCTCTTGGGGTGTTTCTTCTCCAGTGCATGGATTAGCAGTCTGCAGGAAAGCCAGTGGGCACACACAACACTGAAGCTCCCCTATGTGTACAGAGCACCCTGGGGCACGCTCAAGAGGCGTGTGTAAACATTTTCTCTATCTAGCAAACTAGAGCAGTATTAAAACCTCTGTTCAATGTCCTAAAATCTTTTTGAAAAGTGAAAGTAACAAAATTACTTACAGAATATGCCATTATTTTTGTAGCATCCTGTTCTTTTTGCTCTTCTAGTTTTTTCATTTCCTCTTTAATATTTTCTGATTCTTTTTGCCAGCTTTCCTTTTGACTAAAACAGTAACAAATTTTCATTTATTATAATGAAAGACCTGATGATTTTTAAAACTGTAACTTCAACAGCAGTTCTGAAATATTGCAAACCAAAGTACTTGCTTTTAGCAGTAATATAATTTGAAAAGCATGTGACAAATTGTAGATGGATTACTGAAAAACAATGTCCTCTGTTTAGCCTACAGCTGGTTAAATTACGACAATAATTCTTCAGTGTCTTATTTTTTCTTCAAATGTATATTATAATGCAGAGGTATATATGCCTTACTTTCCTACTTTTTTGCCTGCAAATCTTGCTTTCTATTACATTTCTTTTTATTTCAGATGCTTTACTGATGCATAACTTCCCACCTTTGCTTTGTTATTTCAGGAAATACCACACCCAAAACATAAAAAGATTCAGCCTATTCAGCTTCACTTTGGTTTGAACTACTCTCCTCTATCCATTTTTAATTATTTATTTGTGAAAAAAAAAAAAACAACAAAACACCTACGGTCTTTCATACATGTCTAATATGGAAGATCCTATAGACTGTCTAGCATAGCTTAGGCTAGTTTAAAAATGCTTCAGCAAAGTTATTTTAGAAATGGTATTTTTTCTTCAAAAAGGTGTCTCAGTTTCTTAAATAATGGAGTTAAATGGAGGAGAATTAAAGAAAATTCCTTGAAAGTGACTTTTAATTGGATGCCAAGTCAAAGAATTTCCTCCTGTAACTTCAGTCTGTACCAGGTTTAGAGAAGGAGCCTTGAATCATCATTTTATCCCTGTCCCTGGAGATATCTCACCTAGTAGTAAATGAGGCAGAACATTACAGCCTTCAATAAAAAAGCTGTCTCTAATGCCTAAAAGAAATAACATTGTCTTGGAATTTACTGATTCAAAGAACAAACAGAAGTTTCTGAAAAGTTAAAACTCTTATTCCAGAAGCCATCTGGTGACTGTTCAGTCCAACCCAGAGAGCATCCAACTAACATTTTGTGTTAATGGAAAAATCCAAGTCATCATATTCAGCCCTATCCTCCCAACAGATGAAAACACTTTTCAAATTTTTTTGACCATAAGGATAATTTTATGGAATTTAGGTTCACTGAAGTATATAAAAGAACTAGGAGTTCAAAAGAAAACCAACCACAAAATCCTGACAACCTGAAATTTTGAGGGATCTATGACTGTATTTGGGCAGCAGTTTGCTTTTTCTCCTCTCCTCAAAACCTATTAGAACCCATACTTGCAAGGAAAAGAAAATAAGGCTAAAGAGTCCATCATACCAGGTTCCAGTAAAATGCAAGATAGCAGATGCAGAAAGCACAATGAAATTCTCATGATAAAATAGGGAACATGATAAGAGTCCAGCAGAAGCTGGCTTTGTAGGAGTTTTCAGAATCTTTACAGGAGTGAAGAAAATGTATGGAGTCCGTATCCAAACATGGCAGCACTTATAACATTAACCAAAGTACTTCAACACAGCAGCAAATCTTTCAAGACTGTTAAGTATTTAGGTAATTGAACTTTCACAATTCAGAAAAGAGAGCAATACCTTTGATATTCTTTATACAGCAAGCCTTGTTGATGACGAATTACTGCAAATTTTCGCTTATAGTCCTCTACTGCATCTTCTAATTGTTTAAGTAACTTCTCTTTGTTTTCCAGTTCCTTATTATTAATTTCCAAATAAAAATACAGAAATTATTAATGTAGGTTTTAAACATGAAACTAGTAATTTAATCAAAATGGCAGTCCTTTGTGTTTTCATGAAAAATGCTTCTGCCATGAACTATGAATATGAAATACGCATTTTCTTTAGAAGCAACAGATGAAAAAAATTCAATGAGCTTCATCATTTGTGTTAATCAGTGTGAAATAGTGCACAATTGCACTGCAGGTTACAGCCCTCAAAGTTCAAAACACTATGACCTGTAAATAGCCCACAAAGAATACTAACTGAATGTCTAACTGACAAGTGGCATTTTCTTCTCTGTCTCAAATACTCTTCTACTATGTAAGTATACAGAGTTGGAAAAAAATATTCCTTAATGAAAAAATTTTAAAAATTATCAAAGACAAGCAAAAGACAAATTAATAATAATAAAACGGTGACTTTTTTAACTTCAATTCTGTAATAGTTCTTCATTACTATAGCCTGTTTGCTCTACTTCCCATGGGAATCACTGGAATCTGTTTCAATGTATTTATGCCTTTATTTACAGCTGTTGATGTTTGGGTTTTTTTGACAAATAATGGAATGAAAATTCATATAGTAAATTAATAGAGACCTTTGCTCTATAGGGAAAAACTGTTCAAGTAGGATTTGCACATGCAGACTCAGGTGTGGAATCCAGACAGCAGTAAGAGAGAATTTCTCATAGAAAGAGTGCAACTGTGGAAGTAGAAGGAAGAGTGGGCAAATATTTAGATCAAAATTCAGACTTAAAAAAAAAATCTGAATTTCTGTCCAAAATTAAGTTAGCTATTACCTTTCAGGCTTACAGCACAACAAAATACCTATAACTTTAAATTACAGAATATCCCAAAGAGTTTCGTACATGTTGGAACACCAAAATAATTTTGGAGACATCTCTCATGTCCATACATAACATACTACTGAATTTTAGAAGAATTAGATATGTGTTACAAATATTCTTTATTTCAAGGAATATATGAGTTACCTGTGTAAGATGTATTAAATATTCATTCAGAGAATTAATTGTATTAACACTTGAAGGAGCCATTCCTTCTGGAAGATTCACTGTTTGGAAGACAATGTTGGTACCTTCTGACTGATGTAGTAAGCAAATTTCATTTTTCATTTGTTCAATCTAAAGACAGAACACAAAGCTATTATAAAGTAGCTCTTGCTGTTAAATTAAAAAAAAAAAGATGAAAAATACATTGCTACATGAGTTGTAATTAACAACCTAATTAATTTTCACTTATATTCTAAAACATTCTAATACTCCTTAAAATAGCCTTTAAAATGCTATGATGTCATAAATCAGCAAAAATGGATAATAAATTAATCCAAATTTATCAAATTACCCCAGCACTTGGGGAAACTACATATATCATCATGGCTTTATTCCAAGTTGTTTAAAACACAGTGCATTCCTACTCTATTAGTAAGATTAAATTTTGTAAAGAATTATTGCAGTGGTTGTTTGACAATTTTTTCTAAACAAATCTTTGCCTTTTCATTAAATTTGAAAGTTCTCTGGTTCTCTAACAGTATGCAAAACACTATTTTAGAAGATTAGTTTCTGGCAAATCTTTTTGCATCACCATAGCTGTCATAAAAGGCAAACTTAAACGTGGCTTCTTGTAAGATAATATTTCATTCCTCATTCCTTCCCTGGAAAAACTATACCACAGAATAAATTGTACAACTTAAAACAAGATATAGCATTTTACAGAATGACTCATCATTTCAAACAATTAATTTCTGTTACATATTTATAAACAAAAACTGTAAGACTCCTGGCTTTTTTTAAGAAATAGATCAGTGAGCTTTTTTGGACACAGCTGTCCCCAGAAGATAGACATGCTTGGTGTTTAACATGATGGAGTACTGCAAGGATAAAGGAACATCATGAAGAGTAAGATCTGAAGTTAAAAAGGACAAATTCATAGGTCCACTACATAAATATCAGGAAGATTTGTACAATGACACTGTTCACATAAGCTAAATTCAGTGTCCTCTAGATTGTGTGGATTGTTCTAAATTATCAGAACAGTCACTTTTGAAGTAGAAAATAAATTATATAAAATAAATTACATACCTTTTCATTAGCACTTGCCAGCTGATTAGACAAACTTGTTGCCTCCTTCTGAGTCTCTCTGAGCTCCTGTCTCAATTCCTCATTTCTCCCTGTAAGCTGGTCAACCTGGGCTTTCAAGTGCACACCAGTGTCAAAGCTCCCATCTGAATTCTTTGACTCCATTGCCTAATGCAGTAAACAAGTTAACATAACAAAGAAGTGTAGAAAAGCTTTAATTTTTTCAGAGTAAACTGGAACCCTCAAATTTAGACTATATGAAAATAGCAAAAAGCATGACATTTTAGCCCTGTAAATCTTATAAAGTAAAAAATAATTTAGAAAGTAAGCTTACATGAACTAAGCGATCCAGACTAGGGATTATTAAGGCTGTTTCTCCCTCCTTCATACTAGGATCCTTCTGCATTTCCTTGATGGCTTGCAATATTTCTTTCATTCCTTGTTCAAGTTGTTTATTCTCTTCTGATAACTCTTTTACTGTAACAGAAGTTGCAAATCTGTTAAAAAACACTGAAAAATGATTTAAGGTTCCCTAGAACATTTCCTCATGATACTTGTTAATTTGATAAATAAAAAGAATGTTCATACTATACATACACAGGCATAACCAATTATGAAATTAAAATCAAGAGCTGCTAGGAAAATCTGGGAGGTGTATCTTACTGATGAAATATTAAGAAAAACATAATTAAATGCTTCATAGGAACACCAAACCTTCCAGTCTTCAATGTTTATTTCACTTTAAACTTCTTTAGTAGCTTGTCTGACTTTTACCAGTTCAGAAACATGGCTATGTTGGAAATGTCTGGGTGTAACAATGAGGTATCTAGAAATTGCCTGAATTCCTTCTGCAGAATGAGAAAAAAGGAGCAGCATTTAAATTATGTTGCTGTCAAGGACTCTCAAGACTCCTACGACCTGTACTGTCTCAATGAAATTCCAATTTCCAGCAAAAAACGAGAAGCCTGAAAACTAAAAAAAAACAAAAACAAAAACAAAAACAAAACAAACAAAACAAACAAACAAACAACAAAAAACGAAACAAACTTGTCAGGACATTCTCTGTATTCAAACAATATGGCTAATCATCCTGAACACCCAGGAGTGAACTGCAAAAACTTGAGTAATTTCACCAAGTTCATTTTGAAAATTCAAAAAGAAATTTAAGAATTCACATTCTCTGGGGAAAAAAATAACCTTCTTGTCCAGAGAAATCAGAATTATTTTTATTTCTGAGTTTTCAAGCAGTGCACTTCAGCTAACATAGATATATATGTCAACAGCAAGTGTCTCTAATTGCCCAACACTTCCTTTGAGCCAGAAAAGCCCTACAATTACACAAGTCATATAATTGTTGTATGATTATTCACACATATTTAAAGCCTTTCCTAGGTCTGAATCAAGAAGGAAAAACATGAGAGATAATATTTTAATGTATTTAGTGTGAATAAGCTATGTTTCATGTACTATCACTAGTTTGGTGACATTATATATGTATATTTACACACACATACGAAGATATACACTAATATAAACACAGGATTTTTTTTTACAAGTCNAGGATTTTTTTTTACAAGTCAGATATTTATGTCCACCATTATAGAAACAGAGCAACTAAATAAGCAAACTCTCAACAGGTACCTGATAATATTCCCTAGTTGTAGAACAGCTGCAACTTACATTTAGACTGAAATTTGGCCATTACAGTCCTGGTCTTCTCCAAATCTCTCTCTCTCTCACGTAATTCAGTTGCAAGATACTCATTCTAAAGAATGAAAAACATAAA
>WEIU01014860.1:7618-24658 GCA_013389925.1 Aegithalos caudatus
CCATTCCAATCATTTCAAATGCAGACCATTTTGGAACTGAAAAGAAACAATTGTCCTCTTCCATCAGAAGGTTCCTTCTGAAACAGAATATAGCAGACAAGCAAAATTCTTTCCTGTTCCCATAACTATTCCAGGAAAATGTAATATGCCAAACATGCATTAAACTGAAAATTTCTAGCATGTGTCATTAGGGAGGAATTACACTTACACGCCCAACAGAAATTGCAGAAGCAATATCCATTGGAGGATATCTTTTTAATTCAGGTGGGCAGCATGAAAGTTTAAATATTTTAAAATTTTACAAATGCAGCAGAATGATTAAGCCCATAAGGTACAAAACTTGCAGTTGGAAGCCTGAATTTACATGTTTTGCAGCTGTGCATAGATACTGCATTGCCCTGTATTCTGTTTGGAGGTAAAAGAGATGGGGCTAAAGTTAAGAAAATAATGCATTTGTCAGTGGGAGTCATAGTTAAAATCTAGTGCATGATATTTCAGAGATTCTGAACCAACATTTTAGTAACATGGGTTGACTTTTCTGGTTTTGCGTTTTGTTGTTGAATAAGTACAACAAGCATTTGCTGTTGCAGCCAGTGATTCAAATGGGCTGCTACATGAGGGTTAAGCTGCTCTAAGAAATTTTAACTTGTATTTTCGTTGCAAAAAATTAAAGTTATATTAAAATAATTTTTCTGCTACAGCTATTAAAGGAGCATTATTAGAGCTTCTATAGTACATCCATAGAAGTGAGAGTTAATCACAAGATTAATGTTTAGGGGGATTTTTCATTATTATGATTTTCCTCTTGCCTTATAGTTACCTACCTAATTCCAGTAGGAGTTGATTGTATATAGTCAGGAAAACACACAATTACCCTGTTTACCAGTATGTAACAAACTCTGTGGTAACATCTGCTTCTAAAGTTTATTTCTGCCCATCCTGACTTTAACTGCTTGCCTTGGCACAGGAAAAGGGGAAATCTAGGCAGGAAACTAGAACAAAGAACCTTGCAGTGACCAAAAATAAAATTCCATCTGAATAGATGTTGAAGGAGAGAACAGTTTGCTACGTGGTTTTTTGTTTGTTTTTTTTTTTTTTTTCTGCAGGTATTGGTGATTTTGGATTAATTAGTCTGTGTGACATCTAAGATTGCCTAGGCTTTTTGTGTTGAGAATTTTTTAATCTGTCATTTTGTATCCTTGCCATTTAGACTAGATATCTCTTTCTTTTAAACTTGTGTAGGTTACCATACCATTAAAAAAAAAACTCCAAATGGGAGATATGAGAGAAGTTGAATACGTTTAGACCTGCTGCATGATCATTGTCAAGATGCTGGTAGGGCACTTTCAGGCTGTGGGAATCCTGTGGAGGGGCAGCAGAATTGCTGTGCAGGTGGTGGGAAAAGATTAGTGCTTTGTATGCACAAACAGGAAACAGGGTTTCAAAAGCGGGAAACAAGTCCTGGGCTGTGATAAACATAATTGCTGCTTCTCCTAGAACTGCTGAGCTTCCACTTATACTCGTTACCATTAGGACGAAGTTGCATGTCTTTGGGCTGTGTTCTGAAAGAAAAAGTGACAGGACAGCTGTGTACGTGAAAGTGGTTGCACAGTTTGACACATGAAAGGCTGGACAGTTTATTCTTGAAATATTGTATTAGTATTATTGTAATACCAAACAGAAGAATGGAAGTATCTCAAAAGTACTGAGTATGTAGAGACTTCTTGCTGTTGTCACACTGAGAGGTGGATTGGAATAGGTCCTACACTGCTGATTTATAAAAATGTCTTCCAATCATAGTTCTAAAGGTATGATGTGTCTTTTTATTTGGAAAAAATAATATGTTGTGCTTTTGAATGAAAAATGTTTCTATATTTATTCAATATAAAAATCTAGCAATAATGAATTTCAGTTCTGTTCAGCATCACAACATAATTGCCGTAATCCATTATACTGTTTCTTTATGGACCTCAGTCTAAGATAAATTTAACCAACTCCTACTTTTGCTTAAAAAAAATCAGTACAGAGAACTGGAATGGGAAGAGGCGTTCTCCAATACTGAGGATATAGCTGTGACAAAAAGCCAGGACTTCCTGGGGGAAGGTCATTTCCTTTTCCTGTAGAATCAACAGAAATGTTGGAAGAGCAGTTGTGAATTGTGACAAACAGGCTTTTAGAAACTGAGTTCTGAATTGAGCTGCTCACTATTTGTTAAAACCTACACATTACCTGGTAGATTTTAATATATTGGTTCAGTGTTTTGCTTTTTGTTGCCAAGAAAGATATTGAAATATTTGCATATGCAGAGATGGTTACGTATTTGTGGTGTCTCAATTTTAGATGCAGTTTGGTAATTATCGTTGTGTAAGTCAGTCCTCAATCTGTAGACACTTGATAAATTTCAAGAATTGAACAGAAAGTTCATTAGTGGAAGGCATTTTTCACATTTGGTGAAGTTGCATAGAAAAGTATAAATAGCAGTAAAATCTAAATGTTGGAATCAAAAATGACAGATTAGGCATTCATTGATTTTATACTTTAAGGGATTTTTGACTTAAATTTTCATGAAAATCCAACCCCCATGAAATTCTAAAATTACATCTATTATTTGAAAAATACTGATTCCCTCAAAGTACAATCTTTAAATGCTCTAAATTGATAAATGAATCCCTAAATTGAGTTTTAGTCTCTGAAGATAAAGGAGCAGTTTGAGAATTGTTAGGCCTCTTAAATCATTAGCATTGACATTGTCAGATCTTGAGTGCTTTAGAACTGAAGCCTGCTCTTCAGTACATATGAATTTGGTTAGGATAAGAGCAACTTGGTATGCAGTTCTTGCTCCTGAAGAAGAGGGTGTGTTTTGTGCAATTTCAAGGGATCGTGCTTGGTATGATGATGGTAAGCATCCAGTTTTGCTTTCCTGGTAGCTACTAATGACTACAACTTCAGAAGACTGTAAGGAGGATTCCTTTTCCTAATTATGGTGGAGTAATAACTTGTAGTAAGACTGCTTAGCACTGCCTATTTAAGTGTGCTCCTCTTAGCTGCTTGCAATTTTTCTGACTGACCATAAGTAAATTTTAGAAATGCCTGCCACCTGTGTCTAGACAGGAAGCCATATGAGGAGTGGCTGTGGTCACTTGTCTTGTTCAACTTGGGGTGCAGGAGGTTGAGGGGAGATCTCAGAGCGGTATTTGGCTTCCTCACCAGGGGAAGAGGATGGGCAGGCACTGATCTCTTCTCTCTGGTGCCAGTGACCAGACCACAGAGAACAGCCTGAAGTTTTGTCAGGGGAGGTTTACGTTGGATATTAGGAAAAAGTTGTTCCCCCAGAGGGTGTTTGGGCACAGGAACAGGCTCTCCTAGGCAGTGGTCACAGCACCAGCCTGACAGAGCTCAAGAAGTGTTTGGACAATGCTCTCAGGCACATTGTGGAATTCTTTGAAAAAGCCTGAGCCAGGCCAGGGCTTGAGCTTTGATTATCCTTGTGATTGCTTCTAACTTAGGATACTCTATGGTTCTTTATTTGGACTTACATTTATCAGCTCTGATAGGAAAACTGGGGTAGTCTAACAAACACTTATACAACTTCTGAGTATAAAACATGAACAAGATTAATTGAATTGTAGGCACCTGCATTTCCTCTTTAAGAATGACTGTTGCTTAAAAACATTCTTGCAACTTAGTTTGTTTATTTAACATGGGTAATGAGTCTGCCTGAGCTGATACATTAATGCAAGCACATTGCTACTGGTGCTCAAGTTACATCTAGGGGACATAATCCAGGTCCATGCCAATGTGCAACATTCCAATGTAGTGACTGCACACTGGGAGAAAAATCTTGTGGGTGTGTCATTGAACTTCTGTAGTTAAATGATCCTCCCAAATTACATGATGTCCAAACATCAAGACTGCACAGAAGATTTTCTTTGTGCAGCTTCACTGGTGGAGAATGTGGTTTTCTTCATGCTCTTAACTGCTATATTTATGTAGCTAAACTCTTGCTTTGGATACTTGGCAATCTCAAAGTTTAGTTGTTCTTCATTCAAATCATCAAGCTATATGTTTCTTACTTTATCTTAAAAATATTCACCTTCCGAAATACACTTTTTGATTTTACCCAGTGACTGTATAATTAACTCCTTAATTAGAATGATTTCTGCTTTCCATGTACATAGGGGATATAGTGAATCTTTTGAAAACTTTCTTTACTTTGTTACAGCCATTTTATAGAAAGGGTAAACCCCCCCATATAGGTGTTGAATAAGACAAATTTCCCTTTCAATGACATTTTTAGGAGAAGTAGCTTGAAATTTGGCAGATATGTACATGTATAAAATGTATTTTTGTTTTCCTTGTTAAAATTTGTCTTACTATAAATTTTATAAAATGCTAAGTTAACGTGGTTATTAGATACATATTGCTTTGGCTACAATGTTATTGCATCTTTTTTGTGGTCACACAGAATCACAGACTAGTTAAGGTTTGAAATGACATCCAGATATGTGTTAGTCTCTAAGGCTGCTATTCAAAAAGATTCCAGCTAGAATGGCATCATGTTGAATATTGAATACAGCCCCTCTTGAAAACTGCAAAATCTCTATGAGCAGACAGTTCCTGTGTTCTATCACTTTTACATTGTAAAAGATTTTGCTTACCTTTAAACAGTATTTCCTGTTTCAATTTGTGTCCGTCACCTCCTTTCGTTGGATCCCTCTCAAAGAGTATGGTTTCATCTTCTGTATTTTCTTCCAACTGGTATTTAAATACACTGAGAAGATACTGGTAAGATTCTTCATAATGCATCTCAGGATGCCATGGGGTTTTTTTGCTGCAAAGATGTAATGCTATCTCAAGGGCAATTTCCTGTTGACGAGACTTGCAGGCCCTGTTCTACAGAGCTGATTTCCAGCTTTTTGGTTCCCAACCCAAGGCACAGGGTTGTTTTTGACCTATTCCTTTACTTACTAGTTGCAAAAATGGAACAAAAGTTGAGAACTCAAACTAGACTTTTAAAGCAGATGAGAGAGTCACATGTTGCATAGAATTGCATAATGTAGCTGATTAGATGAGCTTTCTTTTAATCTACATTTGAATATGCATGACTAATGAGCAAAATTGCTAATATTTGAAAACTAATTGGTTGAGATTTTTTTTTTCTTTAGGCTCCTTCTGCTTTCCTAAAATTGCTTCTCAAAAAATTTTAATCTCATCATGCCATTACTCATTTTGCAGCATGACATCATGCTAGTATGATCATTCACGGTATTGAAAAATGTTGATAAACTGGAGTGAAATGAAACAAGCTAAGTACTGTTCTGATTAGGCAACTTAATTTTGGTATTTTATAACTGACTTAGTGTTTGTTGATTGGAGCTGTCAGAGAAGTAATTCACCTGACATAGCTTTGCTACATGCTCAGTATCAACCAAGGAAAAGTAGCTTTTATACCTTTATATATTTTCCTATTTGTTCAGCTGAGATACCTTTCATAATGTCTTGGAGATTTTTACTCCCCCTGCCCCTGCAACTTTAAACTGAATTACAACTTTCAGTTTTTGGATACAAAGACTGAATTTTTGCTTTAAAATAAGGGGTGAGGTTTTAAAGTGCTTTTTATCTTAAACAAGGATTCAATGCTTTAGAAATTTATATTGATACTATGGCCTCTGTCTGAGAAGTTTCAGAACCTCAAAGCTTTCCTG
This sequence comes from Aegithalos caudatus, assembly GCA_013389925.1. Lineage (NCBI taxonomy): Eukaryota > Metazoa > Chordata > Aves > Passeriformes > Aegithalidae > Aegithalos > Aegithalos caudatus. Next base: position 13,324 of record WEIU01014860.1, read on the forward strand.
TCTAATATCCCCTTATTTTTCACTTTATTCATCACTACTGGAACTAGAACATCTCCCATGTGTTACTCTTTATCACAGTGACATATAGATATAAAATATTTATTTAGACAATAGTGTTTCTGTTCTTATTCTCTGCCCCAGACAATACTGTGTATATTCAGTTTAGTACAACTGGATTCCTCTCACTTACAAAAAGTTCATATGGACCATGTACTTGTTAAACTAGAGTCAAATGATACCAGCTTCATGGTTTTGAGCATATTTTACTTAGATTTTTTGTGGGACATCTCTTTTGAGCAAGGAGAAAAAGACTGTTGGCCATGCTACTAAACAGAGCCTGCTTTTGACCTCCTGAAAGAAACTGGGAATAATTGCACTTAAAAAAAAAAAAACAACAAAAAAACAGTGCAGAAAAGTCCTTTACCAGAGAAATAGAATTCATATAGATATTAAATCAGACCAGCAATGGATAATTAATTCTCCGTTGATGTGGAAAAAGCTTGACTTTATATAGAAAGTAAATCAATTTCAACATATGTGAATTAGGTATTATTGGAAAAAAAATCCAGTATCTTGAGGTTCAACATATATTTTCAGGATACTGGTATGACTCACTCTACATTGTAGTCTGATGCTTAAAAGTCAGCAACAATTCAGAAGCCCACTGCTTAAAACTAAGTCTTTTAAATCCATAATTATCACCATAATTCATAACTATCACCATATCACCATAATAATCCAAAAACATGTCCTGTTTTCAAAAACAGGGTAAAGGTTGTCTTATCAGTTCCACTGAGACATCTGAAAATAATATTGATTTAAATAGAACCATTTCTGTTAAAAACAAAACAAACAAAAACAAACCCCACATTTCTAAGATAGCAATTTATCTCCTAGGAAAAAAAAAAAAAAAGTCACTGTTCCTTTAAAAAAGTAATTAATAGCTTGGTTCATTCAGGAAAGTAGGGCATGTATGAAATCTGTGTTCACTGTGAATCACTCGGGCATATTGCACTAATCAGATTGCAATTCTTTAATTTACTGATATGATTTAAAGCTACCTGACTGCTTGAATGCCACTAGATTGAGAACTATAAAATCATACTTCTGTGGAAATTAAGCTATTTTTATGTGGGTTTAGTGTTTGTATTTTCTTTTTTGTGGCAGAGCTGCTCAGACATATCTGTGTGGGATCAAAAATAACCATTACCGTAAATCAGGAGAAAAACGTGGCCATTAAATATAGATTTTATCTATTATAATAAAACTAAATACGGTTGTAGAAAGTTGGTGGTTAAGGTTTGGTTTTTGGGTTTTTTTTTTTTTTTTTTAATGGATGAATGGCTGTACAAGTCACATATTGTTTATATGCTATAGATAATGTAGAAATGAACAAAAGGCAGCACAACAGGAAACATATGCTATAGTAGTTAGTTCACACCTGCTAACTGATTTGAATAGGCTGGGAGATAACATCAGAGAGGGAACAAATTCATTGTTTAGAGCATTGAAACAGTTTTCTACAAAATCTGACCCTTTACAGTCCTTTCTTTGTCAGGGCATACTTAAATTCAGCAGTCTTTGAAAAATGTGTGTTCCTACCTGCACGGGCACACTTCTGCTTGCTGTACAAATGTAATTAGAATCTACACTCACAGGTCCTGATGTTCATTTCACAGGAACACTTTTGTGGTTCAAAGATTTAAAGACATTTCTCACCCTACTGAAATTTCAGTTTCATATATATTTTCAAGTGAATAAATGAAGATACTAGGGCTAATGTTTTCCAAAGCTAAAGTAAGAATAAAACACATGGCAGTGGAGAGCTACTTGAATAAAGGAGGTTATTGAAGTACACAGCAGTAAAGTTTGAATAATCTTTCTTAAGTTAAAAAAATATTAAATCACAGATTGCATTGTATATATTGTTAAAAAAAAAAAGACAAAAGGATAGAAAGTTAAAAAAAAAAACTTCTTGAATGGAACATTGGAGTACAGTTTCTGTAAGTTAGCTTTTGCCTCTGCTTGCATACACAGCTTTTGCACACAGTTTTAACTCCCTATATTCTCAAACAAGTTTCATCTCATTTGATTGTTCCCAAATTTTTCATTAGCTCAAGTTTTGTAGATGAGATTTGTCATGCCAGACAAATGATAATTTGCATCCTAAATTATTTCTGAGAAAGCTACAGAGCCTTTGTTTTCCTTGCTATATGTGTCAAAACCAAAGAATGTTTGTATTTTGTTGGTGAGATGATGTATGTTTAAAAGTGTGTAGAGAGGGATCTGATTAGGCTACCTTGCTTAGGCAAAGTGTAGTAAAAAATATGAAATTAAAACTGATTGGAATTCATGTATGCTTTGTATAGGGTTTCTTTATGCTTACCATTTAAATGTTGAATGATCACCTCTGGAACACAGGGCATCATATTTGGTAGAACAGTAGTTTTAACTGCTGTGGTAGTTCTCATATTTCCTGTTTTTACTTTGGTTATATATGTATTTATAATTTTTTGTTCATATAAATGCTCTGACAGACACGTGGCCCATGGTTCCAAATCACACCTCTGACAGTGTTGCTGTCTGCAGCCTTGGCAATGGATTTTTCTGTCCTCAAGACAGGACATGTGATCCACTTGAAGATCAAGTCCTCAGCTACCACAGGTTTCAGCCCAGCATATTACAGTAAAGCACTTCCAATTTTGGATTATCCTGACATGTCAGGCTGAAAACTGAAGGTTCAGGAGTTCATTTCTAATCTGATCAGATGCTGCTGTTTCAGGGACAGCAGCATCTGTCAGAAGGGTGTTGTGTGCATCTGGGGTAATGACTGATTTAGCTGCTTGTCTGCTTTTAGTCTCCTTATACATGTCTGCTAGGACCTTCAGTGTCTGCACTTGCATGCTGAAATAGTGGATTTTTTCGTTTTTTATTAATAATAAACTCATCAATGCTCTGATTTTTTTGTAAAGCTAAATCCAAAACATAAAGCTCTCCTTGCTGTTTTCATTGACTGCATTACTTTAAGTAGTAAATAGAGATCACATCCATAGTGTAACAATCCACTACTAGCAGTCTGTTTGACAAGGGCAGAGATATTCTTTATACATAATCAGGACAAAACCAAAAAATACTCTTTTATGATAGTATAAGATCTGGTTTTATTCTATTTTTAAATGCAGTAATTTTAAAATTTAATGTTCAATCCAGTGAAGTCTTCATGGCAAAACTGAATTTGTAGTCTTAATTGTTTTAATAAAGTGGTTTTGGGGTTTTATTCCAGAAATGTTTTCACTTTTTGGGAGAGACAAGTATATAGAGGTTAAAATAGATAAAATGTTATTAATTGGTGTGGAAAATAAGCTAAAACCTAGCAATGTGTAATTTAATTTTGACAGGTTCTGTGTATCATGGCTGAGAGCAATAAACACAATATAAATAAAAGTAATAGTACTGAATCCAAATAAGAGGGTTGTCAAGAGTAATAGTCTATATATTTCTGGCAAATACACTTCTGGAAAGACAGTTGCCAAAAGTGAGTGATTTTAAAACTAATTGTGACATAACAAACCTGCTTTTAAATGCATTTTGGTAAGAATATCTGCAGTATTTCCTAGCATAAGAGTACTGTTTTTTCAAAGGCAAATATATGAGACAAAGAAAAATATATAAGAATCACTGCTGCTGGTTTTAATATTTTCTCTGGCTCTGCTTTTAATGTGCATACAAAACAATGTGATTATGTCTCTTTGAAAATTACTGTTTTTGTAGAAACAGCTTTAGAAACAGTTTTGTAAAAAACTGTGGTTAATTAAAAACAAAACAAAAATTACTTTAAAAACAAACAAAAAACCCAACCCCCCCAAAAAAAAACCAAAACCAAACAAAAAATAAACCACCCCAAAAACCCAAAGACAAACTTTGTTTAATGAGGTGTAAAAATCTTAGTAGCATCATGTACAGAGGGTATAAATTTACAGTAAGATTTGGTAAGTGGATTTTGTTCCCAGTCTATTAAATTAAACATCTTAGGTTTCATGTAGATACCTACAGATCATGCAAAATCAGTCAAATTTGAGGGCTTCCAATAACTATTAGAATCAGATTTTGTATAATTTTAATTTTTTTAAGTAATTTCATATGATAGAAATAGCCAGAATTTTGTAAGCCAGCTTGCCTAATCCTCGATTATTAACTGCATTCAACACGACAACTCTCTCTGAGCCATTTTAATCACTGTTGTGAGGAAAACTGAATGCATCAGTTACTGTACAAATGTAACTGCTCTTAAAATCCTGTCCCTGGAGTAGTCTGAAGTACTTGGAGGACCAGAATAGTCCTGCTGCATAAAATGATAATACTTGTTTCGTTGTTGCTTTGTTGTAATACTTTTCTTCCTCCTCCCGGTAATTATTTTAAAGATTTTTTTTGAGCATGTTGTTTTCATATAAATGTACAAACATTCTTCCCACACTGGCAAGGAATTTTAATAGCTAGCTTGATGTCACTGCTTTTTCTCTCAAAAAGACTTTAATATGTTATTGTGCTTGTCTTTATAATAATAAATATTATGCTTGTGTTTTCCTAATTCTTAGTGATTTTTAGTAAGCATTGATAACTCATGATAATTTAAAAGAAAATGAGTTGCTGTGAAGAGTTCTTATTTGCCATCAACTACTGCCTTAATAGGTATCTTAAAGGATAAGTGACCTGGAACAACATTTTAGATACTCACTGTGAAATGTTGTGTCTGAGATCATAAATTGATATAGATAATTTCCTTTGTATCACTCTTTATGTGTGTCTTTGTAAAATGTGTTTAGCTGATGCGATGTGCACGTAATCTTAAAGTGTTTAACACTATGTAAATGTGGATTTAATTATAGAAGGTTAGTGTAAAAAATTGAAGGTAATTAATTGATTTTGCCAAGATATTTTAGTAAACTTCTACCTTCTGAAGAAATATCTTCTCGATGGAAACATTCCTGGCTTTGTAGTGGTTTTAATACACTGAATGCAGCGGGTCTAGCTGAAGAGCAGGTTTTTGACACCTGTGTTTGTGCGTTCAGCCAGACTGCACGACACCTATGGTGACTCTCACCTGCTGCCATCGCCTGTTCCCTCCCACCTGCTGCTATCGCCTGCTGGCACTTACTTGACTTTCAAAAGAAGCTAAGGTTGGTGGAACACAATTAAGAGAAGCAAGTTTTGATTGACAGATATCTAGGTAAAATCTATAGTAAAATCTTACTTTATTTTGTAAAGTTTGATCTTTCTTTTTGAAGGAGCTAGAATTTTCAGCTTCTAGAGGTTGGTTATGCTTACATTTCTGTTAGCATAAGCAATGGTCTGATAAAATATGATACTTTATTATCAAATTTTTTCCTTCTTTTTTTCTTCCTTTCGTCCCTGTGTTTTTTTAATTAATTTTTCTCCTAATTACAGGCCATAGTTGCAAAGTAGTGGGAGGCAGTCATAACTTCATAGATTTCTTTAGCCTGGCTACCTGCCAGTACAATTATCAACTTAAAAATTAGCTGAGGAGTTTGACAATTTGGAACAGGTTTTTACAAATTCAAGATTTTATGGAGATAGTCTTAGCTTTTGTAGCTCAGTCAAGAGCCTGCAGTCTTTGAAGGCATCTGGCAATCTTTTCATTTCAGGCAACATTTAAATAACTCTGTAGGGATTGTTTGGATACGATAACAAAGCAGTTATGTTGATACGCTGGGTACTGTACTTGTGCAGTTGAAATCCAGAGGGTTTCGACAGTACATTACTTTCTTACTATTTTAGCTTTCTGCAGCTACTAAGAAACTGTATGAGATAATACTGATAACATATGTGCTTAAGAATTCAGGAAGCAGCTTTTAATAGTTTTATCATACCAATGTAGAAAGTTGTTTATGCAAGAACTAAGGTGCGATGCAATTTTTCACAATTCTTATTTGCCACACCCATAGCTTGGCTTATTTTGTGTCTTTGTCTGTTTGCCTCAATCTTTTCTGGTTTTTTCTTAACTGAGACTGCCTTTAGCTTGAATTTTGTGGTCAAGATTCAATTATATTCATTATCTTTTCAACTACTTTCTTATTTATGTTCTTTTTCTTCACAGGAACATAAAACATGACTGAGTCAAGTACCTCATTGTTGCCATTAACTCTGAACCCTGCTTTTCATCTTCCTATATTTCAATTTGAAGTACAAAACTACGAATCATATTTTATTGTTTCTCCCTATTACTTATACAAGTAGGTCTTGGTTTTGCCTATGTCAAAAGTTCTTAAAATTCCTGGTTTAGGATTGTCTGATATGTATGTTTACTTGAAGTACATAGGACACAAATAGGTGTTTTGACAAATCCTGGTGGAGGAAAAGCAAGTCCTAAAGGACTGCCATGGGGAGTTAGTGGATTGAGACAGAAAGTAAAATTCTTGAGTACTCCTTCTAAGGATTCTTTAGAGGAAAAAAAAAAAAAGAAATTTTAGTCCTAGTTATGATGTCACTCAGTTATAAGACCCAGAATATTATCTTGAAGTAGCTGGCAGATAAGTAAATCTGAATTTTATTTTAATATGATTTTAATAATTAATGCGGCAATCAATAGAGTATACTTTCAGAGAGATGATTGATTGAAGTATCCTTTAATTGCAACCTTTAATTAGAATTGATGGCTCACCACCCTAGTTCTTGTCTATTATATTAATAATTACAAAATTGATTTGATTCCATTTTAATTTTGATCCACTGAGGGGCTGTGTGGCTCAAATTCACATCCTTGCAAATGAAGGTGACTTCCTGACAGAGATGATATGGCATTTCTTCTTATTTATATGCATGAAAATATGTGCATGTAAACGATAGTTGTTAACGCAATTCTGTTTAATCATGTCCTATCCAATTATTTATTTTAGGCAGAGTGATGGAGCAGTGGCAGCTACTGGGCAGTTTTGCTTCAGTATTTGCACTTTTGTTGTTATGTTAAATATTTCTTAATCAGAGACAATGATAGTGGAGCTTTATAGTGGTAGTTGCAAGAAAGCCTGGTGGTTGATACAAAAACATTTGGGATATTAGCATTATATGTGTTATTAGTATTTTGCATTTTTTTTCATCTATCTCTCTGCATGTATTTTTCATATGAAGCCATTTCTTTAAATATTTTAAGAAATTTAGAGAGCAGCTCTTTTTTTTTTTTTTTACTTAAAAATATTTCTAGAGAGGTGTGTATGTATCTATACATATATAAATGATATAAAAATAAAATAAAAAATATGTTGCCAAAAAAAAAATCTTTCCTCATGGACAAAGCAATGCCTTACATTCATCCTTTTTACTTTTGATTGGCCTACATTCTTTGTGACATCCATTTGCCTCTTAGATCTAAAGGATATAGTGTTCTTTTTCTGTTACTGAAAGAAAAAAAAAAGCCCAAACTCAAAAAACTGTCTGAATACTTTGTGGTGGATTTTCAGTAAACTCTACTTTTCTATATCCTCCAGGTGACTTGTTAGATGAGATACCATAGTGTTGATTAGAAAAGTTACTGTTACCTTGCATGCTGTAAGAAATACTGTAAGCAAAACATTTGTTCTGAATCCTTGCTGTATTAGGCCAGTGATGTCTGTGGGTATTCCACCTTATGATTAGAATACAGTGGAATTTTTTGTTAAATACCTCTTTTTTGTGTGTGAAAAAGATGCCAAACTTTTCCCAAAAGGAAAGCAGGTCTCATTGGTGATCTTTTTTAAATTCTGGAGGTTTATCCTTCTGGATTTCCTGCAGGCTGCTTTTTTTAACCATGGCTGTTCAGCCATACAGCTACTTAGAAGTTATTCCTTAGGCATTGGAATTTTGGTTTTCATATTGCTATTGGAATAGCAACTGTCTTAGAAGATATTACTGAGTAATGGATAGAAAAGCCTTGATTATTTCAAGCTACATTTTCGTATTCATGTAAAGACTCAGAAAGCAGAGGAAGAGCTTTTTTGGTTCCTTTCTGATTAGCTATCACTTTGGAGACCTGAGATGCACATTTCCTAGGAGCTTTTCATGACATGCATTGTAGGTAGATCTGTATAAGGTAGTTGAGCAGGGCTCAAAGTCGTGGTTGGGAACAATGACCTCTAATCGCCACTAACACATGGAATTTCTGCATATTACAATTTCTTGCCAAAATCCTTCACTCTGACAGAAGTCAGATGATGTTTCACAATTTCTGTAATGAGCGTCAGCATTGTAGTAATTTACATGCTACCACTATAACCACTTTGTAATGCCTACATCAGGGAATTATCCTGAGGGGGTTTCCTTTAAGATATTTGATTTGGAGTCAACTTGGAAAGAAATGCACTTCTAATAGGACAAAGTAATAAAATTGATTAGGGAAAATAAAATTTACATCAGTGAGAGCTCTGAAGCAGACCGAGTTGCAGGATATGTGACATTTGAATTTTTTTTGTGTTAACATTAGTAAAACTAATACAATTCTTTTTCAGAATTTATAACTACATGCTTCCATATGTACACCAGGAAAAGACAAAGTTGAAGCATCAATTTTAAACTTAGATTTCTTTTGAATACATACCATACAGTGTTTAATAAACTGAGCAATATCTACCTCCAAGTAATACAAAAAATAGTGTGTCTTGCTAAAATGTTGAGAGATAAATAATCTTTAATTAACTGTATTTTGAATTGTATGTGCCAGAGGTTGGGATATAACAAATCAAGAAATGCAGCTCTTAGGAATCCAGCTCCTAATGCTGTCTTCATACTTGTGAATCTTTTGTGCCGCCTATGTTTTACTTGACGGATAGTGAGAAAGCAGTTTTCCTGGTGCTTGCTCATCAATGTAGATAAATGTACAAAGAGATAGGTGTCTTTCCAGTTGTATTTCTCTCTGATTTTGACTACCACTGCAGAGAGCTTTTTCAGGGTAGGAAAAGGAGAGATCTGTTAAACATACAGAGAATAGAAAAACTTAGCCTACCCTAGTTCAGAAATTCTCACCTACCTGAGTTTGTGGTATCTATAGAAACTCAAGTCATGTGGCTTTAGATGTTGCACTCTTATGATACCATTTTTCTTAGCCAACAGCTTACACCATACTCCTTTCTAGTCTTTGCACATTTATTTGCATTTTATGTCTGTCTGGTGCTACTGAAGGAAGTCCCCAGTGTGTCGGCAAGGAAAAGGTGAAACTGCATTTGAAAGGAACTTGTCTGCTTTGGAAAACCTTGTAATTTTTTCCTGCATTTCCTTGAGGATTTTTGCTGAAGAGTTTCATGTCAGTGGCTAGATCTGTAGGGAAAGGAAGCTGGAGCTACTTCTTTGTAGGAAAATCACAAAACCTGGGTGATTGTCTTTTGGGAGGCCTGCCTTGCTTTAGGAAACACTGCCTCCTGATACATGTATATATAATGAAGAGAAAAATTTCATGGGATAAAGGAGAAGGAATGAAAGGAAAATAAGTTTCTTGTCATACAGTTTTTGGGCATTTGTAACCGACTAATATATTGTTGAACCTTACGGTATCCATTGGAGATGAAACTTTTATTTCATAGGCTGTAGTCAGGAAAAATATTGAGGAGGGATTGAACAATACTGCTGCTGCACACCTAAGTAGACTTCCTGATACTATCAAGAAAGAGAGCCATGGTAATATGGTACTATTTCTGTCAGCCTGCTGAAAATACTACCTTCATCAGTATCTACTGATCATCTTGACAGTGCTCTGAGAGCTTGCTTGCAAAACTACTACAGCAGAACTTTGGACTTTAGCCACAGGAATTTAGCTTTGGCACTAATTCAGTTTCTAGACTCCATCATGATCAGCCCTTTGTACTCTGGATTACTGTCCTAATCCTATAAAATAGAGTATCCTATTTGAAAAAGTAACTTGTAGCACAGGTACACAGCTGTCCTGTCATGTCAGTTAAAAAAATACATTTCAGAGAAGCACAGAATAAGTCCAGCTGGAAGGAACCACAATGGGTCATCCTAGGGCACATGGCACAGGATTGCATCCAGATGGTCCTTGAATATCTCCAGTGAGGGAGCCTCCACAACCTCTCAGAACAATCTGTTCCAGTGTTCAGTCACCCTCACAGTAAAGAAGTTCTTCCTCACATTTAGGTGGAACTTTCTGAGCATATTTCTTCCTATTGCCTCTGGGTCGATTGCTTATCACCACCAAGTAGAGCCTGGATCCTTTCTCTTGACACCCTCCCTTCAGATACTGAGGCACATTGTTGTGGTCCCCTCTCACTCATCTCTTGTCGAGGTTGGACAGGTCCAGCTCCCTCAGTCTTTCTCTTAAAAGAGATTCTCCAGACCTTTGATTGATGTTGACTCTTTAATATTTTGTTATCTGTAGATGTCAACAGACGTGTAGATTTCACCTGAAGTCATCTACTTTGTTTATAGCTTTATTTATTTAGGGCATTTCTATAAGACCAGTAAATAACACTACATTATAATTATTTGATTCAATGATAGGAGAAGTTTCATTTAAATAAATTGTGCTAGTAGCTTTCAATTGCACCTGGGTGAATGTAGAATAAAATTTATAATGCCAAATTCAAAAGACACTTGAGTGGGTCATGGTTGATGATATATTATAATTATGTATGTGAGAAGCAAGCATTACAATAATAATCAAATACTGATACTTAATCTGCAATTCTAACATACTGCAAGCTCAGGTGGAATGCTCTGTAAAATTTGTTTGGTTTGATTTTACACTTGGAAAAAACTTAACAAGTAAAAATACTTCTCAGGAAAAAAAGCACCGATTCTACTATAATTTAACAATTTTAAAAGTTTGGGAAAGTGGCTTTTCAAATTTAATCTTAAAACTTCTGTATCTGTGATGATTGCTTATAAATGAACAGCTGCATCTTCGTTGCCACAGGCTTAAATTAAGGTCCCAAAGTCCCATAGGTTTTGAATTCCATAGCGCATTAACAAGAAACATACCCATATAGAAAGGTTCATGTTCTAAAACTGAGCACAATCCATGTAATATTCATGATTACTAAGGCAAACAAAATACAGCCTTACACCAAATTCTGCAGTGAAAAACAGTGTAGAAATTAAAAAGGACCAAATGACTAGGTTCATCATAATCAACAGTCGTGGTATATTTTTTGTCTATCATGTATTTGAAAACTTACATTTAACCTCATTTGCATATTTCATTATTCAGTCTAAAATAGCACCCATTGTTTAACAAGTTTATTTTTTTCTCATTCTTTTTCAATTTGGTACTGATCTTTTAAATAATTTTTTAATTCCTTTGTACATGCATGTGTACCTCAGTTATTACTTGCTA
>WEIU01014864.1:1363-14052 GCA_013389925.1 Aegithalos caudatus
TGAATCAATGCCAAACACCTGACCCCCTATCTTCACTCTCTGTCTTCCACCACTAATAGCTGATAAATCTACTTTGTGGAGAAGAAGCAAAAAGAAATCAGGGCAGGACTCCTTCATAAGAAATATTTATGTGGGCAGTGAAAACTATCACTGTCACTGAAATTGAGTGACAGCAAACCAGCGTACTATTTTGACCATTATACAGAACAAGTACAGCAACTTGCGTTTATGTTCACAAGATTGAAACATTCAATCAATTTCATTGTAAACTGAATTCCCCAAGCAGGTTTATATGGGATCCTAGGTGGGAGTTTTCTCAGCCTCCAAATATTGTTGTAACTGATTGAATAAACTATCAAAAAAAAAAATTAAAAAATACCCCATATCAATACCAAAGAACTGAGTAAAATGGCAACAGACAAAAGATTTCTGTAGCACTTGAGTCACACAAAGCAGTAGTGCAACAAAATGTTGATGCATCAAATATGTAAATTATTAGATTACAAGTATAAACATCATTGCAAAGCACTAAAGACATAATTGGCAGAGTTCCTACCAGTAAAAGCTAATCTCCAGTACACATCAGCTGTAGCTTGGCTTGTCTTGTTAGGTAAACAAAATGTGTCTTGACTGCCATTGCCATAAAATATTAATGCACTGGAAGTCTCTAAACCTTGCTAAGCATAAGGCCTATTATCACACTTAAGAGCAAAGCAATCTAATAAATCGCTGGCAGTATAAAAACGAAGTCAGCTGGCAGAGACAGTCATCTCCCTAAGGGATAGTAAGAGACTAATCTTCAACTACAGCAGCTGTAGTTCCAGAGAAATTGTGCTTCTACTGCTCAGTAGAAATACATTTGTGCTGAATTCTGTTATTTGAACTCTAATGGAATCATTAGGAGTACCCATACATTATGAACAATACAAAATGAACTAACCATCTATGACCTAGGTTTATTATAGGCATAATTTCTTTTATAGTTGTGCTTTGTTGCTTTTAGTTACATCCAGACAAAAGCTGAACTGCATGATTCTGCTACACATTTTCTAACAACATCAAGCTCATACATAAATAATCTTCTGTGTTTACTGAGCACTGAGACAATGTCCTTAATTGAAAACAACTTACTTGTCTGGCACTCTCATGAGGTCCTTGAGGCTGTATTTAACAATAAACACAATATTGTCATATACTTTGTAACAGAACAGATAACATCATGATTATGTTATTTTTTATGGTGTACTTTAGGAACATACTGTGTGACTCCAGAGAAACAAATCACCAGGCATACAAGACTGCACACACAAGAAGTAGCTAACAAAATCTCTTAAGTCAGGATATTGTTGAAATTATTTATTTGCTACATTTGTTATTAATAGTGATTAATATGCCCTCAAAATGGACAAGAAAAAGCCCTAAATATCAAGAATTGCATTTTTGGATGATACAAAAGGATTTCATAACAAGAGGGGATGCTGACAAAAGAATCTTAAAATATTTTACAAGCAAATGTTGGCTGTTCCTACAAAAGATTTTGATATGACAAAATATTTTATGTACCTTATTTGATTGCAAATTTTCCATTCAATTCTATTTTAAGTGAGTATCAATAACTTAATGTATGAACTGTTTATATTTTTAATGTAAATCTTATGAAATCACTTTTTTTTCTTGACCACTGGAATCTATCTATTTAACAGGTTCCACACAAATCTGTGGAATAGTTGAATTTGAAGAGGGTATGGGTAATTTAAACTCTGCTTAAAGTCAATTAAGTCATAGTGCTCAGGGCTTCATGAAGTCAGGATTTGATCTGAATCTGAATTTCTCCCAGGGCACAGATCCCACAACCTTACCAGTCAATCTGTTCTAGTATTTAATTGTCCCCATGGTGAATATTTTACTTTGATATAGTCAGAATTCCCTGTTTTCCAGCTTCTAACTCCTTTCCCTACCACTCTGCACCTCCTGGTCTGACTACATCTTCCCTATTTTCTCTTTTAAGCATAAGTTTTAATATGGTCTCACCTCAATCTCCTTTCTGGGCCTGAAAAGCCCAGATCCCCCAGCCTTTTTCTCTGTACCACATGCTCCAGTCCTCACCCCTTCTGGAGGGCCTCCACTGGACTCCTTCCACAGCATTCCAGGTGTGGTTTCACAAGCACTGAACATGCTGAGTAATCAACTTGCTCAACCTGATGGCTGCAGTTTCGCTGATAGTTCTGCACACAAAAACCCACAATAGCTGAAGCCACTCAAGATTTATGAGTTTGAATGTTGTTCAATATTGTGCCAGCATGGGCTGATACAGTAAAGGTGACTGTCAACCAGTTATAAATTATCTGTATGATATGGTGGGAAAGGCAGGTGGAAGAACAGAAGCATGTGATCACGCAGTGAGAACTCGGAGAGGTTTATGTGGCTAAATATTTAACTTTTCCTGTCGCTGCCTGTTATATTTTGCCATTTCAAATGATGCCTTTCCCCACTCTTTTTCAGAAAGAGAGAAAATTGCCCTTTTATATGTCTTTTTCCTTTTCCTACATCTATCATGACTTTATTTTTTTCTGTGACATACTGACCTGTTCATCAATTTTCAGTGTTGAACATAATTTTAAGTTTTCTGGAAATGCATAGAGACTGCACAAAATCTCTATTTACCTCCTAGGTAAATGAACCACATGAGAAACTGAGAAAGTTGGAGCTATATGTATAGATTCAAAATAAGATAGGTGTTTAAAAAAAGCATATTTGTAACAGAAAAACATACATCAAGCATCTCCTGCATGGCATTCTTCATAAGAATAAAGAGATAAAAAAGACAGTGAAAGGCAGAAAATTTAAAATTTATAGAAGGAAGCAATACTTTAACAAAACTCCATCTGCAGAAATCATTGGTAGAACATATCACTAGGAATTAGTATCTTGGCAGGATAATGATTAGGCATTACTGTAATATTGGTTATGATTGCTTACATTTAAAGATCCTTTGGGTTTCAAAATTCAGTGCTCTATTCAAGAAAAAAAGAGTGTGCAAAGTTGCTTAAGCAAACCTAGTTGACTCCCTTGTGCATATGTATCTCCATATACAATCTTCATTATTACCTACTACATGATTACTTGCTATTTCCTCAAATACTAGTGATTCCTAGCTTTGAAGTGTTTGCCTTTTCATCCCTAATAGCACTTATAATATCTTCCCTTTCTCCTAAATTTAAAAATAAATTTTCAATACATAAACCCACACAGAGCTTCAGGATGCTTAAACTGTTAATTCCAGCAGATGAACAGACAGTATCTGCAGATGAACAGACAGTATCTGAACTAAGGACACAGGTGCCTCAGAGGGAGATTCTTTCACTGTTAAATCAATTAGCAAAGGAAGAACAGAAGGGACTGTCGCTGGGTTTTGTAGTTGTTGCACCAGACTAGGTAAAACTTCTAGAACTACACTCGAGTGTGGTGGTGCAAAATATTCCCAGTTAATGGTTTATCTCTTTGTCTGATTCAGTTTTCTGTAACCCAAATGGTTTGTTCTCTGTATCCCCTGTTCTTATCCAGTTGGTTTCTTCCTTATTCCCTCCACTCCTATCAATTGTTGTAATCCCTGCCCCCTGATCCTGTCAATCCAGGTTCGGCCTCTCCCTACCTTCTAGAAAGGTCTCAGAAGAGCATCGAGCAATTGGCTAGGGCTCGGGAAACCCCCTTCTCCTTCCCAGGGATTGGTCCTTGGGATGACTGAAGTTTACAGACCCTTCCCTGAATTACCTTCTATTGGTTGTATATTAACCCCACCCCTGTGATCCTCCCCCCTTAAAAGATTGTGCATAGCACAGATTTCTGCTCTGCCTGAGCAGGACCTGTGGAATAAATAACCTGTGTTGGTTCACTCAGCCAGAGTCCACCTTTCCTTCTTGCCAAAGCTCTGCCTTCTCAGCCCAGAGAAGCAGAACCCACTGCACAGACAGTGGCGCTCAGCACCTGCCTGTTGTACCTGTGGCCTCAAGGTTGGAGCTAGTCGAGGACAGGCTTCACACGGTTTGAGCATAGGAGCATCTAGTTACTCAGTTGCAGGAACAATTTTTCCTGTGCTGCAGCCTCCCTACCCTGCTTCTCTCCATAACTCTTAGCACTTTCTTTTGCCTGTCCTGGCTGCTATAAAATTTTGTATTGCTTCGTTCTGACAAGCTGCCCCTTACACCAATTCTTGTGGTCCCCATGAACCAATAAAAATGTTGCTTTCTGGATAAAAAGAAATTTGCAAGAAGTGTGGTGGTGCAGTTAAAAGCTTTATTTGATTGAATCTGTAATTATGTTTTCTGTATTCAAAATGGTTTGTTCTTTGTACCCCTGTTTTCTACCCAATTGGTTTCCTCCACTAGTGTCAATCTATGCATGCCCACCTCCTAGACCTGTCAATCCAGGTTCGGCCTCTCCCTACCTTCTAGAAGGCTCTAAGGAGGGTGTCGAGGGATTGGCTAGGGCTTGGGAAATCCCCTTCATCCTCCCCGGGATTGGTCTCCAGGTTGATTGATGTTAGCAGAGCCCCTTCTGGAATCATTCCCATTGGTTGTATGTTATCCCCACCCCTGCAATTCTCCTCTCCTTAAAAGGCTGAGCACAGCACTGATCTTTGCTCTGCCTGTGCAGGATCCATGGAATAAACAGCCATGTGGCTCACTCAGTCAGAGTCTGTCCTTTCTCTCGTTGCCTTAGCTGTGTCTCCTTGTGCCCTGAGAAGCAGGACCCGCTGCGCAGGCAGTGGTGCTCAGCGCCTGCCTGCTGTAGCTGTGGCCGCGAGGTCGGAGCTGGCTGCACGTGGACTTTGCATGGGTACAAAGAAGAATCCCAATCCAGTTCTGAAAATTTGGGGTTTTCCTTATACTGTAAACTGGATGCAGAACAAAACATCTCCCTGAGGATGGTGAAACATGACAACATTTTTGCTCTCAGGAACCAGATAGAGTCAAGGTGCCTGCACAAGAATGACTGCTGGAATTACCATGGAATTCAGGCATGCTGCCTAACACCACTCTTCCTGCAGTTGGGATGGTATTCAATAAGTCTCTTCTACCACGGTAGCTGTGCTTTCCTAGTTATCTATTTAAATATGTGGTTCAGAAAATTGCAGAAAAATGTAGATGAGGTAGTAGAATTATTTGCAATAATACTGTGGATCCATGAATAACCTTCTCTATTACAGTCCAGCTACAAGTCCGCATGTACTTCCTGATAAGTCAAGCCTGTGATTTGCAAGAGATGTTCAGTTACTTACATAGATACCTAGATAACCAAAACTGTCAAGTTACTAGGTAGTTTTTTACTGCAGAGTCATCAAATAGCAATTCTCTGCTTTCAGCACTGAGCAGTTTGATCAAGGTTGAGACACATGAACCTAGATCTTGATCTTGTTTAAAGAGACAAAAAAAAAAAAGCTTAGCAACTTAGCAGATTCAGCCTGGGGAAAAAAAAAAAATCAGTCTGGCTCATGAAGTCAAATCACTCAACCATAGCTTAATTACATTTGTTTAAAGTAATAGGAAAACAGTGGCACCTGCCTCCACAAGAAAACAGAAAGGCTAAAAGGATAGATTATTAATGTAACACTTCGCTAAAGTGCTATCTGTATTAGGCCAGCTAAATGGAATCAATTTGTCAGAGCTCTGACCTACTCATTAATATTTCCTTTCCATCAAATGGGAGAAAAAACTCTCAGATGCATTTTACTCCCCAGAGCACAAGGGATATAATCCTAACACATCACACAATCTCTGAATTCAGGCTGTCTTTTAAAAACAGACCAGAATAGTGGTACAGACTTCTTTAGCTCTGAGATCACACTTGTTTGGGGGCTAAATGTTAATGAGGCATAGCTGTTTTCTTGAACATTTACTCATTGGCACTCATAGCATATGTGCTCCGTAAAGAAAGAAATTGTCTAAAAGTGGTTATTTTCTTGGCACTTTGTTCACAGTCTTGTTGATCACGTTCCCAAGTCTGTTACAGTTCAGAAAAGTCTAAATAAATCTTAAAGTTTTTGAACTCTGAACGTTATTGTCAATTATTGCACACTTCAGCCCTAGAAGATATTTTGCACCTGGACTGAGGTTCACCCAATGAATAAGTAAATAGTCCCATTACAAATCTTCCAAAAGAACACATTCAAGCTGGTTCTGTGAATCTTTGTTGAAAGCAAACATCAACTGAACATTGAATCATAGAATGGTTTGGGCTCGAAGGGACCTTGGAGATCCTCTAGCTCCAATCCCCACTCCATGGGCATGGATGCCATACACAAGATCAGGTTGCTCAGGGCCCCACTAACCTGGCCTCAAACAGTTCCAAGGATGAGGTAACCACAACTTCTCTGGACAACCAGTACCTCACTACTCTCACTGTGAAGAATTTCTTCCTAATATCTAGTACTCTCCTTTTTTTAGTTTAAAACCATTCCCACTTGTCCTATCACTATATACCTGTGCAAAAAGACATCTTCCCATTTTTTATAAGCCTCCTTTCTGTAGTGGAAGGTGCTGTAAGTTCTCCCTGGATCATTTCTTCTCCAGGCTGAACGACCCCATCTGTCTCAGCCTGTTTTCATAAGACAGGTTTTCCAGAACTCTGATCATCTTCGTGGCCCTCTAAGAGTTCTACATCCTACAACATTCTAATGGTTTTACATCTGTATTATGTTAGAGATTCCAGAGCTGGATGCAATGTTCCTGGTGGGGTCTCACCAGAGCAGAGCAGAGCGGAGCAACAGAATACCCTCCCTTAGCCTCCTGGACATGCTGCTTTGATGCAGCCAAGGATACAGTTGGGTTTCTGGGCTGTGAGCACACAGTGTTGGCTCAGGACCTATTGTCATCCACCAGAACCTTTGAGTCCTTAATCTGGCAGGCTTCTCTCTGTGACTTCTTCACTCGGTCAGTACTTACGAGATTTCCCTAATCCAGGTGCAGCACCTTGCACCATGATTTGAGGAATTACATGAGATTCCCATAGGCTCACTCCCCTCTGGATGGATTCCCTTCCTTCTATTGTGTCAGCTGCATCTGTTTATTTTGAATACCATCATCTAATATTTTCTTGGTTATCCTCTTAATGTCTTTTACATAGCTTTGCACAAAAAACTGGAAGTCTTTGGAACACTCAATGATTCTGTTTAAAATCATCAGCTGTATTTAAAGGCTATAATTGTTGCAAGTACTGTGATCATCAATCCTCCTTCAAAGTGCTTAATTCTTCAGAAGTCTTAATTTATTTGAGAGAATTTTCTTGATTTCATCTCACTTATATCAGGTTTCCTGCAGAACTTCATCTATTCCCAAATGATTATGTCAATAATGTTAACCCAGGATTATCTAAGTGCAATGATTTCCACTCAAATTTAGACATTGAAGAGAGATATATCCCTCCTGTGGTGGTATTGTACAGGAAAGTGTATCTCTTTTTTAATCTGGACAGTGTAGGAATCATCACTTCTTTCTACAGATGTCAATTTGACTTCATTATATTTATTACTGTATTCACCCTTTGCCTTTGGAATTTCCCATTGCCTGCCAGATTGAGGAAAAACTCAGATGTTTATATAGCACTTAGCATGATGAAACAACTGATACTGCTCAGCCCCTTGCCATGACAGACAGACATCAACTGCTCAGTAGTAATGGTTCCCTACTCAATGGCTTCAGCCACCACTTTGGGAGAAACAGATTATGCAATTACCCCACTCCCTCTCCCTTGCATCAGGTAAGGATCTTGACAAAAGTGCAGTCTTGGTCCAACAGCCCTCATTTCTAGAAAAGAAGTTGAAAATGCATTAATTTCTTTAGAACATCTCCAAAGGACATTTTGAACATAAGCTGTCATACTTAGTTTAATTCATGTGATTTAAAGTATTTTACCTTTAAAGAAGGGGAACAGCTTCTTTCCACCACAAGCTAGTCTATTCCATTTTGTATTGCTGCACTGAGACCTGGCATCTCAATAGTGTTCCAGGCATGAAGCATTTTGAATCCTTATTCTTTCCTCAGAGAGAATGTTCCTGACATCTCCTGCTTTCTATACTGCCATGGATATTACCCATTGAGCTATATCCTGGTGCATAGCTATATGTTGAGCATAGCTCACTCATCTACAACATCAGAACAGTTTTATCAGACACAAGTCACAGGAAATAAACATACTTTCTATCTTTCGCTCAGCTTTCTGTTTCATTGGTCTTCAGGAAGATGCTCATTCCCACTGGTAAATAACAGTAAAACCTGTTACGTTCATTATGAATGGCCCTTCTGAGAGAGAAACTTTGCTTTTTGGGCACTGATGTGGTGCAGTTCCTCCAAAAATTGAGTGTCAATCCAGCATAAGGTTTAAAGTCTTAGAGTCAAATGTTTTGCTGTAGCAGACACATCATTAAAAAAAAAAAAAGGTTTTTTATGTTTTACATAAAGGTGAGTTTCCAAAGCTATGTTATAAGAATAAATAATAATTGTTAGGACTTCAAGCAAGTTCAGTTATTAATGTCCTGGTAGCACTCCAGCAACCTTGTCACCACTTGATCAGAGAGTTACAGTATAAGTCTACCATTTAATGCAGTAGAATAAATTACAAAATAAACCAAGATACACATTGGTCTGTTTGAGTGGTTCAGATGTCGCACATAGGATTTCAAGGTGCAATAATTTTAGGAAATATGAGTAACAAAAAATATGAATTTAAAAAATCATAAACTCTTCACACTAAGTATATTTATTTTTGGACATTTATAGAAAATTTCAGAGTCTTTAAAAGGAGTAGACTTGCAGCAAACTGACCAGGAATTCTGTAGGATTTTGGCAAAGGACCAGTTAGTAAATTGCAGAATTTCATAGAAATGCATGTCATAGAAAAGGCAGCAACCAGCAGGTGATAATGCTATTATTTCAATGGCAGGTATAAACCCATGGAGCTAAGCAGCTGGTATAAATCATAGTAAGTTAGAGCCTATTGTCTAGCAGTAAATTTAAAAAAAAAGGTAGGTAAACTGCCCTGTTTAATGTATACCACAATAAGTTAACCTGTATAGTGGTAACATTAGATGCAAGTAAATTCCATTTTTCTGGCATTTACTTCCAGCTACATGATTATTTAGAGCCAGATACTGCAAGTATATTGTTAGGATAACTCTGTCTGGCAAAGCAAGGACTTGGACTGCTGGAATTAGGCTTGCTCTCATTTTTGTACTGCAGGTACTAATATGCCATAATTTTACGGTGCTTTGTTCTTCTATTGAAGCAATTTATTTTATAAATACCTTAAGTTATGCTTACTAAATTTAGCACAAGAAACATCTTCCTCAACAGAATGTGAAGAAGTCATTTGTTGACAAAGTATTCATTTTCTCAAATGTTCTCTAAAGCAACAAATCTGTCATCAGAACTTTGTGCAGAAAAAAAAATTAAAAATACAGTACCCATATAGTGTACTTCCCAACATAAATCCACATAATTTTTTCCTTTTATTTTCCCAATTTAATTAAACAGCTTAAGGTGATGGCCTCCTGTCATTTTATTTGAAAGCTGTTCAGTGACATATATGAATTTCAGAAGTGGGATGATAAGGCAACACCCTCCTCCCCAATCTAATTTAAGTGCAAATAGTAGGCAATTTCAGAGCAAACAGCAGGAAAACTGTGTAGATAAAGAATTTTGTCTAGTTTCCAAAATTGCTTAAACTGATGAGCCCTTTTCAGGATAAGAAATATTCTTCTTCACTCTTTCTAAAGACCTGCAATGCTGGGTAAGTTAATTATGTTGAGACAGTGCCTAATTGCATGAAATATTGAACTGTTGCATATTCTCTGACCAGTGTCTGCACTGGAAGTCTGCTTTGTAAAGAAAAATGTGTCTTACCAAAATAGCTATATTGAAATTTTAGCTTGGTACTTTTTTGTTATTTATAATCATGCTAGATGATAACCTTTTACAATAGAGAAACAATAGTAACCCATTTGATGGCAACTAGAACCAGGTTTTTAAACTATTGGCACTGAATTTAAAGCTGACACAAAAATTTTAAAGGGTCATATGAGAATTTTTATGATTTCTGTAATTCATTCAAAAATATTATTTCCTGATTAAATAAAACTAGTTGTCAGCTGCTGCACAGCTGTCCGAATATCTTGAAGTTGCTCAGACTTTGTGAGTTAAATGATACTTTTGGTGAAAGACCCAGTGAATCATTTTTCCTTCTAGGAATCATTGAGAAACAAACCAAGAACACAGGGATGAGAGATTAAAGATGAGATAGTCACAAGGTCCTCTCCCCTCCCGCTCTGGCCCTTTCAGAGTGGATTGTTTCCTCAAGGAAATATGAGGACAAAATACAAGTCCAGGTCTGTTTCTTAGCTTGATTTCAGAACATTACCAAATCAATGTCTTCCAGTTTCACCAGACTTTTGTGCATGCTTAAGACACATACATTATTTTTCCTCCTCTGCAGAAGATCAGAATCTAGGACATGAGTTTCAGAATAATCAGCACAAAGGAATGAATCATGTACTGAACTCATACAATTATGAAAGGCAATTTGGTAGTGGAGTGCTGCCACCACTAAGGAACACAAACAGTTACCAAACATCCTTAAATAGAAAGTTTTCCTTTGTAAACCATGACAGAAGATAAGCCTGTCTTTTGGTGGGCAGTGGATAACAGAAAACACATTTGGTTGGCAACAAGATCTTTGTGAATTGTTGAATCATTTTAACTTCCTTGCTCCTCCTTGACCATCTGAAGTCTAGCATAGACCCTGTCTCATCTAAAAGCCTCAAAGCCACCTGTAAGTGTTGCTGGAATCCCGAATAACTCACCCACAAACTTGCCATAGGTTCTTTTTAGGCTAACATGGTCCTATGCCATTTCTTGGCCTGACATACACTTGTAATCATTGCTCACCTCAGCTCTAAAACTCACATTTTGATGAGAATTACATGAGAACCTTTTTGCTGACATACAGGATTTTGTTTGTTAAAACAAAACCACTGTGGATACAAAAATCTTTGACCTGAAACTAGACTGACTTCATTGCCTTACTAAATGTATGTATTCTGGCATGGTTTACCATCCCTTGAATTTTGCGTGCAGTGTAGTTCTGTACATGTGCAACAAGGACTAATGCATACATCACAGAAAACAATAGCCTCACAACCACTGGAAATATGAAAAAAGCATGTGAAGTAATCAGTGGTGTGCAGTATCATAAGGTTTCTAGATTCTGACATTTTCAATTGTTGTATGCAATGGATTCTCATTAGCAAACACTCCCAGTATCCCTAAAAATTCCTTTTACATTCATCTTCAAACAGCAACTCATGCTGAAATTCTTCATAGAGCAGAGACGTACAGTTACATCCCAACATTTGAGCATTACTTAATCAATCAACAATTAACTCTGAAGTTCAGGTGCTGGGAAAGATATTTATTTTCCTGTGAGACCACTCTCTCCTTCAGAAGCACTAAGGATATTGCAGAAGGCTCACCGTTGTAGCTGGGACCTTTCCAAGGAACAGCACTCCCTTGATCACAAGCACATCTTTGACTACAGTAAAATCTCAAGCATTGTGATGTACACATAGCTGAGTAGAACTGAATATGTAGATAGAAATTTGGTTTGGCATTCACTACTATATTACCTGTTGCCCCTGGAATATGTTGAGTGTGTCTCTGAATGAATGAATGAATGAATGATTGAAATACTTAGTGCCATCCAGAAAACTAAATCAGGAGATAAACGTAAGTCTCCTGTTTTCACAAGTAAGCTCAATAAGAAATCAATATATATAGAATAAGAACTGATCTCTCCCTCTTTATTATAGTAAATCATGGTTCGT
This sequence comes from Aegithalos caudatus, assembly GCA_013389925.1. Classification (NCBI taxonomy): domain Eukaryota; kingdom Metazoa; phylum Chordata; class Aves; order Passeriformes; family Aegithalidae; genus Aegithalos; species Aegithalos caudatus. The sequence continues at coordinate 13,236 of WEIU01014864.1, forward strand.
TGTAGTACCCGCCACTTTATTGTAATATCAGGCTATTTTGACCTATTCCTCTGTAGTTTGAGCTGGCTAGAAGAAGCCCTATTTTTTAAATTCTTACTGTCGTAGACATTTGCATCATTTGACACACAACAATAATTATCACATTTAAGAGGGATTCTCATTTTTTACAGTTATATATTTTAAGTTGAAAATATTATCTTACTATTACCCAGTCTTATAAAAATAAAATGCATTAAGGCTCAGAAGATGGAAAGAGGGACAATGTTACCTACAGAGACTAAGCATACAACAGAACTTATTTCAAAACGTGAAGCAAGCTGTACAATGAAAGTGCCAGTTGCCTAGAAACTGCTTCATCATTTGAGAAAAAATATTCAGAAATAGTAAAAAAACCTTTATTTTCATCTAAAATTTAAGGTGAGCAAAGCACAGAAATTTGAAACTGCTAGATACAGTCAACACTATGGTCTGCTGAGATACTTGTGTCTTGCTTGTATTGCACAGTCATAAGGCATTGATTGGATTTCAACCTGAAACAGATAATCTGCAGCAGCTCTGACACCTATATCCAAACCAGTTTTCATTATATATTTAAAGCTAATATATAAATAAATCAAATATATAAAAATATATATTATTTATAGACTGGTGTGGAAGGAGAGGCCTATTTGACTTAATTACAGACATGTAAAATTACATCAGGAAATAAACAAAAGAACAAAATAGTACCCCTATACTGCAGCAGTCTAAGAGAAATTCCATCAACTGAATTCAAATTTAGGCTCAGTTTAGGGTCTTTTGCTTAAAGCTGTAGTGG
>WEIU01014871.1:354-38855 GCA_013389925.1 Aegithalos caudatus
TCACATATTTAATCTATTGTCAGACTGAGATCTATTGAAGTTTGGTTCCATGTTTTGTTTAGAGCGTGTTCCAATATTGCTTTGGGTGTGAGGACTCAACCACGTATGCTCAGAGCCCTGATACAACACTAGAACTGGAAGTTCTGAAGCAGAAATACAGGTATTTTTGTGATATATTACAGCTGTAAAAATAAGTAGAACCAATATTAGGAACATACTCCTATTTTAAAAAGCATTTTAAAGCTCCATACTGTATCTAAAAAGTAAAATTCAGTGTCCCCAGCCCAAACCAACACAGCCTGTTGCTCTTTAAAGTAATCTGAAGTAATGGGGAAGATGCATTTTCATTTTAGATAATTGCATATGGAGGTTTTCAAGGGTTATTTGGAACTCCCAAGCAATGTAATTCCAGTTGGTTTTCAAGTATAAACAATCTATTACTGACTTTCCCCTGGTCTGATGTTAAATCAGATTCAGATTGTCTCCCCAAAAATGGATTGGTGTCTTGGTTCTCTCTTGAGCAAATCATGTTTCCCAAAGCCTTGGAAGGAATTTTGTACTTTCTTGACTTACTCATCATACCAACATATCCATAAGAATGGTTTCAAAAAAGCTTTGTGAGTGTACAGCTAGAAAAATGTATTCTTTCTCACTCAGTCTCACTTTCCCCTGCACTTTCTTCTATCCATTTTTTCTTTCCCTTTTTTTTTAATCTACCAATTTTTCGTCTTTCTGCACAGATTCAGATTGAGGGATTTTTCTGAGTGAAAGTCTTAACAAGAGTTAGAAGAAGAGTAAGATACACCCTACAGTTACTCCTGGAGCTAGTGTCAGTACTGGGTGTACATATTTTTGTGTCTTGTTTTAGAGTGGGGCTTTCTAGATTTCATGCTCTAATTTTGTGAGTCCAGACATTCAGAAAAGTGGATTTTCAAAATGACTGTTTGGTAGTTTGATAAAGACAGTTTCTAGTCACATTTCCCATTTCTTTCACTTTCTTTAAAAATAACAGATACTTTTTTTGTGTATGTGTGATGCTAACTTAGCTTAACTACTTAAGTGCATCAATCTCACTTTGGATAGCACTTTGAAAAAGATCAGTAAGTGCCTCATCACTAGTTCTTATATGTTGTGAAAGTAGTTGTGAATTTCACTAAATGTTTTTGATAGCTTAATTTGCATTGCAACTGTGGCAATAGGAAAAACTTTTGACAGAGCAGTCAACTTTATTTTGAGAGTAAAGTTGCTGCTACCTTAAGTATATATTAAGTTACTTTTCACAAGAACCACAGATTTGTTGTTTAATCTGATTTCCTGTAACATGGAGAAGTACTTCAGCTTGAAGAATTAAATGTATTCTAAATAGTCTTTGTTAGCAGAAACTGGCAGAAGGTTAAAGCTAAGTACTGTCAAATTTTGCATCTGTAATTTTAATGACTTAAGTGTCTCTTGACATCAAATGAAAAATCCTGATGTGTATTTGTTTGTNGTATTTGTTTGTTTGATTTTTAGGCTCAAAGATATTTCAACATTGTTGGAAAAGCAACATGACCTCATTAAACTGATTATCCAAAAAATGGAGATAGTATCAGAGGCTGAGGATGAAGACAGCAATGATTTATTTCAGCACAAATTTAGGAAAAGGCAGCTAGAACACAAGAATAGTAAATGGGATACAGTGTTAAAAGCTGTTAAAACAAATGTGCCTAACCCAAGCACAGAAAAGAACAATAGCTTCTTCTAGACTTGGCTATGATATCATGTTGTATTATCATTTTGTTCTACTTTAGGGTCACTTATTGTCTTTGTATAATGTTAACGTGAAACATCATGTACTCAAGTATAAAAAAAGGCCAGATCTAAAACCAGGATGCAGGTGCTGTATTTAAGGAGACTGGAGATGTCTACATCCAAAACTGTGATCCTGAAAGTGACTGGCTAATCAGGAAAGTGCCTAATTCAACAGAGGCCAACCTTGCTGTCCTGGCAGTTCCCAAGGCTTCTGCCTAATCTGTTCTTGGATTTGGCCCTAGTACACTTAAGTCTGTATGTAATTACATTATTTTCTGTTACGAATATTTTTAGAATTTCTAAATTTTTGGAAATTAGATTCTAGTCATTTACTATTCAAATGTTTGGAGACAGCCAGTGGGCTTTATGTAGCTTAAAGAAGAAAAGTACGAAACTAATCTGACAGAATGTGTTGGAAATTTTGCTGAGTAGGGACTGCAGGATCAGGCCTGAAAGGTAGGAAATAAATGATCATGAAGTTGTAATGTAAGGGAAGAGCTACTTTTTCTAGATAAGTGGAAGCAATTCACAGAGGGATCATTTGTACTAGCATGCATATAGCAATGATAGAATGACATTTCATATTAGACATTTACAACTTGCTGTCCTTATACTGCTAATGTGATTTTGGCCTTCCTGATAACCTAAAACTGATCTTGCTACTTTAATCTGCACTTTTGGTTTTATTATTCATTTACTGAATATTCAGTGCATTATGTAATATATGGTAATATATTAAATTTAGAAATAAACATTAATTAAAATGTGCTTAAGTACCCAAATATATTTATTTCAAAACCAGTGCTAATAAACTAATTATGACTATACATGGTGGTAAGGCTTTGTGGTCTGCTTCTGAATTTAGACATTTTCTTTAAGAACTTAGTATACTTTAATTCTTCTCATAAAAACCAATTATGATTCCTGTTTATTTAAAAGGTAAATCACCAGAAGGTAATTCACACTGTACAGAACTTGCCCAGTCTTCAGAAAACACTGGAGGATGCACTGTAAATTAGTGTGACTTGTGCCTTAAAATAGCCACAGATGTTCAGTAGGCAAAAATCTTTCTCACCCAACTCCAATATCCCAGCTTTGAGACTTTAAATCCTTGCCAGATAAAATAGAGAAAGGAGGAGGCTGCTGGAGGAGCAGCTCTGTTCCAAGGCCAAGCCTGGTGTGACACAGTGGAACAGGAGAGAACATGGAAGCAGAGTCAGAGCAGGAAAAGTAAAAATACAGCTGTAGACTCTGAAATTGCTGTGGCCCCTAAAGTCAGATCTATTCCTGTGAATAAATGGTTTGGGTTTGCTGCACTGCTCTGCATCTGCAGCTCCCTCTGTCAATAGAAAGAATGGCCAGGTTCTCAGGATAGGGCCAAACTTGAAAAATGTAACAGTAATCTTAAATTCCTGCCAGTCTGTGCCATTAACACTAGATGGCAGTGAATGATAGCTTTTTTGAGAAAATAAATGGGATGTAAATGCATTATTTTGAGTGAAGAAGAACAAGTAGTATGGTTACAGCAGGAACAAAGTAGTCAGCACTTATAAAGTCTGAGCCTTTCAAGCCTCTTTAAACAGAACTGTGAAACCTTTATATACAACTGCCTCTCAGCTTCTCTGAGTGTTCACAATTTGAGGAAAGATTTCCTTTTCAATTTTATATAGAAAGAAATAAGTTATTTTATAATTAGCTAATATTACAACATTGAATTAATGACAGCTTTCTATGGAAATCATCAGACTAAGATTATTTGTCATGAAAATAGAACTATCTAATAGATCCTAAGTACAAGAGATGTAGAGTTTAAGGAAAAGTACAAGTAAAACTGGAATATAAATCACGGTTAAAAATTTGTAGAGACTGTGCTGAAGATCCTGGGCCCTTTGACCAATCTCTAGAAGCATTCCTGTTAAAATCATTATGGTTGGAAAAGACCTCTAGGTAAGGTAAAAACCATTGAGCACAACCATTAACCTAACACTTCCAGGTCCACCACTAACTCTAAGCATCATATCTACATGCTTTTTAAACTCTTCCATGGACAGTGATTTAAATTTCCTGTTACAATGCTTGACCACCCTTTCAGTGAAGGAATATTTCCTAATATCCAATGTAAACCTCTGCTGGTTCAACTCTTGTCCAATTGCTTACCACATGGGAGAGGACACCAACCTTCACCTGTCCAGATATGTTATGTGTTAGGCACAGCTAAATATATGTTAACCAAAAGTGTTACAATGTGAATTTTTGAATTCACACTTAGGAATTGACAGTCAATGGAAATGTATCCTCTGGGTGTGAATGATGGATGTGTACGTGTATTCAGTGCTCACCTACTTCCCTTCAGTCTGTATGGAAGTAACACCTTTTCAATTGGAGTACTGACAGTAGGCACACATAGTCACTATTTGTCTTTCTGGATTGTATATCAAATATTGCTGATAGTGAGGGTAAATATTCCATTTAACTTCCTGCTTCTCAGCAGTGCTGTCACTGTTTTCTCCTCAAGATGAACAACACTATGGTTCAGGCAATGGTACTGTCTCCTCCCACTAAAATGAGACCATTCCCATGAGTTCCTGTTGGGAAGACTGATTTGTACCTCATCTGTGTGACACACCTCCTGTGTGACATGCAGGAGGATCATAATTTGTGAGAAGAAATGACATTTCTGCATGAGTTGGTAGTCTGAAACAAGATGGCAATCCTTTTCTGAAACCAAAGATCCAGTTGCCTGCCTTTCTAGCATCAGACTCTTGCTGATAAGGATGGACTAGCAAAATACTTTGCCCATGTAAATTAAAATTAGCTAAAGCAATAAATACATCCATAGCAGAATATCTGAAATGCCCAGATTTGAAGTGGATTAGAGTGACACTCTTTTCAGTATATAGGAAATAACTTGTTTCAAGCTGTCTAGTATGGATATTGGCGTTCTCCATGATATACTGCTGGAACAAAGACAAATCCACTCTATAAATAAGTCTCCATCGTTTTTTGACACATTTTTTTCTTCAAAGAAATAGCCTTGCATTCTCCTTGTTCTGTTGTATAAAATTGTTTGGGTTTTTTTTCTGCAACACATTGAAAATGTGGCTTTGTGAAACATTTCACAACAAAACGTTGTATGAAAAAATTGTATTATAGAGGATTGGTAGGGGAGAACATCCCCACTCCACAAAATCGGCTGGGAGTGTTTTCAAACCCTTGAGGGCTAAATATATAAAGAAAGAAGAGGAATCTGTATGAACAAAGTGGAGATCCTTCTCACTGCCCAGATTATGTTTTGTACAGTAAAATGCCTATAAGCAGAGCATGTAGCAATAGAAAGAAAACATGAGAAAATATCTTTAATCTGTAGAAGAGGACCCAAGAGAAGAAACCAGAAGCAGGTTTCCCTTTGGTTAATGCCCTTTTACCCTGCCCTGTAGGTGTAAGGAATCATTTTATGCATCAGTTTTAAGCTGTCTTTACATTGACTGTCTGACAAGGGGTCTCGCTGTGGGCAGGACTTAGGCCCACTATAATGAACAGACAAAGTACTGGAGTGTAGCAAACCTCACCCTGGAGTTACAGTCGGCAGGAGAGTTTTTTGAGCTTCCTCTTTTAAATGATTGAGAAGATAAAGAGAATGACACAGGAGCTGAGAAAATCTCTGATACCAAAAGTAAGGGCACTGCTTAAAGGCAGCATATTCTGAGCAGTGGAAAGATACTGGGTGGTGTCAGAGTGTAAATCCATAATGACACAGGCACTGCAAGAGAGATTCGTGTGAGCCAGGGCACAGCTTGGTCCACACACAGGCCACTCAGGCACACCTGAACCTCTTAGGTTAAGGTATTCACATCCTCATAAAAATACACCGAGACAATGTCACAGTAATCACAAGAGAAATGCTTCAGATGCTTGAATGCATCAGTGTTGTAGAGATTAACTCTATCCCAGCTGAGACCAGGACACTCAGGTAGGGAAAAAAATCTCAGCAATGGTAAGATTTGGCTTAGAAGTCAAGACAGGAAGTAATGAAAATGATAAGAAGTGATGCTTTTTATGTTGTTTCATAATTGGGAATCACAGCTTAAAAAGCAGAGCAAAATTTAACGCTATTAATTTCAGAAATTTTTAGTACTGTTAGTATTTTTTTTTCCAGAGAGGTGATTGGAGTCTAAAAATTGGCCAGCAGCAGGGAACAGGACTGTGAAAAACAGAAGGTTCAAACAGGCCAGTAACTTGCAGTAAAAAATGAAGGGAAAGGAGTTGGGACTAACACTGACATTAGTGTGATCACATTAAAAAGGACAGAAAGCCCCAAGGTCGCACCGGCCCATCTGAGTACAGCAGTGCTGCTCACAGCAATGTCAAATTCAGCTGCATTCAGCCACAAGGGATCAAGAATAGGGAGAGTTAAGAACACTTAAACTTTTAAAAGCAGAAAGTGTTCTTCTCAACTCCATCCTGATGGTAATCCCTGGAGCTGGTAATGTCCATGGGAATGATTCAGCAAGGCAGCATGGAAGTGATGCTGTGAGAGACAGCCCTAATGTACCTCAGAGTCATTTCTCATCGCCTGAGCTGAGTCACTTCCTGCAGATTCAGATTCTAACGTTTCTTGTCATATCTGCCTAGTCTGAGAGATAATTACAATTGCATTAATTGGCTGAAAGTAGTCATGGTTAAATGCTGCCACTGGCAATGTGGCTCCCACCCCAGGTAGAGCAGTCCATGGGCAGAGGGGCACCTCTCCCCTGCGCTGTGTGGACCAGGCTGGGGTCTGACACTCCAAAGACCATCTGAGAGATCATCTCCTCTTGTTGGATTTTAGTTGTGGTGGTGTCAATGTGGAACAAAAGGAAAGGTGACAGCTTGAATCTCAGGTGGCTCTGCTGAGTCTGTAGGGCACCCTGAATGTGCTTACCTCATTTAGTTTTGAGGAATGGTAGGATTACTTTCAAATCTGTATCTGGTCTGAGTTTGAGCCTTGACTATTTCTCCTTTAAGAAAGCTGGCTGATAGTCCTGTAAAATGTTTTGTGGACAAGTTTCACATACAAAAGAAAAGTTAGGGAGTCTGCATCACTTCAGCCTTTAACCTTAACCCAAAAAACTTTGATAATTAATGGAGATGGACTGATTTAATTTCATTTAGATTTTATTCCCTTGCTAGTTAGTCTTTCTCCTTGAGTATGTAAAAAACAAAACAAAACCAGAACCCCTCTGTTATTTCATGTTTCTTCATAAATTTATAAACTAGCCAAAGGATTTCTCTATGCTCTTGATTCCTTCATCTGACTAAAATAAATGATTTTTTGCTTTGAAAAGTTCTCTGATATTTTGTAACATAAGCAAATGAGTACTGGGAATAAAAAAAAAAAAAAATACATGCTACAATTATGTCAGATAAAGCAGAGACAGACAACCACAATCAGAAGCATACACATTTACCCTCCCACCCACCAGACAAGTGGGTTCTTGTGGAAGGACTGAGGGACAAAAGTGAGGCTAGTAAAACCACAAAGAAACCTTTGGAGAAGTGTAAGAAAGTGTTTCCCAATAAATTTCTTACAGGAACATAAGGCAGAAATACACATTTCTTAACACTGTAAAATGAGCTTAGAAAGTGAAGGTGACTGCTGAAATCCACCTCTGCTGCTTCCAAGATACAACATCAGCTGTGACCTGAAGTTGGGAAGTCTCCCATGACCTGGAAGATTATCCTGATTGTTGCTTCACAGGAGCTGAGGTGGATCTACGATGATTCCTTTGCCTGAGATCAGTTGTGTGGTAGATGTTGTCACACAGAGAGGTCAGACTCAGGTGGCACAGAGGATGCTACACGTGTTCCTCTTCCTGGCCCTGGCACAGCTGAGGCACACCCTGAGGTGCACAATCTCACTTTCCCTAGAAAGCATGAGCAAACGAACACGCATTGTTCAAATAGCTGTTTTCTTAATTCTGAAATCTGTAGATATGAACAGAGAGGCTAAGAAAAAACAGCATGGAATAGTGAGTGTCAGATGAGGAGGAGGAGCTGCAAAGAAAAAGCATATCTGACCCAGCCAGGGGGCTGCAGGGAATTATGGCAGATCTTAAAGGAGTGGAGAAGATGTGGGAGGTGCTCTATTGACACTAGCTCAGAGGTCACCTGGGACCTCTGGGTTTGGGACAGCAAAGTTATCAGTACTATAAAACTTCTTAAATTCCACTGGTGAAAGAAAAGGCAAGGGTTGCTGGGGAATTAAGGATGGAGCCAAGAGTCCATAAGGGCTGTGAGTCACAAGGGAGGGTTTTCTTGTTTTCCAGAAGAGATAAAAGCATCAACCACTTATCTGAACAAACACAATGCACCAATTATTCCTGAGGAACTCATAAAACATGTATTAATGACTCTAGAGTGAAACAATGGAACCCTAGTTCCAGCATGCATATTTTCTGATGTAAAAGCCTGCTTTTTACTGTCTAAAATCCTAACTTTTAAAATAGCCTTTAAATAAAGACTAAATAATTGGTAAAGATCTTACTGTTCAATTTTGAAACAAAGCAATAATACATATCTAGGCCTGTGGACTTTTTCTTCCTAGACTTTAGGAAAAGTTAAAACCTCTAATAAGAGGGGCTGAAGACAATAAAAATGAACATCACAGAATCATGGAACAGCTGGTGTAGAAAGGTACCTCTGGAGGTCATCCACCCCAACACCCCAGCTAAAAATAGGTTTACTTGGAGTAGGTTGCACACAATGTCATCCAGACAGCTTTTGAATATCTGCAGAAAAGGAGACCCCACACTCTCTGGACAGTCTGTTCCAGTGCTCTGTCACCCTCAGAGGAACAGAAATTTTCCTCAGGCTGAGGAAATGCCCTCTCATACTTTGATAGAACTTCCTACACTTTAGTTTGGGCCTGCTGCCCCTTGTCCTGACCTGGACACCACCAAAGGATCTGGCCATTAACATAAATATTTGTTTGCATTAGTAAGATCCCCTCCTAGTCGTCTTTCTCCAGACTAAACAGGACCAACTTCCTCAGCATGTCTCCATGAGAGAGGTGCTCCAGCCCCCTATTCACCTTTGTAACCCTCTGCTAAACCTGCTCTGGTAGTTCCTTGTCTTTCTTGTTCTGGGGAGCTCAGAGCTGGACACAGTACCCCACATGCATCCTGAATGCCACAGCAGTGTGATGGGACTTGAGCCCTCACCCAGAACAGGCAACCTGCTCTGGGCCCTGTCCCATGAATTCCAGGTCCATCTATTGACCTGCACCCCAAGAGAGTGAAACATGTAGCTGCTCTGCTGTTTTACTCAAATGGAACTGAGAACCTTAGGGTAGTTTACTTCAGATACTCCACTTTTTAAGTAATAAGAGGTGTTTTTTGCAGTGAGTATTCCCTTCTTTGCTGCCACATTTAACCTTCACATTGCCTAGGAATATGGAAATTCTTGAAGGTCCTTTTGATGGCAGGTGTCAATCCTGGTCCGTGCCAGGGGACACACAGAGGTAGTGTGTGTTGCACCTACTTAAGATATGGCATTCTCAGCTTGAAAAACTTCAGAGATACTGGAGAAATTAATGCAAACTTTCTAGAAAATTATGCCAGATTTCAGAGAGTGTGTGGGATGTCTGAATACATCCAGAGGAGAACTACCACTGACATTTTGCTGCACAATCCCCCACCAACATGATTCTAATATGAAGAAGTAGCAAACCTGTACTTTTGTCAAAGTGTGAGTATAGTATATGGTCCCTTGCTGCTCAAAATGCATCAAGTTTTTGTTCTCTGCCACTACCTCCATGCTAGCACAGTGCTGTCCTCTTGGCTTCTATCAGCAAGATCAGCTCAGCCAGTGCAAGCAGAAGTGACAGGGAGGTGAAACACAAGCAGTGCATACACTGGGCACCCCCCAGACCTCCCATCTCCAGTTCTGGGGTGCACATAAAAACCAGCAGCCAGGAAAACCAAACAACAGGTGCTGCAGCGTGAGTTATATATCCCATGACAAAAATAACTTCCCAAAGCAGTGGTGGCCACAGTGGCCACCCTAATTAATTAAAATCTTCTAATCTTCTGTAGAAATTGAGCTTCTGCCATTTGGCTTTCACTGGTTCTATGGCCTGCACTCTTCCTGCAATGCAACCTCAGAAGAATATGTATTACTGTGGTAATACTATAAAAATAAGAAGATATTTTTTAAGATCACCTTCTACACCAGAACCAGCAAGGCAGGGCAAGGCAGTGACCAGCAAGATATGTAGGAGGTGTCACAAGTGCTGTAACGTGTGTGGTCTTTCCCAAACTGAAGCCATATGATGTTTTCTGAGAGGCTCTCAGGATTGCAGAGCATCGTGGATGCCCTTTCTGTAATGCCACAGCTTGCCAGCATTTTAACACAGCTTGCAACTGTGGAAGTGGAGGGATGGTGTAGCTGCCTCAAACCCACCAGTGAGTCTTATTTCCCAGTCATATTTTGCTGTTAGGCTAACTAACAACTGCACAGAAGTGACAGCATAATAATGACCATGGCAGAAAGTCCCACAGACCATTGAAAACAAAGTTCTATTTTTACTTCAGAGAGCTTGAAGTCATCTTCCACAGGGGACTCAATGTAGGCAGCAACCTGAAGATGATTCAAGCATAGTCAATAAAATGGGTCAATTAAAGGAAAACAAGTTGCAGTGGAGAAGGAGAGAAAAATACAAAACACAGTCTGTTCTTCATAATTCCTAAATCAATTCAGTTGTCATTGCAGACTAAGATTTCCCCTGATTACTTTCCCTGCTATTCTGACTCTGGACAAGGCTCCAGGTTGTCCAAAGTTTCCCTTGTCCCTGCACAGAGCGGTGACACACATCACAGAGCCCTGCTCTACTCACAGGAACTTCAGGCAATAATGTTCACGCACAGAAGGCTAAAGCAGGCTCCACAGAATTCAATTTACACTTTGTGCAGGTGCAGCAGGGCTGGGTAAGCAATCAGCTGATTGTGGACTGAGCTGGTGACTGAGCTGTCAGGGCTCTTCCCATCCCTGCTGCATCTGCCCACTGCAGGCTGGAGAGTCCTTGCTAACTGTAGAAACTGACCCTTAATAAATTGTCCTCTCTTTTGTAAATTTATCCTGACCACAGATTTGCCTGCTGGGGTTGTGCATGACCTGGCCAAATGTAAGCTGTCTGTAGCCAGATTCCCCCTCCTCACCAGTTTGGTGTGGCAATCTCAGCAGTTAAAACCAATTTAATTATTTCTCTGTTGCTGTGGCGGACAACCATAGCCATTTTTATTTCCTACCAGTGACAGAATTTGTGTTTGCTACTTTTTTCCCTTTTTCCCATTAAAAAAGCTTTGACCTCTTTATGTAAAGATTTCACCAAATGCAATTAAAGATCCCCTTATTATAACCCACATAAGACAATATCACTAACCCTGAGATGCTCTTCTTCCCATCTCAATATTCACTAGAAATGTAAACTGGATATCTGATAGACAAGACAGTAGGACCAGACTCTTACTTCCTGTGCAAAATGAAGAATAAAATCTGGGGTTTGGTTATTCAGGATACACAGGTTGTACAGTTGGCTATAATAAATTAGCAGCCTGAAAGACGCCTCTCTTACAGCCTGAAGAAGGTGGCAGTGTTCAGTTTGTACTCTCCTCCCTAAAAAATTGAGTGAAGATCCAAAGATAGGGCACAAGGCCAGCTCTCTGGAGTGCTGTCTTAAGCCTTTGCTGTTGTAGCCAGTGTTTTAGCATGATTGTATCAGGGAAACCAGATAGAGAAAACTCTTTTGTTCTTCCCGCCAGCTCTCTGTTAACCTCTGAGCCCTTTGGATTAGCAATATAGTGAGGATGTGTGCCTTATACATTTTTTGCTGACTTCCAAGTTTCTCTGTAGTGCTTCTTTCTGGGAAAGTGAGCAGTGAGGACTGACTTTGGGGAATTGCAGTTTGATGGATGTAGGAGGTTTACATGTTTGCAAAGAAATGTCCTAATTTCTTTCTCTAATTTTTTTCTGATTACTCTTTGTATACATGCCCAGAGACATGGCTACGGGCCCACTTAGAGCTAATGAATGAATACATTTGGGGCAGTGGGTCTTTTCAAGGCAAATTTAACCTACTCAAACATCCAGTACAGAGTTGTAGCACCAAAAGGTTTGTTAGAAACACTTTTTGTAGCAAAAATGACATGGAGGAGCTAGAGTTTTCACTCTTCATTACCAGCTCCAAGTCCCGTCCCTGGCATTCATATTAGATTCAGAGGAGAATGTCAGCATTAGCAAACCAGCTGCCAGGAGCCATCAGTGGCTCAGCCTGGCATCCTTTCCTTCTTTCCTCCTGAGTCCCTCCAGCTGCCCTTTGAGCAATGCTCGCTCGCTGCTGGACATCAGCCCTGCTCTCTCCTCTCCCCCTGCCCTCAAAGACACTGTCCCAAAGTGTGACACCCTCCCCTCTTCTGTCTTCATCAGAGAGCCCAGGGAGCAATTAAAATGCTGTTATAAATCATAGTTATTAGCCAAGTGATTCATCTTACAGCACTGGGAAGGAATCTCCAATCTCATGAGTGCTGGGTGTCTCTTACAAAGGGGGCTGGGGTGTTGATGAGCCTTTATGATATCCTTATCTTGCATTTCCAACAGCAAAATCCAACCTGTGTTTTAGTTGTGCTGTTTATATATCTAATCAAAGTGGGTCAGGAAATGTGGAAGACAGCACCAGGGCTGCCTGAGAAACATAATATTTGTCAGAGAGTATTAACTCAGCCTCCCTCTTTCAGGGAATGATAGATGAAGTGTGCCTGAAACTCTGTTTAGATTATGTGAAGTAATGCACTGGTGGTTACATTCATCCTAAGCAAATCATTTTCACTCACTTGAGCTGCCTTACAGAATTTTCCAATAACACTTTAAGCAGCCTTAAACAAAATGAAGTCCTCACAGGTCACTCACGTGGGAGTTCCTCCTGGAGCCTATTTGCACACAGACAGGTTCAGAGGGCTCTACACCTAAAATAGAAGTGGGTCCCAGGCTTAAGCCTACATCAGCATCATGACCAAAGTTTGAGGGATGCCAGGGCTGTTGTCCATTTTCACTGCACAGTATTTAATCTGGTTCAAGCAACAGAAAGCCTGACATTAAAGAAACCACAGCAGCTCTTTGTGAAAGGATAGGGTGACCTTCATGAAGGTTCTCAAAACTTTCTGAATGCCTGTGGCCACCTGTGCCAGGGCAGTCACCCTCTCTCTGCTGGGAGCTGTTCTTCCTCTGAGTGGCATCATCCTCATGTAATATTCAGTGTGGGGACATTTCCTGGGCCCCTCTGTTCAGGGACTATGCCTTCATGTGGTCCAGCTCCATGAGCTCTTGGGAAAGAGGAACAGGCCAATGTGATAGTGTAGGGATCCCGTGCCAGGTCACACACCAGCAAAATGGGCTCTGGAAGTACCAGAGTCAGCCTTGAGACCCATCCCAGCTTCTCCACAAGAGTAAGTTGAAGTGTTGCTCTAAAACTCGGCATGTCTCTTACTGAAGCCCAGGGAATCTTACTAGGGGTAATTATAGCTTACTCAATTTAATAATTACACAGGGATATATTTCATTTGCACTCAGTGCCAGTTCTAAGATGAAGTGAACATGCTTGCTTAAGTTTAATATTTTTTAGGGAGGAGTGCTATAATTTTCAGGGGAGGAATGCAATTAGATGAAGCATAATAATGTTTCTTCTAGCTTGCATATTTTTAAAGTGTTTTGCCTTCATCTTTTTTTAAAAGGCACCTTTGTCAATATCAGCTCCTGCTTTCATATGTGCTGTGGCCCCTGCAATTAAGAGTTCTGGGGATTAACTAAAAAGACTCATTTAAGACTTTTCAGAAAATACTTTGAACGAGAGGGGGAAACCACTTAAGTCAGCTGCTTCTGTGCATGTCTTTTTGTGCTATGAAATATGACTTCAAAGAAAACCCTTCTGTTTCCATTTCAAGGTCTTTTTGTAAGGCAAGGAAGATAGGCATACAGCACTGGAATGCTGCTGCTGGGAGATTTATTGGAAGTCTTGAAGGGCTCAGTAGACTGGGAAGGTAATTTTTGTATCCTACTGCACTCAAGAGTGATTTAATTTTGTGTCAGTTCTGGAGCTGCAACCAGAATATGAGCTGTGAGTTTATAAATTGCTCCTCCGAGTGCCTGACCTTGCAAGGGAGGAGAATCTAGAAGGAGTTAGAAGATAAAGAGATCTTGCACAGCCAATCAAACACATTTCACTGGGTTAGTGGACCTCTTGTTTGTGCCTCATTTAACCTTCAAGCGCTCTGGCTTTGACAGGATGCCAATCTCCTTGTCAGCATCCAGGCTGCAAGGATTCCTCTGTCAGTCAGGGTACATCTGACATATGGATCACATTTTTTTGAACAGAGGGCACTACTACTGCAATGAACTATGCATATAACAATCATTATTAGGAGAGTTTTTTTTCTTATTATTATTATATGTATAAATCTTGAACTGAAGTGGAATTTCAAAGAAAATATTTAAGGGCAGAAAGCTTCATTCAAATAAGGGGGGAAATATGTTAATTGGTTGATTAGATTTGTGAATATTGTCTAAAGAAGAATGTCAGAAGTTCCATAATAAGAGTGATTTAAAAATATATTAGACAAAGATTTTGGGAATGCATTTCAAAAAGCAGTAGTCTTTTGGCCAAACTTAAAGAGAAAATTACCTAAAAGCAGTGTAGGACTTTTCATTGTTCAGTTCCAGCACAAAAATCTATCATTCAAGTTCTGAAAATTGTGACAACTATGACATCCCACTGGAAGCTAAGTTTCATTTCTGAAGAAAATTTTATTAAAATAAATTGTGCTTTCTTGACATTAAATCATTGCTGTTCATAAGATATGAAGCACAAGGTGACTGCCTTTGAAAATAACTTCAATAACCTGGGATTCATATAAATTCCACACTATGATTGCCACAAGTTTTGATTTCTCTACAACTGGTCTTCTCTGGAACACGCAGAGCAGGGTTTAAATAACACCACACATATCAAAATAACATAGTCCTATTGTCATGGATATTAGCACCATGACATGGCAGATCCTCCATGTGGTGGATGTATCACACAGGACAGGGACCACAGATGGGAGGCCTTGAGCTGTGGCTGCCTGACTGCTCACATACTGCTGAATCCTATAATGGTTTCCATCTTATATTTTTGCCAAAAGAAAGCTAAATTATGCCACAAATGTTGCCTGAATATCAACTTACCGTGTAAGCACTCATTGCTGCACCAGGAGTGCTGTGCAATCAGTAATGGAAAGCCAAGTGGTCCATAAACTATTTCTGTAAGATAGAAAAAACCAAAATCCCCCTGCTACATATCAAACCAACAAAGCCTTTCTGTATTATATACAGTTCATTTATAAATGTCACATGTGATTAGCAGTGGTGGAGCTGTTAGGGAAATACATTTTCTGCCTTTATATTTACTGCCTTGTCCATTTCAGTGGTCACTTTGCAGTTTTACCTTTTGAAGGAGTTATCTCAAGACCAGGTGGGAGGGAGACCATGATTTACCTTCTGATTCCCCAGTGTCTTGTTCATTTACCACTATGAACCAGAGGCAAAGAATGATTGGCACAAAGTTTTCCAGGGAGAAGTGTCTCCATCATTGAGATATGTCACTGAAATGGGAAATTCCCTAGAGAAGTGATAGAAAATACAGTACACTCCTTATATTCTACATCTTTATGGGATCACCAGACATTGTATATCTGTGACTGTAGAATGTGCTAGCTTGGTACCCTCCCCTTCCTCTTTCCATTCTCCATTTTTTTACATTTTTTCCTCTCTTATTTTTCTATCACTTTTGGGATTTCTGGGTGTAGGAAGGGAAGGGTTATTCTTTGCAACACTAGTGTAAGGGTCTTTTACTGTCCAGAGCACTGTGAAAGGTTCTCAGTGTGCAAATCCCATGTGAGATAGCCTATCTGATATCATCTTAGAATCCTTTGAATTCATTTACTTTATTCCCAGTGGCACTGGGGTGTCCAGGTCATGCAACATGGTATAGAAAATGCTTGATACAGTGGTTGGTTGACTTCAGCTGTAACTAGCAGTGGAAATATCAAACGAAAATTACACATTTTTTTGCCTCAGATAGGGCTGACTGCCATGCTTCTCACAGTCATGATGTGATCACACTGTCTGCCCTTGATTGTGGTGGCACTTTTTATTTCATATTCCAAAGACTGTGGAAGACAGCGGATCTCAAAAGACGACTATTTATTCCCCTTTAAAGTAGAAGCTGATCTTTCAAGTGTTCAGTAAGACTATTGAAACCCTAACTGAAAAACACACTCAAAATCAAAAAAACAAATACTGCCAACAGGAATCCATAAATAAAGTTTTTGTTATGTGCATGCCTCTGTTGGCTAAACATGCCTGTTCTAGTTGAGAACTGCAAAGACATAGGCCACTGAACACTCTGTAGGGACTAAGTTAAAGGAGATGACACAAAGCCTAAAGCTTTATTGTTACTGTTGATGCCATTTTGCTTGGCTGGAGACAAGCCCTCTTCCTGACCAAGCTAAAGAGAATCTGTCACATCTCCACAGAGCACTGAGATCCAGCCCCATCTAGGATCCAGGCTTCTGTTTCCATGACAAGTACTTAATTCCAGGTGCTGGCTTTACAGCTGTCTTCTCATTTGAGAGGGTTATGTAGTCACATTATAAACCAAGAAAATACAATTACAAAAGAAATATCAGAGAAAGAAACATGACATCACTTAAAGTACATTTAGTATATCCCCCCATATTCCATCTCCTTTTGCATCATCTATAAGAGATCAAGAGAAATCTATAAGCACCTATAAGAGATCTATAAGAGACCAAGCAGCTCTGAAAGGTCTTGTCTGTCCAGGCAGAGGTTGCCTCCATTAGGACCCTGCAGGGGACAATTGTAAGCCACCTTCAGAGGACACCAGAGGGCCAAACTATATGCACACATGATTTTGGTGAGATGGAGCTACATCTCTAAGGTTTCAAGAGTTGATTGTCCTTGCTGAGAACATCCCCCCCACTCCTACCCCCCCCAAAAAAAAAAAACAACAAAAAAAACCCCCCAAAAATACACCACTGCCCTATTCCTTTGAGAGAAACAGGTAAGGGGAAGAGAGGAAAAACTGTCAAACAGTCTCTCCTTAATGGGGTTTACCAATATATGAGAAAATCACCAACACGTTTTAAAACTGTTGCATTGCAACAGCTGCTTTAAGGATATTTTTGTGGATGCTCAGTGTTTGGATACATCGTTTTGGTGAGATTAATAATGACATGTTCTAAATGGAAGTGTCAGGCATAAATTTAGCTTGGAAAAATGTTTTCTTTGCTAGGTGTGTAGAGCTCTGAACCATTGCAGAAAATTGTCAAGAGTTGGCAGGCAAATGAAATCTCCAGGCTGTGTCTGCACTGGCTGTCTGTGCATGACACTGAGGTCTCCTTTCTGCCTGCCCATACTCAGGCTTATTTCCACAAAAGTCAAATATTTTTCCACTGTCTACCTACAGCATCTGCATAGTAGCTGCTGCATACTCAGTTCTGAAAATATGTCTCTTGAAAAAGGCTTTTGCAATTGTAATATTAGTTGGATTGTCGACATGAAAGCTGAATAAACACTTCCATTAATATTTAGACCTGTCATGTTCAAGAGAATGTTCCGAGCTAATATGTTTTTCTATGCACCAAAATTAAAAATCATGATGTTTAAGCTGAGATATAACCTGATGTTAAGTAAGCATCATCTCCCATCATGGTTTTATGCCTGAATGCAAGCTCAGCAAACAGAAAACCTTCAAAGAAGTGGCTCTGATGGGAATCATTAAATATTGGCTGCCATGGATTTTACTCACCTTGCATATGTGCCCTTTATTTTCAGATGTGTTTTTAGGAGAAATATGCCTCTTGGGATATTGTGTGTTTATAACAGGTAGCAGCATTGAGAAATGCACTGACAGCTCACCAAGGCTTATGCAGATGAGCATATTGAAATAAAACTACTCCTGTGGCCACAGATTGGAAGATCTTTTCCATTTTTATTCTTTACTTTTCATAGTATGATTCATGTGTTGTGTCTCTTGTGTGAGCAATTTGCAATGTGGACTTACACATGCAAAGGAGAAGAAACCCATCTTACCAAATTTTATGGAATAACAAAATGACAAGTCATTTTGTTATTACAGGTCTCCCAATTCACAAGCTACTTAATGTTTCTCTTTTCCCCCCCCCAGTCTAATTTTTCAGGTGTGACCTAGGATGTTTGACAAAAAGCATGTTCTGGGAAAAAAAAAAAAAGAAAAAAAGGACCCATGCTAATAAGTCCTTGAAAAATCTTTCTTTTGGCTCTGTGGTATTATTATTTCAGTTTTCACATATATATTTTTCTTCCCAAAATGAGCAAAAATGTTACATGATAGTCTGGTTGGTTTTCCCTCTTGGCAGTTACAAGGAACTTTCACAAGTGGTTCTGATAAGTATTGAGTATTTTTGTTAAAATTAATCATGTCAACTATCTAAAGAACGAAAAGGCAAACTTAAATAAATATTTTGGGCAAAGGAGGAGAAACATTTTGAAAATCCTCCTTGTATTTTCCTGGTATCTGATCTTTTATGATTTGTCTGTGAGCAAGCTGAAAATCATTTAGTTGTTCCTAACTGAATCCTATTTCGCTTTACCACTCTTCCCAGCTGTTTATTCAAAACTATAAGTGATCCTTGGATATTTTTCTAAACTGTTATTCAGTCAGAGGATGAAAAGTCTGAGGAATGCCATGGGATTATTATAACAGTATAATTAGCTGCAGACAGCCCTCTTCTCAACAACTTTGAAAAGCTCTTCTATCCATCTCACTTACCCAAGTAATTAATTAAACACAGCTGCAGACTAGAACAACTGTTGCAAACAAAAAAGAAGTGTTTTCCATTTGCTTTTCCTGCTCACTTATAGGCAGTAGTAGAAGAGAAAGCCATGTAGAAGCAGTTAGGACAATTAGGGACCGTCTGCTTTGCTCCATCACCTGAAGTCCTGTTGCAGAGAAGAGAGGGGGGAAAAGCATCTGTGGAGCACAGCTGTTGCTGTGGCCAATTCATGCCTGAAGCAGGGGCAAATCTTTTAAAATCACGTGACTATGTCCTGGAAATGACCCAAGGAGGAAAAGCCCTGAGCATCCTTGCCAAAACTCCAGTCATGTCTTTTTTTTACACAGTGTTAGAAATAAAGTACACAAGTGAGGAAAACTGAATAACTGAAGCAGTCTGAGTTTGGAAGGGAACTGGCAGAAAGCTGGAGCAGGTGATTTTAATATTTTCAAATGTTCCTGGAAGCCAGTGGTGCTAAAAAAAGTAGTGCTGGAAATGGTGCTGTCTTCTCAACTGCTATTTGTGGCAAGCTTGAAGATGCAGGGTTCTTAGAAGGAATGCTTTTGGGATAACTAAAATAACCCAAGAAAGTGACTTTGGAAAGGTGTATTTTCTCTCCAAGAAGTGATCTATCAGGCCAAATGACTGAACATTGTATGTCAGAGTTGTACAATAAACATATCATGAAACAGGAACAGTAAAGCTGAGCTAACAAGTAAGCTGAGCAATACTGGGCAGCCCTTTTATTCCTTCCTTTTAATGGCATCTACCTGCCAAACACAGCAAAGACCACAAAGACACAGTGGCCAGTGTTACCTGGTTCCTGGAAGAAGAAGCAGCAATGGATGTAAAGACTTGAAGAGTAAATTATATTGCATCTTTGTGGGGTTTTCTTCATGCATTAGGTGCTTTCCTAACAGAAAATTTAGAGAAACACAAGAAGCCAGGGTTAGTTTTTGCAATGGCGTCTGGGGATGCCCATGTGGTGTCACAGCCTTCGCTGTTTCACAAGTACAAATGGCCTACTACAGCACAAAGTATTTTATGACCTGTTTGATTGCTTTTCCACAAAATGCCAACACTGTCAAGGACTAAGGAAGCCCTATATCCAGGGTTTAGCTTTTTATTTTTATTTGCAGTGTATTCCATGGCAGTGATTCTAGTTTAAAATGAAAAAGGGATTTGTCATGGAAGAGGAAACCATTTATCCTGACAAGGCATAGGTTTTGCAATGTGTGGAATTTCATCATCCATGTACCATCCAGCTTTCATCACATTCTCCATGATGGTGGAAGTCCATCCAGCTTGCCCTGAATGAGTCAGGGACAATAATGAGAATTCCAGAGGCATGGCAAGAGCCTACAGCTCTTTCCAGACACTTCTGAAGCTATTTTAAGGGCATTCTAGACACAAATATACTTGTCAGGAGTTCCTGTGCAGAGGATGAGAGATGCAATTTAAAACATCAATATTTGAAAGTAGATGTGGAGACTCTAAATAAGTGCTTGAGAGGCTTTTGCAAATTTTTATTTGTGAATCATAGAGTGGGTTGGGTTGGAAGGGGCCTTGGTGATCATCAGTTCCAACCTTCCTGCCATGGGCATGGGCACATTTCATTAAACCAGGTTGATCAAAGCCCCACACAGTCTGGCCTTGGCCACTTCCAGGAATGGAAGAGCCACAGCTTCTCTGTTTCCTGCATGAGGTAGTATGTATAGAAGACTTGCCCCTTTTCTCCTAACTGGCAAATAAGACTTTGAGAAAATACAGCACTTTACACTGGTGAACTGAAGATACTGTAAATGAGATATTTGAGAGGTAATGCTGGAAACAAAGTGTAGGACTAGCTGCCCGTGTATTGCATACTAGTAGTGGTACTGAGTAGCACTGTCTTACAGGAGAGGCTCAGAAAACACAAAATTAAATAAAGAGGTTAAAATGCAAAAGCAGGCCAAAACCCAAGTGACATTCTTCTTAGCATTCTTCTTCAGGGGAGGAGACATTCTTCAAATAATATATTATCAATGGGTATCTGCTATTCAAATTACACAGTTCTGGATTACTCAGAGTAATCCAGGCAGTGGGAAGGAAGAATGTCCACCACAGGAAACCATCACCCTTCCCTTCTTGCAGTGGTGTAGCTAGCAGGACCCCAAAGCTCTGCTCTTTCCAGCCCTTGAGCTCTGACAAAATGGGAGTAGAACAGTTTCCATACTTCTCAGAGCTAACATCCTGCATTTTTTCAGAACTTTCTTTAGTCAGTGTTGATGGTTTATGCTATTCCTCCTTTCTCTAAGTTAAAAAGCAGGCTATATCTGATCTTCAGTGATTTCCACTATAACAATGTCATTTATGGGCCCTTTATACATTTACTGTGCCCAGTGACTTCCTTACAGGATGTGGTGATAGAGACTCAGCTATCTTCTTACAGTGTTTCTCTTCAGGATAGTTAATAAAGTCATGCCCTGGAGGCTTAGGATGGGAACTCTGCTTCTCTTTGTCCAGCATTCCTCATGTTCCTCCTTCATTGGTATTTAACTGTACCATGCTTTAAATGAAGGGCCCTATTCCATTTCTTTCCTCAATGTCTGTACATTTGATTAATAGACAGTATTTATTTTCCAGTGTCCCACTCATGCTGCTTGGTTTGCAGTGCCTCTGACGGGGACACTTACTGCACCTTTGTCATGCATCAGAAGGTTGCTGATGGCATCCTTCACTATGATTCTCACCAGGTGGCAGGGAAAACTTCATTTCCCCTGCAGGCTGGGCTACCTTGGTCTCCTGCCCCCACGTTTTGTCCTGGGTCAGGCTGACTACCATGACAGGCAATTGTCAGTAGTCACAGTGCACAGCCATGACACAACTCCTCAGAAAAACTGCTGTCACCTCTTCCTGCTTCAGCCTCTGCTGCCAGGCAGAGAGCAAATAGAAGGTAAATAATCTGTGTGTCACACATTTACAGGGAAAGTGGTGATAAATGTCACTGCTTTTCCACTTCCTTCCATAGAAATCGGGTAATCTGATCTGAAACTCTCCAAAGAGAGGAACCCCAAGGACTGAAATCCAAGTATTTACTTGGCTAATGGCTATGCCAGCATCAGTGCAAGGTCCTGTTGGTGCTGATATTACCCTGTTTTCCTGAGTAGACCTTTGTAGATATCTGATTCTGCAGCAGTGACTGGGGCACGCACTGGCCTTGAGCAGAGAGTTGAGGCTGGCAGGTAGAACAGAGGCTACAGCAGGTTTTCTGGGCTGAGGGTGTCTCAGGTCATCCAGCTTGCCCACACAGGCTGTAAAATGTTGAAAACAGCTCTCAATATTGCTTGATCCTAAAGTCAAAGAAAGGAAAGAGTTTAAACCTGGAATCAACACTCCATCATCACTGCTTTCATTATAAACACATTCAGAAAACATTCAGAATTTAGTGAATTTGGAAAACATTATCCATTAATCAACTGCAGGACATTCAGCTCAAATATGCCTCTAAACAACTTTATCTGGCTTAATTCAAATATATTGAAAAATAAATAAAGCTAAGTGTATCTCAATTTCTAGCTCTGTACTTAATCCTTGTGCCAGTTTTTATTTGAAGAAGAAGAGATAAAATCTTGGGGTGAATCCTCACTGCCTTAGTCATCACATTCTGACTGAATTTCTACTATATACCTGCTTAGTTGCAAGTATTTCTTAGATTTTAACCTTTGCTCTCTACCAGACTATGGAGATGTGTATTAAAAACTGTGAGCCCATGCTGTTTTCAGAAAGTTTTGATACAAACTTTTTAGCCTGTGTTGCATTCTTTTAAACATTCCTCCTAACAAGTTTTTTCCTGTGTTAATGTACTTAATATTTTATTTTCTCTTCAAGAGCATCTTGAGATCTCAAGAGTTTGCATTAACTATGATACAAACATTGTTTGGCAGATAGACTATGGCACAAATTTTTAAGATAGCAAAAGGATAGATAAAAAATGAAAAAAGGGCATGTACTATGCCAGAATTTTAAAATGTAGAGCAGAAACACAGAGAAGTCAGACACCTGTCCAAAACCACCCAGGAAGAATGGCAGAATCAGAAATTAAATCCAGATCTTCCCCATTCAGATCCAGAAACATGTGAGCAGGCTGACTACCATAGCATATACCATAGAATATGAGATTTTATTCAGGACAACCGCTGCCAAAGCTGAACATTGCACATGTCCCAGCTGACACTGTCTGGGAGGTGTGCTCACATGAAAGGGAATTTTGCATCCTTTCTTCACGTATTCTAAATTAATTAATTAAGCAGGCTGTATTTCAAGCATCAGCTTGCTGCTGTTCACAAAACAGCTTAGGCTGTCCTCTCATAGTTTATGATGTCAACAGGCCCCTAGATTGAAATACAGCCTTGAAATCCACCTCTTTCTTCCAGACTCCAGTATGTATTATTCTTGTAGTTTTTAAAGACAGCTGTGTGAATTAATGAACTGATCTGAGAATCGAGGTTGGCCAAGAGCACCATTTAAAAGTCATGTAGATGACCTCATAAAAACTGCAAAGAATGCATACAGCTTGCTTGTAAAACAAATCTATTCCTTAATAACTCAAAATGCCCGCATAATTCAGTACACATTTTGACCCGAGTGAGTGCTTCATAAGAGAAGATGAAAATTTCCCATGAAAAAGACATTTAACTGGTACAGGCAACTATAAACTTTAATTGATATTTCACAGTATGTACAAGTTTGCTCTCCAGGGAGTGTAGAATATCATGTTTGCACCTGCACTCTAACGGCAGTCTTATAGTATTTCAGCCATTAAGCATTTTTCATTAAAGCACTTCATATAGAATCAGTTTAATCTGATTTTAACAAAAGCATTCTATATATAGGTTTTTCACACCATATTAATGCATAACTGTTAGAACTAGAGAAGCAGTATTGTACAGGCAAACTCCAGGTTTCTATACACGGTCATTAGATAGGGTGGTCTCTGTACTTGGAACACTATTTGTAAAGCATATTTATGATAATGTATTTGACTGTATCTGAGAAGGAAGGGATTTCTAATAAATTACAGGGGGTTTCCACTTTTTTTTTTTTTTNCCAAAGAAATTGCAGAACCCAGTGAAATAGCAGTTCATGGTATAGCACAATGGTATCACATTCTTTACAACTTCCATCCTTGGCAGTCATAAAACCTAACAGTAGAAAGGGTGTTTGCATATTGGGCAGCAGAGGGAATATTTTTGGATGGCTATAACCTAGCAAATCTGCAGAAATATTTGTCTTATGGCTTGCATTTTATAGCTGTTATCTAGCTGGCAATAAGAGGTGAACAGCTGTGCAGTTTTAAGATGTATGATTTTAAAACAATTAACTGGAGGCCTTGCTAAATGGTCAAATTAGACGTGGGTAGTAGCAAACATCACAGGACTTTTCACCTTGTGCTGGAGACAGACTGAAGTTGAAAGTGCTCTACAAACTCAGTGAAGGCAGCACCTCCTTAGTAATTTTTAAGAGACTCTGGAGAATATTTGCAGGTTTGCATGAAAATACTTTCTGCGATTTTGTGAATCTTTTACATGCTGAGAATTTCAGATAGTTCTCACCCCAAAAACACTTCCCCCTGCAGAAGAGCTAAATTTCATAGGCATTACTCACCATACAGTTGACACCAATTTTAATGTTTGAACAAACCTCAACTGAAAAGTGGAGAAGATAAGGTACAGGGATACACATCTTGGTTTCACTAGTGCCAGAAAATTACAGAGTTTCCATCACACACAATGTATGATTTTCACAGGGCTGCAGGGAATCGTGGTTTGCCTATGCCTCTGATGAAAATATGAGACATGGTTTGTATTTAATGGAGGTACAGGAAAATATAGTTGTTTTGTATAAAAATAACTCTCTCCATACTCCAGAGACTTACAGAGGAGGTGTATGAATGTGTGACTGATTGACTCACAATAACCAGCATCGGACCACACACAGGAATTGCTTTAGTCAAGGAGCTGGTTTTTTTTTCCATAAGATAAACATAAAATACAGTTTAGGATTCACAACAGTCCAGCAAACAGTAGGCAAACACTGCAACAAAAAATTTTGGGATGATGAGATAGTACAATTTCCCACGTGAACATTCTGCCATCACTTTCTTCAAAGAAAATCACTTTGCATGTGGCATATGCTATGCTTACAGAACTAATTATACATAGATATCTACATATTCTTCCTTCCGTTGTCCTGAAGAAGAAGGTTTAACATTCACAACCACAAAGACAGTGAGTGAGATCAAATTTTGGTCTAGATTTAGCACCAGAAAAACTGCTTAAAATTTACAACTTCCAGGTGATTTCCCAAAATGCTTTGAGACAAAGACCTGTACCACACAATAAAAAGTACAGAAACAGCCCATGGGGTTACACAGCTGAGCATTAGTTGTGATCTTGTCAATATTTTGTCCCTGGCCTTGTCCTATGCATGTGAATATTGAGCAGCCTCCACCTTCCCTCTGGGTCTCCTCATTGTGCATGAGCCAAGGTTTTATGGTATTTATACTTATTCTCACAAGATATTTATCCTTCAGGAACATTTTTACTGGATGACTTCTCACATTCAATTTTTAATAATGACTGTCTTTTTTTAGCTGAGTTTTTTAAATCAGTGTTAAAAACACTGATCTTGCTAGGAACATTAAAGATCTTTTCAACATGAGACACAAAGTTTAGGAGACCACTTGTCTCAGCAATCACAGGGCAAGGCTATGCTTCAAAGCAATCCCAGTACAATTCCACCCTCATCACTTCACTCCCCAGGACTTGCTGGGTTTCTCTCCTTGTGTTGGGCAGACCAACAAATGTCTCCTACTTGTGAGATTTTTTTCTCTTATCTGATTATTTCCTTTTGTGTGCCAAGGTGAGGTTACAAATCCAAAGCTATTCTGAGGCTCACCCAGACAAGATCTTTGGGTCTGAAAGGTGATGCACATGCAGTAATGGCTGGTGGGGGAGAAGAGGACCATCCTGGGTAAAGATGATTTTGTGGAGCCTGCTAAGAGACTAAGGCAATGCAGCTCATGGGCTGCCAGCCAGAACAAGGTGTGAGGGCAGCAGGTCACCTCCCTGAGACCTGTTGCAGCAGCCCTCTTATTAGAGAGTTGAAATGAGCTGAGACACAGACTTCTTGTTTATCACAGCATGAAAAGGGTCCTGGTTTATTCCTCTTTACAGCTCAGCCATCCTGACTCCAGCTCTTCACTGACTCTGGCTGCAGCCTGCTCCTACTGTACGTTTCCCTTGCAGCCTCTGACTGCTGGTTATTGCCTGTTGAACTGACTTTTACCTGGCTAGACTGTGTCTGCAAGTTTCAACAACTTTCAAGGCTCTGACTGCAGACCCAGACTGACCTCACAGCAGAGATTCTCTCAGCTCAGGATCCTTCTTCTGCATGATTTCCCCCCAGCTAACCCACTCCCTTTTATCCCACTTAGCTTTATTGGCTCAAGCTGTGACTCATCGGGGGCAAGGCTGTATTGGGTAATTAGCACAGCTGTTAATTGTCAGGGGCAAGGTCACCTGTATTCCCTTTCTCCTACAGAGACCCACTTCTCAGTCTGAGCTGAAATGGTGACATGATTGACTGCAGTTCAGAAGATTGCTAGGTGCCTAAGACTGGTTGTTGAGTGACACTTATCCCATATATTTGAAAATAATGTATCCCTCAGAGCAAGGTGAGGGGAAAAGACAGTAATAGGACCAAGCTGGGGCAAAAAATACTTCTGACAATGGTTCAGTGAAAGTGGTGTTTTTTTTTATTGTTTTAATGCAATAAATCTTACACAAAGGAGCAGTTAACTTTTTTTTTTTTTTTTTTTTTTTTTTTTTTTTTTTTTTTTTTTTTTTTTTTTTTTTTTTTAACTATGACTTGTGAGTAAATTCCCNCTGATCCAGTCATTAAAGAGGCTGGATGGAACCTGGAAAGCAGCAAGCACAGCCAGAGACCCCCACTGCTCTCCTCCATTTGGTAACAGAAGTCCCACCCTTCAGATGTGTGATCAGACCTACTCACTCTGGAGTTTGTGGTGAGGGTTTAAGAGGGTTCTAGTACCTGGGAGCCCAGGCAAACACTCATTTTCTAAATATCACTTATAAGGAGAAGAAATTACTTTCACTGCTCATAGAATTTTCAAACAACAAAAATTACAAATGTTGTCTACCAGACAAACCAAGTCTTGTGAATTCAGCTTACAGTACAGCTTGTGGGAACCTTTGAGAGATACTACATTTGGGGGATTTTGTTTTGTCTTCTCTTCAACCCAACAACTACAGGTAAAACTAGTTCCCTAGAACATCTCAGAGAAAATGAAATGTGCAATAAAAAATTCTGAAGCTTATTAGCTCTACTTCTGGGAACTGCTTGAAGAGTATGTTTTGTGGACAAACTCAAATATAGGAAAAAACATCACAATAGCCATGGCAGCAAAAAGTGATAGAGGATACCTGGCTGTATTGTACAATTTGCTTCAGCAAATCCCTCTGCTGCCTCTGTTACTACAATGACCTCAGTCTCCTTTGCCTAGGCAGATGATACTTGATGGAAAATGTAGATTTCCAAGGCTGGATGGTTTCTCATAGCATGTAAAGCATAGACAGGTTCTGACTTGTGCTGGCCCATCTTGGCACTACTGCCATGTAAATCCTTGTTGTATGTCAGTAAAATTTTATAGAGGGGCTGTTGTAGAAAATCTTAAGTCATAGAAGTTGAAGGATGATGACTAAACATCCTTTACTTCAATGGACTCAGGATTTTAAATTTAAAATCTAATTTTTAATTGGATAAAATATTTAGAAATAAACTGACTTTGTTGCTAACATGGTTTAAATCTTAAATTGTGCTCCAAAACAGATATATGGTGTATGCAAGTCTGACTCTCTCTTGTTACTGGCATTTATGTTAAAAACCACTTTATTATGCTTTTCATGCTTTTGTGAAGACAGAAATTAGCATAGTATTCTCTTACTGCATTCGCAGACTGTCTTCAACTTGAGTTGCTGATATTCTTTGGAGTAGCAACAGTCTATGGCTATTGTAAGGTGATTTGTTAACAGTAAAAGGAAAACACAAAGTTAAATAGAAAATGAAGTGTTCATAACAACCTTATATTTTTACTTGGGACACCTTTTTAATTGCATTTCTCATGCATCTAGAACAACTTTATTACTATGCTTGAAACTGAATAGATTATGTACTTATTCCCATATTTCAAATGTTAATTTTTCTTAATTATGTGTGAAATAAGTTTATCTATGGAGTAATCAATCAGTTCTGTCCATTTGTACAGTTCACATCTGTGATGGTAGCCACTTTTATAAATAAGACACAGTAAATTCCATAATCTGTGAAATAATTTTAGCCCAAATGAGCATTTTGTGCCCTTCTTTCATGGAGATTTTTTAAAACAAGGCACACATGTTTCAATAGTAACTGTACCCTTACTGAGAGAGACAAGTTTTGCATACTCTCCTAAATCAATCATTCTTGCATATTTGAATAGGGCTGGGTACAGCAAGCTGAGCAGCTAATTTAAGTCTAGATCTTTCTTTTCTCAAGATCTGCATTTCCCCTCTCCTTTACCTGACTGCCCTTTTCTTTTCTCTTTTCTTTTCTTTTCTTTTCTTTTCTTTCTTTAACCACAAGTTCCTGTAACATTCCTTACAGAAACACAGCTGCTATCTATTGAAATATAAGTCATTGTTCATGGATTGCCTTTATAATCCACCCTACCGGTGAGATACATAATTGTATTTGCCATATGTGAAAGCAATTACAATACTTTTTATAGAAGAAAACCTCCAAGTGTCTGCTTGGCTAACTGAGCCTAGCCTGAGCTGTGTTTTTGGGAGCAAACCATATTTTCTCCAAAGTAGCTGTTGATTCCTACTAATGGGCTAATATTGAGAATTTTAAGTATGCATATAAACAACCAGGCATTTTCCATGCTCATTTTCTTGCTACACCCATTTTTTTTTTTCCATACCAAGTTTTTGACTTTCAACCGACATAGTTCTACTTATTCCAGGAAAGATAAATCGATCTATTTCTGCTACAGATCTGAAGTGTAATACTGAGATACTTTCCCTTTAAAAAATGATATTTTGTTTTTTTCTATTCTTGACTCAAATCTTATTTCATTCTAAAAAGATGAGCTTCCTATTGATATGTTTTTGATGAAGGCTGCTTGTCAAGCTCTGATCTCATTTTCTCATGGCATTTCATAGCCTGAAGATTTATTCATAGGCTTTCCTATAAGTAGCTACACAATTTTAAAATGTCAGGAGAAAACTTTCAAGATGTCTTCCACTATTAACTGAAATTCTTTGCTCAAGCTTTGTCTAAAATTGACAGGAATTGTAGCACTTGTGATATTTAGTGAGATAAGGGTGAGAATTTTGGTCCTCTACCCTTCCCTGCTTTTTTGGAAACAAATATTCCATAATAACACTTCTAGGGATCTTTTGCTCAGTGCTGTGTAAATCACCTCAATCTTTTTAATAGGATTTTGATCACATAACTTCATACCCGAGAACAGCTCTCCTATGTTAAATATGAGTAGGTCAAGGCTTTACATTTTAATGCATCCTTTATGCTTATTTTGCTCTCTTCTGTAATGATTCAGGGCATTAATATATCATGTTGCCACCTAACCAAGAATACAAGAACAGCTTTGTGGGGTTGATGTTTTGTGTTATTCCATGAATCAACTTAAAAGAGGTTGCAACAGCATCTGCCAGTCTCCCATAGGGTGACTTGGAGTTAGATTCCCCTGGGCTTTAACCTTCAGAGTATTGAGGAGCTTCAACATTCAATGGGATCCCACTATCTGCTAGAAGTTAGAAAAATGGGGGTTTTACTTTATTCCTGTGACAGAGCAATGTATGAGATGTAGTCCTGAGGGGCTTCAGGTTTCTGTCCAGTATCTCTGCAGTTTTATATTCAGATCAAACAGTAATGATGTAAATTCCTTCCCTACTGACTATAAACTATTGCAAGAAGGAAATATTACTTACTTATAGCATGAAGTTGTAATGTACATATTAGATATACTCTTCCATGTCAAAAAGGATTGAAGTTATATCAGGAATTGAGTATATTTTAAGACCTACCTCTAATAAAACAGGGCATTTCCTAGCAATCTTTAAGACAAGCATACACAGTGCTGTAGAGAGGCTTTATGTCAACACACTTATGTCCTACTCCTACCTAGAGAAATCTGCATTTTCTGAGAGGCAAGAAATTCTCCATTGTTCTTTTCAAAAAAACCATATTTTTTAAAGCAAGGACATTGCATACCCCTAGATGTGCCCTACAAGATTACTTAAGGAGGATGAGAATGAGGAGAATGAAAGACAAAATCACAGGACCACAGGATGGGTAAGATTGGAAAGGACCACTGGAAGTCATCTAGTCCAACCACCCTGCTCCAGCAGTGCTCCCCAGAGCAGGTTACTCAGGATTTTGTATGTCTCCAGAGAAGGATGCTCCTCAACCTCTCTGGGATACCTTCCCCAGTACTCAGTCACCCTTACAGAAAATTTCTTCCTTATGTTCAGGTGAAACTTCCTGTGTTTCAGAAGATGAATTTTCCATATTGTAAAAGATATTTTGTTAACTAAAATAACATTGAATCATCATTTCATCAGAAACCTTCTTGTCTTTGTATAGATTTTGTGACAAATTATTAGATGTGCACCTGCAAAGGCAGGCACTTTTCAAAGCTGTCCTCCCAAGTTAGTGATACAGTGTTCCATTTTTTTACCACAGACTAATATCTGTCAGAGATCCCCCAAAAAATCAGTGTATTACAGGTCTCACTGTTCTGAGGCACGGCACCTAATTTTCCTTTGGATAAACAAAGCAAATAATGGATAATGTAGGATGAAATGCCTTCAAGCTATCAGAGTTTTGACTGCAGACTTTAATTCGTGTCAGATGTGGAAAAGAAAAGAGAGCTAAAAGTTGCATCAAAAGAATTTTGTTGATGAGTTGGCAATGAGAGATTAATGCCACTGACAGTGTAGCATCTTAGAAGGGCTTTATAAGAAGAAACACTGCCACTGAAGAGCTTGGTTTAAAACACTCAGAGGTACTGAAATAAATTATTTCATGAGCCTTTGTGTCACAATTAAATTAGAAGTATTTTTTACCTACATTTTCATGGTGAGCATAGTCCTGCCTTACCCTGAGTATAACAATACACTGGACTATTGCTGGACAACAGCTTGCTGCTGTGTTGCAGTTCAGACAAAGTCTGGCATGAAAATGAACTTGTGACATTGCTGCCATTTTAGTGCACAGTTGCTGCCATATCTGCAGAGCCAATTCCTCAGGGAAACAAACAGCCTCATTTTATCCTTAAATTTAGGGTCCTGGATTCTTTGGGGATAAAGATTCTAAATTAAGACTGAGGAAGCCACATGACTGTTTGCATAACAGTAAATAATTTTTAGGCAGGCAGAGCTTTCAAGGCTAGTCAGCCAATTACTGTATAAAGAGGAGGCTTGAAAAAAAACAGTGTTCAGAAATCTATTCTTCTTATCCATTTAAGTCTTGTTTATTGATTTTAGATGTTGATACAGTGAGAATGGATAAAATATGAGGAGCATGGACCTACAGAATAGTTCATTCAGTATGCCTGGAACATCTAGCAACTTCTTTCAAAAAGACAGAGAATAATTTTAAAAACCCTAGACAAATTAAATACTGATTTTATATTTGGAAAATGCAAATTTTCTCAAGTGATAAAGAAAGTGGCTCATACCTTTCCTTAAGAAAAAAAAAAAAAAAACTTTAAACAGAATGCCTTTCTTCATAAATTGTTTTTGTACTGGAATGACTTGCAGTGGTTTGAAAATTAAAAGTTCAGTCTTGGTTATAGGTAGCTCTGAGTAAGGGATGTGTGTGCTGTCTCCTTAATAAAACACTGACAGAAAATTGAAAGGGGATAGCAGTCTCATAATAAAAGTTACCCTGGGTGTGTGAAACCTGGGCCAGGCAGAGACAATTTCTCTCCTGACCTTGCCCATTTTTCCACAGGTAGGCAGTGTCAGGTCTGGCATGTTGGAGGGGGAATGGGGCCTCTTGCCCACAGCCTGGCTGGGGCACCCTCACACTTCTCTTTTGACAGTGAGGACCTCTTGCAGTACTCCTGTTTGCAACCTTGCATCCTTACAGTCTGAGGCAAAACCTGCTCTGGTAGAGCTTCTGTTTTCAGAATTAACCAAAACTTTACCGATAACTTCAGTGAGAGCCTGGATACTATTTTAAATCCTTCTTTTTTGTGGACTCGTTTGCTCCATCTAAAACTGTAAAAGAGCTCAGCTGTATGGAGTTCTTTGCACTAAGCAGTCTTTTCCTCCATGCCTATTAAAAGAATAAAGATGTTTTCTTTGGCCAAGAAATTCTTGTTTTTACTTGTGTGCTTTCATATACTTTCAAGGTCAGTTGGGGCTGGCTTGTCTGAGTTCACAAGAAGTTTTTGATTAATTAGCAGAACTCCATTTAAAGATGTTGCTAGTAATTGGTAAGGATGAACTAAATCTTTTTGAAGGAAACATCACTGCTCAGCTAAAAAAAGAGAAACACCTTCCTTCACTGGAAGATAAACTATATGCTTTAAAAAAAGCAAAGGGAAGAACAGTGCTTATTTATGTTAACTTATAAATCTAAAAGATCAAAATTTACAACTAACTTTAAAAAATCTCTCCAACAATTTGGTTTTATCTCATATTTTTGTTATTTTAGTGTTTTAGACTCTGTAAAATATTACAGTAACCATAATTGTAGTGAAAAATAAAATTTAAATTGATTCTGAAAAAAGCAGATAAACTTCTAGACTTCCTGTATCATGGAGGAATTTTGGTTTGATTATCCAGGTCTGTTGATTTCCCACACCAGTGTAAATCCTTAAACTGATGCAGTTATAACTTGTCAAGATCAATTATTTTGCTTAGTCAAATTGAAACAGATCATAACATTTGTTTGTGAATGTCAAATATTTAAACCATTTAGAAGGAAAAATATCATAGAAATTAACTGAGCTGAGACCTTCAGTCCTGGCTTTCTTCAGATTCTTAAAAATACTGTATTTTAAAGAGATTTATATTCTGAGACTATAAAACATAACAGCAGTTTTGTAAACTTGATGGATTTGTTATGTAAAGACAAATAAAGATCGTATTAAAAATGTTGACTTTTACCATCTTAGGGAAACCTGCTTTCCCATTTCTTCCTCTGCCTAATACACCGATAGCAGGAACTCTGTGTTGAATATAAACATACATGATTATTGACAGAGGTAAATTGGAGTTTATACAAAATCCACAGACTGCTTCTCTGCATTGCAATGTGGAGACAGCTTGAAAACAAAGTATCTATTAATCACTGGGTCTAATGAGATAGGGTAGTCAGCAACCCTGGATATCTTGCCATCCAGAGAGGCTGCTTCTGGCACTCCCATGCCAGCCAGGGGGGTGGAAAGATGATTGGAAGGAATAAGCCCTCCAGAAGCAGCAGTAGTAGGAAACTGATCTTGTGGGATCCTACCTGACAGCTACAGCAACTGTGTGAGTCTCAGACTCTCACTTCTGCCCTTAGGAGAGGGTGAGCACTCTTCCCAACCTGATTTTTTGTCACAATTACCATGCTCTTACTGGCCCAAACCAAACCAGGCCAACTTACCCATGCCAAGCAGCAATTTACTTTAAGTGGGGTCCTATTTACCCCCAGGAGCAAAGGAACCTTGTATACATCCTTTAAAAATTATGACCCTGTAGCATCCAATCAACTAACAGTCCCTGTCCTATAGTTTATTTCTAGACCTTCTTTTGGGAATCAGGAGGAAAACAAAGATGTCCAAGATAATCACTTTATGAGAAAACAGAAATTTTATCAATATCTCAAAATATTCCTAACATGTGGATAGACTTGATGATCTAAAACTATTTTCCAATCTAAATGATTCTACAATTCTATGAATACAAATAAGATTTCTGAAAACCAGTTTAGTCTACCCACACAAATTTTACATCCAATATTTCATTTAAATCAGATTTTACCTGCTTGCACATGTGCTTTTAAGAACAGAAATCTTCATTATCCTAAAGTCTTTGCTCCACTTTACAGAAATTTCTGCAGAAATTTACTCCAGAAGAAAGCCATTCCCCACTCTGCTGCTTTAATGTCTTACAGGGTATGATTCAGTTTATAGTGATAGGATGAGCTTGGCCCACATGAACAGAATTATTTATGCATCAATTCACATGCTATAGCATGTAAGTTTTTTTTGTTGTACCTGTAACATGTAAGTAATTTCTCTTTTATATAAAGTCTCAATAGCACTCTTGAAGTGTTCTGCCCCCCAGTTTCTACTATCAAAGACCAGAGAGAATACACAATGTATTGGGAGCACTAAGGAGGTAAGATAATTGCTCTTTTACCTTCTTTCATATTATTTGGTCCCTCCTTTGGGTGTCATGATTTCCTGGACAAATACTCTGAAAGTCTTCTTCCCAAAAGCACCTCATTAATCTTGCCAGTGCTGCACTTGCCTCACATCTGCCAAACCCAGCTTAATTTCTGGTTTGTATTCCCTTTCCTACAACATTCTTTCACTGCTCCAAGCCATGCCTGTGTGAAGAGTAAATAAAACAGGTACAGGTTTTGTGCAGCTTCCCCAGAACTTCTGGCAAGAACGCAGAAGCATTGTTTTCTCTGCCCTGGGTTGATGTTTTATGATAACTGTGAGCTATTGCTTCAGTAACTGTGGTGTAAAGTATGGGGCTGCTTGACACATTTCAGGATTACTTCACTTTTTACATAATCTGCTTCTGTTATCTTGGAATAGCTTCCTCTTTCTCTTGGACTGCTGTAAATTGAGAGTTATTTCTATTTTCTAGTAGTATGAGTAAAGATTGACATTTCTCTTGCCTGACTTGGCTAATTCACCATCCTAATTTAGTCTTGCACCTTCTGATGTTGAGGAACCTTTTTGGGCCCATGTTGGGTCATCCACGGCCATCACTGTGGGTTGCATGAGCAGGCTTGCACCTGGCTACCACTGCAAATCTTATCTGTCTGTCCAGCAGGCCTTTGCATGAGGGATGGCAGACTCACTCCTGTGTTTGATGCTGTCTTCACCATGGCAGAGCAGGAACAGCAGGGATGGTCTCCAAGTTGGGCAGACTCAAGGGATCCAGCCCTGCCTCCTGTTCCTGTGCAGCTCCGAATACACAGCAAATGGGCCTTTCCTACCTCACCACTTACAGTCCTTACTCAGGACCAGTTATACCCAGTTACAGCAGTACTTTCACTGGGGGGCTCTTGAGTGTTGACATTCCATGTCAATCAAGTTCACCTGCTTTGTATTGTTCCCTTCTGTGAACTTCTTCTTCTCTATGTGAACTTCTCTTTAAAGGTCACAGGATTACACAGAATGGCAGAATATCCTAGGCTGGATGAGATCCACAAGGATCACTGAGTGAATGTCCTGCACAGGGATCTTAGCACGGTGCCCTGACCAAGTGAAAAATGTAACAGCTACTCAGCCTCTTTCCACAGATTCCAGGGGCCTCTAATCCCCCTGTGTATGACTTTTTGTTGTCTGCAGGTACCAGATCCATCTTGGGGATCACTTTACTCAGTCAATTAGTCCCACTGATTGAAAGGGCCTAGTGCTAGCTCTGCTCAGCACAGAATGAAGTCTCTGGCCATGCACAGCCATGTAATTTAGGTCCTTCTCGGTACTTTTGTTACATATTAAACTTTAATAACCTTGTTGTGGCAGGACTTCAAGTCTACCAGCTTTTAGTATCTTTCTGAATATTAATGTCCATTTTCAGCCCCACTGCACAGGAAAATGTCTGGTAAAAAATGCCAATAATTTGCAGTTGTAATTTCTAATGCACCAAATACCATCAGCTTTTCTCGGCAGCTTTTTAGTTTGCTCATTCATCCACGTTTCATTAAGAAAATCTTCAATATAAATTTTGTTGTGTTTTTTATGACAGTCACCTGAGATGAAATTTTGAAAATTTACAAACATCAATTCTAAAGTGTACCCAAGGGTTTCATTTGTCTGCATATAAATGCCACAAATGCTTTGTAAAAGCACAGAAATGTTTGGAGTTGCACATGTGTCATTTATTGTGAGGCAGCAAGTAGGCAATTTAACAGAGGGTCACACACAGGTATGGAATCTGTCCCTGCTATGATTTTGCCCCTAAATAAAACACATGCTGAGTTTCATAAATCACTTGCAGGATCTTTGCATAACAAGTGGTGATGCTATGACTGAGGCCTGATAGGCAACACGAAGACAAATTGAGCAACACCATGATGAAATTAACAATTAATTATAGAGCAATCCTTTTAGAAGTGTTTCTTGTGCACTTAGTCCTAGTCAGATTAGCAGGTAAAGAAACCCATTAAGTATGTTTGCTTTTGTGAAAGAACAGGAAGTGTGTGATTCAACTGAAATCCACAAAAGCTAAGGAAAACAAAACTTAAGTCAAATGAGGAGCTCTGTCTGCAAAGCTGGAATCCAGATCTGAATTTGAACTGCCCTAAACTGAAAGAATTTTGGGGCTCAGGTGATTTTGATTTGATACATATCCTGAAGGGAGATTTTCATACCAATTTACATACACAGCTGGAGATATTAATCTACACTCAGACATGCAACTCATGGCCATTTTTACTACTGAACTTAGTATTCTGTAATCACTTTTTATTTACAGATTACTGTCAGTATCTCTTATGTTGCATCTACCAGATTCTGTGTTGGGATTGGATCATAGCAATATATCTGCATACATTATTTATACATTCTTCTATAGACACCCAAAATCCAACAGAAAACCAGAGATACCTTAAGCATTCTTTCTTTGTTTCTTAGGGATCCATGATAATCTTTTGGATTTCAAATTTCAACAGCCATGCTAACTTGTGTATCCCTGCAATATCTCTTACTAGGTAGATCCAACACAGAAGACATGGAAGCACAGATGGCTGCCAAGCATGGTTACCAAGCCAAAAATCTGAACTTCCTACTGAAAATAGAAAAAATATAACTTCGAAGATTGTCTATGATGATGAAAGTATGACACTTTGTTTCTGAAAACTCATTGATAAGCTCAAATTAAACACTAATTTATGTTCTTCTAGGTAAAAAATTAACACCTTTTTTATAAAATATTTCATCAAAGTTCACTGGACTTCACTGATGTATTTGATGTATTAAAAATAATATTGGAGATAAAAAGACAACAGTGAAACAAAGCTTATTCCTAATGGGTTGCAAACTGAAAGATGACTGTATTTCGACCATGATCTTAATTCTTAATTTCTAAATAAGGAAGCTTTGTTGTGAATTTTTTCATGCAATCCCAAATGACTACAAGAATATAGATGTAAATTATTGGCCACATTGTATTTCAGAAAATAATAAGTAGAAGAGAATCTTGTCCTAATAACTTATTCCCCAGTAAATTCTGTTCAAAGTATCCCATTATTCCATGCAATCTGTAGGTAGATATTTTAAACATGAACGTGGAAAGCAGCAGAGCCAGTGAGAAGGTAAGAAATGGGATGAACCTATGCTAGTGTTTGACTTTCTAACAGTCAGAGAGAAAGACGTCTTTAAGATCTAAAATGGGCAGGAGATTAGATAGGGGACTTTCTCTCCCTATGTAATCTCCTGCTCATTTTAGATCTTAAGTAGATGCTATGGCTCATGCACTAGCAGACTGCCCAACTGTTTGTCTATTTGTGCAGGTCCCAACAATGAATTACCCATGAACTTTCTTTCTCTAAGTTCTAATCAGTTTAGGGCACCTTCATGCCCTGGTGAGAAGTGAAACATGAAGGAGCATCTGAAACTAACCTTGTAGCTCTGATGCTGATGTACAGCACAATTTTAAAAACAGAGTCACTTTAGGATAAAACACATTAGAGGAAACTTTAAGAAATACTGCCTACTGGAGCTCAGTCTGTAAATGATATAGGAGGCCTTTCTGAAATAACCATTCCCTGCTTTTAGTCCTCCCTCAGATTTTTTCTACTGTGAGTGAAGGCAGAACCAGGAAGCCCCAATAAATTTCACTTCTTATTTTATTGTCATTCAGAAATCAAAAGTCAAAAGGTAATAGACTAAAACACTAGAATTTTGTTTTTTAATGATAACATTCTACTTGAAATTATATGTATAAATGAATAAATCAAGTGAATTTCTCAGATTCAGGGCATCAGATTCCCTGATGGTTACAGTCCTCTGTTACCTGGCATGGTAAGTTAATTATTTTAAAACCCATAGGGTAATTTGTATTTCAGTCAAATAACACTATTCCAGATTCAGGTTCATGTGCTAAAGGATGGAAATAGGTTAACTTTCATTTCCAAATCACATAAATGGTGTTTTGCTTGTTTGTTTAAATAAAACCAGTTGACAACTGAAAAAAAAAANAACATGCCCTTTACAAATCCAAAATCTTGTTTATGTGGTCAGTTTCAACAAAACAAAACAAAGCATATGCCCTCTCAAAATGTATTTGAGTCACCCAAGTATTGCTGATTTGCTACTTGTTAATGATTCCATTTGCTAGCGTGGAGTTGGAGGGTGCTCTAATTTAACAGGGCAGAGCCAAAGGTTACATTAGCCTGGTGTGGGTAGACATGGAGCTCCCAGATAGAGTTGCTGGGAGCAGACAGAACTGAAAGGAGCACCTGGTCTGGACTCCCAGCAGTGCATTAGTTAGAAACAGGAGA
>WEIU01014871.1:47413-66789 GCA_013389925.1 Aegithalos caudatus
ACTTCAGGCACAGCCCCTAAATCTCAGTAAATTGTATCTGGGTTCTTATTTTTCTCAGTTGTAAAATAGGCTTAATTTTAAAGCATGACAAAAGGTCATTCATCATCTGCCGAAAAGCACTTAGTTATTGCATGGCAATAAGAGGGTATGTGCAGAGTTATTGGGATGGATGATTTTATTGGTGTGCATTTTTTGCATTTTGTAAAGACATAAACCTCCAGTAGAATCTGGAGCAAGCAATTTTTTTCAATCTAGTCAAGAGAATGGCTATGGCTCATTTCCCAGGGGTTTGAGGATCACACATATGGAAAGGATACTACCATTCCCCAGACTCTTCTTCTCAGTACATTCCTTCAGTTTAACTCCCCTTCAGCACCTGCTGTAACAGCTCTCAGAACTAGTCTTGAGGGAGAATATCTGTGTAAGATGATGATTTCCCATATAAATATATGGGAGCCATTCTGACTCATATAGTGCTTTCTATTTACACTTATTGGCAGAAAGAAAACCTTTGTTTTGGTGACTCTATTTCAACAAACTTCATCACAGTGGGAGACTTTAATGTAACATTTTACATGCAAATCCTTTCCAGACCATCTCATTGTGGGGTCCATAGGGCCACAAATATCACAACAATCCCTTCCAGCTTTAAGACTGATGAATCTCATCTAGCACTCCTAAAACTCATCAGCTGTTTTGAGACAATTTTATTAATCTTTTAGTAATTACTGGGTAATTCACAATATCTCAGAAACACAGAGAGCTTCCTGTTTACTCTCTGAACAAATCCAGAGACAGTGGTATGTCAGAAGGAAAATCTTAGGTGAAAGCATAAGCCAAGTACTTTTACTTTAGGCTAGAAGTTTAATTTATTATTGCCTCTTTCTGATAGCTTGTTCCTCTTTGTTCAGAGGCTATGAAAAAAGTCAGAAATCTTTCCAAAAATTATCACCTGCTAATATCTCAAATCAAAATTTTACCACAGTACATTCTGGGAATTAGGCCATCAAGCAAAGCCTTTACTTAATTCATCATTTTATTAATCTGTCACTTAAGTGCCACTTAAGACTTTAAAATAGTTGTTGAGACTGGTAAGTTTCTTGTACAGATGCATATCCATTACTCTTAGCCATCAGTACCAGGAGTTTAACTCTCTCAGCTGCAGTGAACCTGAGTGTTATGGGTGTCACCAATAGCCAGTTCAGGTTTTCTTGATTTATCTGCCTTCCTCTGTGGCCAGTAGGTAAAAGTAGAAAATTTTTCTGATCCCTAATGATTCAGATACTTCAGGACTAATATTTTGCACTCTCATCCTCTGCAAGTGATTTTATTTTGCTCATCTGAGTAATACTGTCTGTATGCAAGGGAGGCCCACAGATTAGCTGGAATGAACTTTTCAAAGCAACCATCAGATAAGACGTATGAGCGACCATTTTCATTTTCAGATGGATGTGTGGTCCAGCCTAAGGGGATTCACTTTGAATGCTGGGCTGTGATTTAACTTTTAGGTTGCCCTCTGTGGAGTCAGGACTTGGACTGGATGATCCTTTGATTCCCTTCCAACTCAGGATATTATATGATTTTGTAACTCTATGGCTGGCACTTTTAATGTATGGTGAATTTCAGCCTAAAATAAATAGTTAAAACAGGTTGTACTTCTGCCCAATAAGGTACCTTCCTTTTGTTCTTCTTACATGGCTGCATTGCAGGGTCTTCAAGTCGAATTAGAAATATGGTCATAGAGAATTACAGCTAGTGCAAGAGATTTGACTTCTTCCTTCAATTCTCAGACTTTTTTCTTTTTTCTCTGGAAAACCTCTTTTGCCTACTCTTCAACTTGACAATGGTTAGACAGTATAGCATGGATGTGTACTGCTTCTTGACAGGACTTTCCATTTTTGTAAAAAACACTTCAGCAGAATTCCAAGGAGAGGGTTTGTGATCAGCTCATTTGTTTCAAATCAGGGACTCACAGGTTTATCTGGATGATGATATATGTATTTATGATCTTGTGTCTGAGTTATCAAGAATAAAGACTATCCAGTTGAATGGAAGGAAATCAAGACTCAAGAACTTAGAAAAGTATATTTAGACAGGAGAATATAACCTGTATTGTCTAAATATGTAAATATTTTAATATTTAAATATGTAAAATTGCACCAAAAATTAAATTCTAAGTTCTTGTTGTGCACTTCAACACTTGTTCACCTCCCTTCCTGCTCATGTCTGGACTGTTACCTGAAAGACCGGCTTTCAGATATTCTTAGATTAAAAGACATAAGTTCAGTTTGGTTTCTTGCTTGTTTCTTCTTTAAATTCATAAGCTGTAGCATTGATTGTTGTGTGAATTCATTTATATTTTAGAAAAATAAATGCTTCCCATATACTTTGAAGCACCTTCAGCCTCTTTCAGAAAATATTTTATATTTTATGACAAATACCAGAGCACTTGAACAGGTTTCCCAGACAGGCTGTGCAGTCTTTTTCTCTTGAGATATTCAAAACCACCTGGACCCAACCCTGAGTGACATGCTCTAGGCTATCCTGCTTCATGAGCTTCAGTGTTCCCTTTCAACCTTTCTAATTTTGTGATTCTGTGAATCTCTGACAGAATAAAATTCCAAACAGTTTTTGCAGCTCACATTTCAAGTCACACCTTAATACCTATCAGATAGATTATGTTCAATGTTTACTAAAGGCACCTTTAATGATTTTGCACTATGTCAATTTTTATTCAATCTTTTTAATTGTTAGAATTTGGCAGAAACTCTTTCATCACTTGCAGAGACTTAAGAGGATCATCTCTTCCTGGCTTACATCCTTTTGTTTTCCTTTACAGAGTATTAGACTTAATTACTCTAAAGACCATTTTGGAAAATAAAGATTGTTAACGGGTAATTAGGAAAGCTTGAGAGAACTTGTGGGAAATGTTTTTGCTCTTGCAATCCTCCAAGTGCAATGTATTTCTGTTAGAAGTTGTGGTTGTGACTCTGCATCACTCCTGTATTTTGCAGTCACAGCACAGATTGTACAGCACTGTGTTTTGAACGGGGAGATAAAATTTCCTTCCTTCACCTTTGCCTCTTTAATTGTTTGATTGTAATGAAATTAAAGTTCCCACTTTCAAAGTGTATAATTCACCCGTAGAAGATGATTTGGCCCAAAATTTGATAAGCAACATGCTGTCCAGGGAAGAGACACTTTACTCTCTATGAGATACAGGTCTGAAAAAGCAAAGTAGGGGTTTTTTTTGTGTTTATACTTTCTGTTTCTTTCTACTAAAAAAAACCCAAAATTTTTCAGCAGCAGAGTACATGAATGAAAGGGAAATCCTTGTTTAAATACTGAGGGACAGAAGTTTTAAAAAATTCAGTAAGTTATATGCAAGCTTGATACCATTGGAACAGGTATAAAGAACAGAATTTTAGTGTGCATATGTAGTCTTAATTATGATCCTTTAGCAACTGACTGATGCAGTGACTGTGCAGAAACTATTTTTCTGCTTATGGAGGTTTGAAATGAACACAACTCAACAAGAATTTATGCAGTGTTGAATATTTTCGCTCTTAATCTTTAATGACTGGTTCAGTATTCAAGAATATTATTTTTAAGGCTGTTGCATGATAAAAATTTAAGAGGGAGCTAGTTAAACAAGATACTCAGATATCAGCTCCTCCTTATTTCAGAGGTGATTGATCATGTTCACCTCTTTGGGACAAAGCTCCTCTTGCATGTTTCAATTACTTTTCTTACAAAGCCCTCAAGAGTTTGCTTATACCTTTGCTGAATCAGCCCCCACTCTGTCCTTATCCCACCATGTTCCCAGACTTGGGAGCATGCAATTTGTACAATAAATATAACATTTTTGCACACAAAACCAGATCTTTGTAGGTATTTTTACTCCTCTGTGAATTCTTGTTGAAACAGGAGAATTATTTCCAGGAGATTTTTTTATCTTTGAGATAATTATTTCTAATAGCTAATGGCCTGAAGAATATGTAAGTCATCAACATCATCCACCCTGTTCCCTTAAAATTTGTTTCTGTTACTTGATACCCCTAGCTCCTGCTGTAGGAATCTTTCTCTGAGTTCCTCTCTCACTGATTCTTCTCCTCTTTGTCATTCCCTGTTCTGCAACTTCTTCTTTCTTGGGTCTTGGCCAGCTTGCTCCCCTATGATCTTCTGCTTTCTCTTTCATCCTCATCCCAGACTTACTCTGACTCTGTGACTGCAGATCCACTGACAGGTATTAAATATACAGCAATGCAAATCAAACCCCCATGAGGAAAGCCAGCTAATTACGTACTGACTCCCTTGCTGGTACCAAGACTCAGTTTCTCTCATCAATCATTCCCAGGACTCTCCTGATTATTAACTCCTGTTGTGTGTAGTGGCTCTCCTCCATGGCCTCTTCACACACTCTTCCTTTAACCTCTTATTAATTTGCTGAAATCTTCCTTTTGAACATTGGCAGATTCATGGATCCACTATTATTTTGAGCCAAGATGTAGAAGTTCAGCTTGATTTACCTTCAACCTTCTTTGGCCTGTTTAAAATCGACTGCTGCACTCTGCATTCTCTGCAGTTTCTCACTTTGTTGTTAAATCATCCAGTCGTTTGGAGATTTTTGCCTTGTATTCCAGCGTTGCGAACTTTCTACATTTCAGGGCATTTGGTAAGCTTGTTTCTTCTTTGCCACCTTTCTTCTGGTTTTGGCTAAAATGCAGTTTCATTCTGTTGCTTTGTCTATTTATTTCCACCAGTCTGGGCTCCCCAAGATAGAAGTTTGTTTCTCTTGTCTAGCAAGGGGTCAGGCTCACCTAGAGCACAGATGTAAACCAAAAAGGCTCAGTTTGTATTAGGCCAAGTCAAAGGCAGCTGCTGATGGGAGCTCTCAGCAAATTTCCCCAAACACAGCAATATCCTACGTAGCCTAATACCCTAAAGGAGGAATCTGCAGCTGTGAGGAGCCTTGTCAGTTCTCACCTCGGGCAGATGTGCAGCCCTGGGTGATCCATGATGGTTGTCCCAGGGCTGGTGACACCAGGGTTTCAGTGCCTGTAGAGCCAGGGTGGGCACACTGTAATATGTACAGATGCTCCACTGCAGACCTGCTGCAGGAACACTGGAGAATCCCACA
Organism: Aegithalos caudatus; assembly: GCA_013389925.1. Classification (NCBI taxonomy): domain Eukaryota; kingdom Metazoa; phylum Chordata; class Aves; order Passeriformes; family Aegithalidae; genus Aegithalos; species Aegithalos caudatus. The sequence continues at coordinate 52,554 of WEIU01014871.1, forward strand.
GCCCCATGGGGGTTTCCTGAGCTGCTCACCAATCTGTAACACATGGGCTCTGCATCTAGTTTCCCTCAGACCCAAGTTTTTCCTGTTCAGTAGTAAAAATAAAATGGACAGTTTCAGTAATGCCATGGCCTGGAATGAACTACCAGGGAATGAAATACCACATTCATTATTTAGAAATGGCATAGTCTAAGTTTTAACTTCCTGGGAAACTGAGAAGTTGGGTTTTGTTTCCATCATAGGCAAAATACTATTATGCAAAACTTCTATGCAACATATTAATCACTTTTTGCTCGACTTTGGTTGCCGCTCCAAGTGTCAGTCACTTCACTTCTACTGTGTGTATTACAGTGTTGTAGAGTTATGACATTTTCATTCCAAGAGTTACTGAAGAACATTTGGTTTTCTATCTTTCCCACAATCTTCTTTTTTAATCTTTGTTTAGTACAAGAAGCAGATACTGTGATATTGATGGATATTTATTGATGGCTGATGAATTCTGTTTGATATTATTAAACAGTTGCTAATATACAAATTGTGGTGTTGCTGGTAACAGTATATAACTTTTGACAAATTCTTTGTCAGACCAAGGGATAAGAAGTAGGTCATTAAATCTTGAGAGGTGACAATAAAAAAATTGAAGAAAATACCCCTCCTGCTGAATTTTCCCTCATTAGTCATTAAATATGGCAGTTGCTACCTTTAAGCTCACTATTATCAAAGACAACCTCAAAGAAGATGAGATCTGGGCAGGGAATAGTCTGAGAGTAATTCACACAGCAGTGGGTGAGCTCTTCTGTGGCAGGGACTTCAGCTTGTTTGCACTCAACTTTAGCAGATTGTAAAGAAAATGAACTAGAGGCTGTACTATTTATACCACTGTGTGCGATCCTGGACAATACAAAAGGCTTCTCATTCACTTATTTAATGTTTTGTAAAAATGAGGAACTTGAGACAGGAAAATTAGGTTCAGAATCTATTATTTTTGCTTAAGTCTGTATAAATTGAATGTGTCTGCAGCTGCCAAAGTTGGATTGCAGTGTATTAGCAGGACATATTCAAAGAGTAGAATAAGTATAAAAAATCCAGAAAAGGATACAAGAACCACTGAAACTGTATTTGTTAAAAAGCCTTGCCTTTATTTCAATACCACTTTTTCTTATTTTCTGCATTAGGATGGAAATAAAAACCATCCAGTGTTGACAAAAATCTTGACAGCTAGTTTTAATATAGTGTATGAAATGTGTATTTTCTTAATACATAAGTGCATTTCCTAGGATGAAAAGTTCATACTTCCTAGTTACTAAATTCTACTTCTGTATTGTGTGAGCGCAATTACACGAGCTTAGTTACACTAACCTTAATCAGTAAAGCACAAATAAAAGTATTCTTAAGATTTAATGCTTACATTATTAAAGTAAACAAAAAGCACAGAGGAAAATAAAATGGTTCAACAAGACAAATGAAATAGATGACAAAAATGCAACACACAAGGTTTATGCAAATAGAGAACTAGGAGGAAAATTAAATAGCTCATTATTTCTCACTCTCTCTTCCCATTCCTTCACCTCCTTTTAAAAACCAGGAACAAAATAATACATCTTTCTTCCTACCTGATAGAAAGTCATTTCACTTTCTTCTTTTTCCTTGTGAAAAACACTGAAGAACTAAGGAGAGAGATAAAGAAAAACAACATGACTCAAAACATTAACAACTTTTGTCATAAGAACAGAAGAAAGCAAAAGCATAATTGTGTGCATCTAAGACAAGCATTAAAATTTCTTCATTTACTACTCTTCTCAAGCTCTGCAGGAATTTATTGGGCTCAATGCTCAGGTTCTTGGGGGACTGAAAACCCAGAGCCATTCTGGTTGATAAAAGCCTGCAAACTTCAGCCTTTTATGGCTCTGTGTGCTGTTTGAACATTCCCTGCTGGGATTTCTTCTTCGTTCTCATTTCACATCACAAAAAATAGAAAATTAGGATATAATTCGTTTTGGCATTGCTGGAAAGAGTTTTATGAGGGCTGTATGGCTTGCAGAAAGCAGCCAAAAAACACAGGTAAACTTACTAGAGAAACTAACCCATGTTGGATAATTAGCATGGGCCCACAGAAGCCTATAGATGGATTGCTACTGACTACGGCTCCAAAAAAACCCCAGTTTGGATCAGAGTGGAAATGAATTAATCTGTGTTTTTCTTGGTTCATTTCTCATGCTGAGGCATAGCCTCCCATTGGTTTACAAGTTAGCTCTGGAAACTTCCCATCCCACTGTTGTTTTGGAAAGTTTGGGGTTTGCCATGGAGTATTTAAGAACTTGGTGTCCTTGGGAATATCTTTTTCAAGTGACAGAGGCATGTCACAGAGTTGTGCCTCTTCAAAAGTCACTTGTACACAAAGTGAGCCAGAAACATACATATAATCACACATCTAATCTCCATGAGCTTGTCTCATAGCAATGTACTAGATGACTGCTTTGAACATGATCTAGGCTTTTTTTAACTAAAGCTTAACAATCTGAGACCAAAATATCTACCAAATAGTTTCTACAATTCCTATATTTATCAGCTTTGATGCAGAATTATTTTTCATTATAACATGAACACATGAACTGGGTTTTTAAATAGAAGAAAAAAAAAATGAAAACTCTACATCAAGGTTATCAAAACAATCCTTTTCAGGAAGTTTGCACAATTTTATTTAAGAAGTCAGTAGCCTTTATAGCTTAAAACTGTGATCTTCCTAATATCTTATAAACAGTCAACCTAGGAGGAAAAAATCTAGCTATGAAAATTCTTGTAGAATTTAGATAACCGTTAATAAAAATCAAATCTTCATAAAAATGAAAGCATTAAGCTTTTATGTCCTAGTAAAGACAAACTGGCAGTATACCATTCTGTCAACAATCATTGAAGCATTCAGTATTCCCCAAAAGAAATCCACTACACTGTTATAGAGATTAGATATTATTTCAAAGTAGTTTTAATTAGATTGTGTACTTAACCTCTTCTGTGACCAGTTCTTTGTATATCTCTTTTATTTCCTGCTACCATGCTGTGATATTGCTTTCTTATAAATGAGAGACTAAGTTAACCAGCTGTGCTGAATATGTGAGTGATTAGGGAATAGTTCATTATGAAATATGGATTTGTTAAATGAAAGTGGTTTCTACCTGTTCCAGTGTTTGAAGCAAGGATTTAAAATCTTCCCTTTAACCAGGTTCTGCGACTTCATGAACTTTCAGCCTACAGAAAATACATGGCTGATCCTAAGGGGGGTATTTTCAAAAATGTTCACTTACATAATCATTGTTCCTGGATTAATGCTTTATTCTAAAAGGCTTATTTACAAATATTTATGCTTATATCTGAATTCTACCATGTTTCTGTTTCATCAAGAATTTCCTAAATAACTGTGCAGAAATTCAGGCATTAACACAGACACAGAGCACTCTATTAGAGAGTCCTGCCTATCTTCTTGCCTAGTACCATGGTGCTGTTTTCCTGTGAATCCTAGATGCATGAAATTTTCTATTTTCTTTGCTGCTCTCATTTCCATTCAAAGCATTCACATCCACAACCCAGAGGTTTCCCTGTGCTCTGCCTGTTTGGGTAATCAGAAAAACACACTCCTGGATGCACCCAGGTAAAATACTGTTGGTAAAATACATATGTACTCTCTACCATAAAAATTTTAGTCAAGCTATTACTTGTGTTTATCCCCCTAAATTTTGCTTCTTCTAGACAAACTTATTGATTCCTACAAGTTTGATGGCTATTATCTTTCATTTATTTATTTATTAGAAGACCCACTTGAATTTAGTCTTTCATATTGGATGCCAGCTCGAAACTCTAATTCTGAAATTTGATAGTAGTTCAGGATTAAGTTGGGTTTTTTTAAATTGTCTTAGTTTACAGTCACCTCATCACCTTTCATCAGTGATAGAAACAAAGGGATTTAAAATGCACCCAAAGGCTAGTAGAGAGGAATTACTAAAATGGAAGGTGCCTCACAGCAAACTCTCCACCAGCAGTTCTCTCTCAAAGGCATTCAGCTTCATGAGCCTGCATCATCAGGAGAGAGGTGCTTCACTGTCAAGGGAGGAGACATCAAGATTTCTAAATTAAAATCCGAGTTCCACCTGGATGCTAGAGAGAAGCCAAAGCTATCAATAGCAGGCAGAGTCTAACAGAGTCATAACATCCTTATTTACCAAACAGACTGCCATATTCCAAACTGTTCAGAGAACAATGCTGAATTTCAAGAGCCTGGCACCAACCCAAGCCTGCAGTGAAAACTATGTGGAGAATCATGTTAGGGAGAGCAGCAGTCACTTTGGAGCAGGAGCTTGCCAGCATTGGGTGGAGGTGTGCCATGGTCACAGCTCATACCTGGGCTTTCTGCAGGACCCTGCCCAGACTGTGTGCCAGTGCTGACTGCAGTCACCTTCCTCTCCTGATAATGCTACCTGGGCATTATTTAGATTTTAGTTTGGATTCAGCTTAGCTGACTCTTGCTTAGTTCATCCAGTAAGGAGTAGTTTGCTCTACTACTGTAGGCCCAGTCAGTCAAGCAAGTGAATTCCTTACTGTGGGGATGGTGAGGCACTGGAACAGGTTGCCCAGAAAAGTTTTGAATGCCCCATCCCTGGAAGTCCTCTGGATGGGACTTTGGGCAGCCTGATCTAGCAAGTGCCCTTGCCTATGACAAGGGGGTTGGAGCTACATGACCTTTAAGGAACCTTCGAACCCGGATTCTGTGATTCTATGATGATGGACATATAGAGGCAGATGATACCAGCAAAATTAATCCACTGCAAACTGACTCTTCTCTAACCCTCTGGCAGGATCATGACAAATACAACCAAAGCAATGGACAAAACAGGTCATTACATAAAAGTCATCCATGGGTCTTTATAGTTTGAAATATCTGAAATTACTTTTATTCAGATCAACTTATCAAGAAAAAAACTTGACATTTCCTTTTGTCATTACTGACATTGGAAAAGAAGAAAATAACCTATGCATACTTTTGGAAATATGCTCACCGATACAAATCTGTTATGACTGAAATGAGTGTAAAGTCAGTTATTAAACAAATATCCTCAATCCCAAACTATTTCTTAGGGGATAATGTGGATGAACCATGCAGTTCTGTTCAGCTTGGTTGGAAAGAGCCCTTAGGCTATGTCTATTTTAGTAAATTAAACATTCTAGTGAATTAATAGCTTTAGAAAATCTTCCCAACAAGTCAAACTCAACAGATGATGTGGTTAAAGGGTTACAGGAATTGTTCTAGACTGGACCAAAGATCATTCCCTCAGACAACTCCATGGCATCACTTGGGAAAATCTGCAGGTCATGGGCCCTTCCTGGTAGGTAGCTGCCTATGACTGGCCTATTTTGAAGGATAAGAGAGTTTAATAGCATGGACACAGGTTGCTCTGTGCTAGTTGGCATCACAGAAAGAACATTTTTGTGTAATTCTCTATGATAAGTAATGTCTTAGAATTTTTTAGTCTTGAAAACATCTAAGTTATTGAAACACAGATTGTCTGACAGGGTTTGGCTGTCTGCAAAAGGTCTATGCCCAGTGACAGCTCAGATCTCTCACCTCTTATCTCTCTCCACCTGTCACAGCAGGAGTGCCAAGTAGATACTTGTGCATTTCCCCACAGAATACCCAGTTCTTGGCCTCTTCATTTTATACCCAGGAGTGGATTCCAGCTTGTGACAGTTCGGAAGCCCATTTTCCCCCTCACAAGTGCCTAACTGAAAAACCTGATGTGTTAATTTCATATCTTGTTTAGTCAAAAGATGTTTTCTGCTAGTGCTTGGTGAAGGTTCCAGGCTGTCTGAGTGCCCGAGCTGCCCTCTACCTGCAGTGGGAAGATCCCCAGGAGTCCTTCCTACAGTTGCTCAGCTGTTCCTGGCTTAGCTCCTGTAGGTCCCGTTTCAAGTCAGTCTTTTCCCAGCTACTGTTTCCCGGAATCCCCGCGGCTGCAGCAGCTGTTCACTCCTCTTGGTTCCCTTTTCTGAGAGAGGTTTGTCCTTCTCACCAGCTGCCCTCTCCCGTTCCCTGAGCTATTCCAGTCCCAGCCCCGCACCCTTATCTCTTCCCAATTGCTCCTACTTCCCAAGCCCGGTCACTTTCCCTCCTCAGCCAGTCAGGAGGGAGCTGGCTCTGCCTTTGCAGCTCGCTCAGTACCTTTGGAACACCACCCTGCCTGTGCAGAGAAGGATCCCACTCAGTCCTGCCTGGTCTTGTCCAACATTACAGCCTTGTCCAGAGCATTTTGTATCAGCAGAAAGTCCAACTGAGAAAAAGGACATCTATGTGAGAAATGTTGAAAAATAATTTGTCTCTTTCGCATAAAAGTTTAAATTTTAAATGCAGATTTGCTGGTCTAAACTCTTCTGGGTGAAATATAAACTATTCTAATAAGCAATACACCTTTTTGGCTAGCATTATTCTGCATACAGAGAGCAGAAGTGTGCAATAGTGTTAATTTTTATAATATTTAATAATTATAATTAACATAGATACTGTGAAACTGTTATGTTGCAATGACTCCTGCAAACCCAGTCAAAAAAATCCAGTGAACTTAGTTTTTGAGTACTGCTACAGAAGCAAAGACATAGGGAATATCTCATAAAGTTTTTTTTTAGAAAAAACATAATATGTTATCCAAGAAGGAATTTATTGCTTACAGCTGTTTCAGGACAGAGTTATGGTTTTATCTGAAACAAGTTTTTTAATATAACATGCTTAATTCTATTTTATTATTTTTCATTTGAAGGTTTTTTTGTTTGTTTGTTTGTTTGTTTTTTATTTCAAACTTTGCCCCATATCAGAATATTTTTGCTGTAGTGATTTGTAATTTCAATAAATGGATCATATTAATGGTCAATTAACCTTTCTGTAAAGGCGCTGTACTGGCTTTCATAATACTGTCTTCCAGTGTGAGAAAAAGAAAACTGCATACAGATCTGAAATAAATATTAACTTGTTAAATCATGTTTGCTGAACTCTGGACTGAAAAAAAAAAAAAAAAAAAAAAAAAAAAAAAAAAAAAAGGGTCTTTTAGTCTTCACAGAATATAGGCAATAAAGAACATTTGCATTCCCTTCATAGGTAAATTTATAGAAGAGGTACAACTTCCTGCTAAGGGCCATCTATAATTGAGGGATTCCTGAAATTAAACAGTTAGATGCAATAACATTTGTTCAAAGTTGAGAAAGAAATGGCAACTTGCCACATTCTTAAGATCATGTAATTGAGTGAAATCTGGAATTTAATACCTCAGCAGATGACAAGTTCAAGGATGACCCTGTTTTACAAAAGCCCAGTTGGAACGCATAAAGCCATCTGATTTTGAGTTTTCATGTGAAACATTTTAGAGCAGCAGGATTAATGAATGTATGAGAATGTGTCCTTGGATTAGAATGCATTCCTTTAGAATGAGAATAAGAAATATGAGAAATATTAAAAAGAAAACAAATGCAGCATTGTTAATTTCTTGCTATGTGACTGAAACACTTGTAACTAAGTGTCTATAATATGACTTCAGTAGTGGCTCATTTTCTCACAATGCACCTGCATGCCTTGGAAACAGTTGTAAACAGTACATGATTCTGCTAAGAGACAGAGCCCATAAACTGCCATTAAACTCTGCTTAGTCTCCTGTAAGTGCTGGTAGATTCCTCTTCTGGAACTAACAAGATAATAAATATAAGTCTTCTCACATTTCTAGTTTCGACCACAACATTTTCTATCTAAGAGCAGACCTTTGTAAGGAGATGAAAAATATCATTTAAAGGCATGTGGAATAGTCATGAAACCTTGTATTTAGGGAACAAATTGGAACTTTAGGTTAAATGAACACTAGCACCACATCTGCCACACAGATTTTTATCTCTACCTTAAATTCCTTAGTTCAGCTGATGTAAGAATACCTGATAAGCCCAGGGGTTGGTGAAAAATATTTTAGATCACTGCTACTTTTATTTAAAAAAAAAAAAAAATAAATAAATAAAGGAAAGAAAGAACTAAAATAAAAATCTAAGCCAAAGCAAAGTTTTCTGAATTGTGAACTTATTTTAAGTTCACCATTTGCTTCAAAGTGTCCCAGCTGTTCTATTAGATAATTTCTTGGCTAAAGATCACTCTGCTAATAAGAATGAAAATGTTCACACTCTCTAATGACAAAGCATAACTACTGAAGAAAGTGAATTATTGCAAGCATTCAAGATGCCCACGATGCTAATTTTTTCCCATTACTCTATCTGTATCCTGAGCCAGAAAAACCATAACATGTTGTTGGGTTCTGTATTTTAGCAGTTTATATAAAAAAGAGGGCAGTGTCCAAAGTAACAGCAAAATAATTGTGCTGATTCCAGAAAATAGATGCTCTCTAAAGAGTGGAGGGCTGGACACTACATTGCTCTACAACTTACAGGATGCATTTACTGCCTCTTATAATTGCCATAGGTCTGACCCTTCTGGAGTTTTTTTGTTTTTTTTTTTTTTTCTCAAGCAAATTCACTTTACTAAAATACTCTATGAAATGGGAAACAGCCTGGCTCTCAAAATTCACTTCTTTGGAAAGACACCACAAACACCTACATAGTGGAAAGCACAGGAGGAGTAATGGCATCATTGGCGGTCCATGACAAAAACACAGGTGGGTGTGTTGATAAACATGTTCAAGCCGCAGCTGCTGCTGGTTCTGATGGGAAAAATGCTCTTCTGGGGATTAGGAATATACTGTAATCATGCCAGCCAAAACATGCATGACAGTTGAAAAGGAAAAAAGAGCAGCTATATAAATGGCCATGGTAACCTAAGTGCTTTCTTTTAAATTTGCAAAAGAAGTACCTTCTTCAAGATTTTGGTTTCTTCCTTCTGCAAATGTCTTCATAAGAACATGAAGAATAATTATAGTAAATTACAAATGCTGTTTTAGTAACTTGCTGGAGAATTATTTTAGCCCTGCTGGGATTTAATTCATAAAGTAGCCTGAACTCCTGCAGAGCAGAAAACATGTACCCCTTTTTCCATTAGCCTACTCAGGGAGTAAGGAGTGCTCCTCCTGAGAAAGGACACCAGAGTCTCTTCTGGGGCAATGAGAGATGAAGCATGCACTCGTTATTCTTTTACCACAGAAGACATTTCATACCACATATGATATGCATGGCTGACACAGAGTAATACTATATCTACATTTTTCAGGCAGACAGAGTAGTTGATGTGTCCTTTTCCAGGGCAGATGTTTTCCAGATATGCTATTGTCACTCATTAAGATAGTAAGTAAGACTTGTATGAGTTATGGTATGGTAAATACTGTATATGCCAGCTCATCCGTAAAATATTATGGATTTCTTAGATAATTCTCCTTTTGGCCAGCTTTAATCATTTCAATATGACTGGTTTCCTTATGAACCCAGCAAAACTTTTATGTATGCCAGTGGCAGTATAAGCACCACATGAGAACCAAACCTACTGGACTTTTAATGGAGTTTTTGAGTAAATATATTTATTCTATCCTGTACCTAATCATAGTCCTTCACTTATGTCAGAGGAAATGGAGAAAGCTGAGATATTTTAATACCTTAGTTGTATTATCAGCAGGGATGAAATGGTACAATTACATCCAAATATGTCGTACAGTCTAACACAGTGTCCTTTCTTTTGCTTTCTTTGCCACAGTAATGACTGCAGAACCATCTTAGTGGCTTCTTTTTTGCTCTTTGATTTTCTTTTGGGAATGTCAACTCTGCTTCTGGATAGATTCTCCAATTTCCTAGGCTGGTGCAAATATACTTCTGCTCCACAGAATGTAAAATTGCTGTTCTTTATGTTCTTTATGTTCTTTATTTCCAAACCACATCATTGAATTTACAACCTCTGTGCTTCATCTAGAGCGCAAAGAGATAAAAGTGGTTATAATCCCTGGGCCTAAGGAAGGCGTGGGGAGCTGGAACATACCAAGTCTTCAGCATAGTTCTGTAGCCTCAGCTCTGAGACTGCACAAAAGGATAATCTGTGCATGTTGCTGGAATGAATTTAAACTCTTTTTCTGTGTTTTTCCAGAGAGAGGCTAAAGGATTCAGTCTGTATCAGGGCTGGACTAAATATTGAAGCTTCAAGTGCATAACAACTTGTCACAGATAAAGAAACGTGGAATTACACCCAGTGCCCCAAGTTGAATGCATTTGCTTCCATCAAACCTGGGGAGTTGGCACTTGGGACAATTTCAAGGAGTGATTCAAGCCTTTCAGCTCCAAACGCCGCCCATTCTGCAGGACAGCAGTGCATGACTATGACTCAGAAGCTCAATTGCCAGCATTCCCCTGGAAAGCTGTGAGGTGTGGCTGCAGAATATCTCCCTCTCTCTTTCCTCCCTCTCTTTCATCCTGTAGGAGATAACTAGTGGCTCAGAAGACTGCCTGAGTTGTCTTCCCTGTCTTGATATTTCCCTCTTGTCAGAGCTGTCAGTCTATTCCTGAAATGGCTGTCCCCTACTGAAAGGAAGGGTGATCCTTTGTCTGGTAGGTTTCCTACTCTTTCTAGGTTAGCTCACATTCAGACAGAGAATACTGCACGAAATATGGGGTGCTCTATCTCTTCTGAAAATTGTCTCCAGTGTAATTATCTCCACAGTCACTCACTCTATCCAGGTAGCCACAATCAGATCTTTGTAGAATCAATGAAGACAATACAGCCAATTCAAGTGTCAGTCAGCTTCCTATTGTAGCTGCATGTTTTAGGAGGAAATTAGTAATCTAAATGCAAGGCAAGGTTTATTATGCCTCAGAAAAACCTGAAAACACCATAAACTATCTTTTAATTCACTGTTCCTCATTTTAATTACTTCTGTTCTTCTGGAGTCTTGAATTTGTTCCTTCTTCTAATGGTTTTGGCTCTTTCTTTTCTACTTCCTGAGCTTCTGTCCCTATCTGGTACTATCAGCCTTCCCAAACATTGTCCTTGATCCCTCTTGCTTTAGAGCAATTGCTCCCAACCCCCCACATATTCCTTTCTCTCTCTCTCTCTCTCTTTTCCCCATGTCCCAGAGCTCTGTTTTTCACCAGGTCTTCCAAGTGCTTTTGAACAGACTTTCAGATGGTCCTGCTACCTCTGCAGTGTCAACAGTTACAAAAATAAAGTCTCCTCTTCACCATTTCTGAGACTGGGCTCTTTATAATGACATAAAGTATCCCAGAGGCTTCGAATAGTTTCTGGAATTCCTCCTCCACCAAAGACTGGGTTTCTTGTCTCAGCTTTAGGCATACTTCATTGTCCTTTCTCACACTAAAATGAATATTGTAGACAAGATCATGGACTGTTCACACAGGTAAAACAGCCCTGCAAATCCAGTTGAGAACACACCTTGCTTTCCCAGTTTTGTCTTGCCCTTGCTGGATACCTTTCCTTTGACAAACAGAAAGAAAAAATTGTCAAAGTAGTCAAGAACCATTTACTAAGTATTACTAATAAGTAGATTTGTGTTCACTTGCTAGCCATATCTTTACACTAATTAGGCAACTTAGGCTTCATTTCATATTTAGTGGCTCACTCCGTGAGAGGGAACAGCATCTTGCCCCAGTTTCCAGGCAGCAGAGGCCCTAGATCCTGTCAGGGAATGAAATATGTTAGTTCCTTTTTTCTGGTGTTTTGTGGTTGTTTCTGTTGTCATTGGTTGGTTGATTGTTTTTGACAGAAGAAATTATTAGCCCTTGTTCTCCTCAGTCAAAGCTTTTGGGTAGTCCTTACCTTGCTCTGTTTTAGTAAAAAGTGAAATGTTTTACATGGTCATGTTGATACTACACTCTTCTCTAGAACTTCACTTTCATACACTGTCATGGAAGAAATACTGAGCTAGAGCATCTTCCTCCAGTTACTGGGTTGAACCTAGGAGAGTACTTGTATGGTCTGGTCATATGCAAGTCTTCAAGCAGTGCCAAAGGAAAAATATTTTAAAAACAGCTGTTTGGAGCTGTTGCTATAATATTTTTGTCCTTCTGGACAATGAGGAAATATGTTTTTTGCAGCCCTTGATGACTTGATGTTCTTCAGGGGGCCCACTAGATCTACCTGTGAGGAGTTCAGTTAGCAAACTGCACCAGATCTTCGTGAGAAGCCACATTTGTGACTCATAGGCCATCCTGTACTCTCTCTCAGTCACAAGCAGATGAATCCCCACACAAAATGTGTGATACGCATAGGGCTTCAAGATGTGCAGTGCAAATTATTTTGAAGTTTCTGTTTAGAAAATCACCTTCTAATGCAACAGCTCTGAGTGAGATGCCCTGGCCACCTGGAGTCCAAGAAGTGTTTGTAGGACATTTTTTAATGTGGTCATCTTGTACGGTACTGTAGGTGAATTTTATTATGTGGCCATTCCTGCTCCTGTGTTCTCACTTCATGAATGAATTTATGGAATCTTTTCTCTAACTTTTACTTCACAGGAGCTTCAGTAATAAAAGTTTCTACACAACACATGTTCAAACTGATAGCAGCTCTTTTAATGCACATATATCTGTGTCTAATTTGTTAGGGATGCTATACATAAAAGATTAAAATATGTTTGCACATATATGTACTTACAAGTGCAATAATTAAGAAGCAAAAGTAACAAAAGTTTGGTGAAAAGAAGTTGGGTTTCTGAAGAATCAAAATCATGCACTCACTGTAAATTACATTTTCAAGTCTGAAAACAAAATATAAGCTTATCACAGTAGTCTTCCCTCCTCACCCTTGTTGCCATAACACACATCTGGCAGACAGGTGTATGTTCTCAAAATCTGGGTTTTCTCAACATGTCTCAGATCAATCTCTAAGGATTTTTAATCACTGTCAGTGTAGTCAGGCTCCATATCTTCCTCAATAGAAAAATGTTAAGCTTATTATCTGGTATTTGTTTTTCAGGTCAGCTTTGAAGAGTGTTCAGTACACTGAAGTTAGGCAATGCCTCTGCCTCCTGCTCCATCAATAACATATCTTCAGAGTAAACACTAGATGGTGGAAAAATCAAGTGCAGATTAGGAAGCGTTACACATGCCCAAGCACTTTGGTTTTCTTCTACATTATTTATTTATTTGTCAAATTAAATGACCATAATAATAGATTTTGCATGTAAAATTACCACTTGACTCTTCTGGCTTCTCCCACAAATTTTTGCTGCTACTTCCATGTACTCTTCAGTGTTAGGTATGATATAGAATGAAGTTTTACTGCTGATTTTCATAATCAGGACATAATTTCTAGGCTGTATACCATTCTAGCAGGCACAAGGAGGAATATCTCTAGGAGAATAACTCATTCTGTAGAAAAACATATTTTGCCATATTTCCTTCTGGCAGGAGAAATTACTGGAATTCAAATTACTGGAATTTCCATAGGATAACTGTAGTAGAGTGAAAATGTAGGTCCATAATTATAACGATGGAAAGAAGCTACATTGTAGAAAAAGTGTAAATGTAGGACTTCTTACTCAATTATATTAATCTAACTTCTTCTAAAGAGGCTGCTCAAAATGCAGGAGAGTTTTTATCCATGTAATCACTGGATATCCTCTTTGCATGTGACTTATGCATGTGACAATACTGGAAACTGCAAGTATAATAATTTGCCTGTAGGAGGAGGTATCAGTGTCCAGAAGATTTTAATGAAGTGAGTTTTTGTGGAAATCCAGCACATATGGAGGCTCAGTGAAAATCATGAGCAGCTTGAAGTTTAATTGATCTCATTAATACTCTTAGTAATGTTCAACACTTTCAGCTGCTATTTCAACCCTATTCCTACTGTATGTACAACTACTATGTCACATCTTCTCTAGCATTTATAGACTCTCCTTTTTTTTATCTTTTCCCAAACTTAGATCTCATGAGATACAAATAATAAATTTTCCTTAATGATAACACAAACAGAAAAGCTCTTGGCCATCTTCCAAGTTTTTCCCCATTGTGCTAAAGTAAAATCTGCTTTTATGTCCTTTCCCATTTCTCCATAATAGGAGAAATGGCAGCCTTGTTTTCTAGCTTTATTACAGTTCATTACACGGAGATCAAGCCCTTTAGGATGGTCTTTCCTCTCTTTTCTGTCCTTCTTGCATAAGACTAGGTATTACAAATTGGAAATCTAGCCCAAACCGGTGTATTAATAAGTCTCATGAGTGCTTTAATGCATCATTACAGAATAATTGGCCAACAACTGAAAGTTCTTTTTTTTTTTTTT
>WEIU01014871.1:70032-82372 GCA_013389925.1 Aegithalos caudatus
AAAAAAAAAAAAAAAAAAAGAAACCCATCTCCAGAAGGAAAGATGCATCTAGTTTAGAGACATTACTCATCCTGAGGCTCCACTGGAGTCCTGTATAAATGCAACAGCTACTGCTTGGATTTCCTCAAGAGCTGTTGTTGATGTCCATACTGGCTGGACCTGACATAGGAAATTGATTTTTGGCAAGACACTTTTTATAACCACAGCTATTCACCCAAGCCAAGCCAAATGTTAATTTTTCCAATCCAACAAATCATTTTTAAATTTTGAAATAACAGAAGGAAAATTCATCTTATGAAACTGACAGAGGTGAAGAGAAATATTGACTCTTGATTTCCTCATTTGTTTAGACCACACAGATACAAATGTATTCTACAGCTGTTTAATCATGGCTTTCTGTATTTCATAGTTCAGTTTTAACATAATCAGTTTCACAAAATTTTATCTAATTTTATTTAATTTAATAATTGCATTCAAAATATAAATTGTAGATTTTAATGGATAGATCACTATTAGTATCCCAAATATCATGCTAGGTATGTGCTTTCAGTAAGGATGTTAACCATCAAGAGAAAAGAGGCAATGTGAGTGGAGATAGAGGACAATGTTGTTCAGGTACTCTTTGCAGCTAAAATTCTGAGGAGAGTATGCCATTAATTTTTCTCCTTGGAAGTAACAGAAAAGTGCTTATGCAAGTCATCCTACAAGTGTGGTCCTTCTTTCAAGAAGACTGTATAATTTAATATTGATGCTGTTACCATTTAATGATAGTAATAAATTTGTTTTTCCTTCTTATAAATTATTCCTATAAAATCCTGAATAAATTAACAGGGCTGAAATTAAAAGCACTTTGCACCACTCACTGAGTAACACTTTGAAGTGGTGACTTCTAAAATCACATTTCTTTGTCTGAATGAGACTATGGACTGCTTTTTAGGACTTCATGAAAGATAACTATAAAAAGTAACTTTTGACATAGGACGTGTCCAGTGATGGCGGGGAAAACTCCTCAACACTTTTTCTTCCTTTTTCATTCCTCCCCTGACTTGCCATGGAAATCTCCTTCACACTTTTAAGGTGAAGAGAGGCCTGTAGAGGCCTGCAAATTTACTGCTGCCATCCTATTGAGGTTTTTTCTCAATAACAATTTATATTTTTGAAGCTTTCAAAATTTTCCCTTAGATCAACTAAAAAGTTCTTGTAAACATCTTTGGTGAAGATCTGATTGCAGTAAAGCAAGCTGCAAGAAGAGCATCTACTTTCTGGCTTGTTTGTCTGTTTACTGGTTTGGGTTTTTTTCCTTTGTTCCATGTGGTCATTCTCCAGACTTGTCTGCCAGCAGTTTACACTAGATGAGAGAATCATCTCTGCTTCCAGCTCCAGAACATCCCATTAAAGGGAGAAATGAAAAATCATTGAGATTCACCTTGAACAGTTCAGGGACTTTTCTGGGCCTTGAAATAAGAGTATTAGGAAACAGCAGTCCTTTGCTTCCATAAATAAAGTGTTTTGATTGTTTAGGCAGAACAGAAATAGCAGCAAAACAAAACAAGTCATGTGAGCGATTCTCCATGCACACTTATCCATTTGGATCTCTATGTGCAATCCCCTGAATTGCAAATCTCAGACAGTGACAGAAAAGTTTTTCCTGCCTGCAGGGACAGATATGTTGGCGGCAACACTGAATGAAGAGGAAGCCCAGCAGCCTGGGGCTCTGATTAAGTGTTATGGCTTGCCAAATTCACAGACTGAGGCTGCTCAGAACAAACTTACATAGAGAATGAAGGATAGTTAACTACATACTTTGTTTCTAGATGAGTCTGGAGAAGTAAGATTATTTCCAGCTTACTTGTTTACTAGAAGGACACATTTAAAAGGGGGTAGCTACAAGATTTTTGGTTCTGACATCCATTGATGGCATATGCAAAAGTGATACACTTTTTATAGAATACTAGAGGTTGACAGCTTTGTACAAGAAAAATGAGTAAGTGATTGTACATATGGGACTAATAGTTTTTCATCTGTTTTCCTGCAGAGCTAGAATGCTTACATGCTTTGGAGTCAAGACTTTGTGTTGTCTGGTGCAGGGCCAGGAGTTGGACTTAATGATCCTGTGGCTCCCTCACAATAAGGATATTCTATGATTCTATGGTTCAATATCATAAAAGAGCAGTAAGGAAGTTCAGAGGTCCCCATTGGATAGAAAAGCACTAGCTTCAAAAATGGACTTTTTTCCCATAAGCTACCCAGACAACAGAGACAAAAAATGTTTTTATTTTCACTTGATTTAAATAACCCCTTTTTATAACAAAGAAGCACCCAAAATATTCCAGTGCTTACTAATGATTGACAAAACTAAAGTCTCTGTGAAGAAACTTCAATTATAGATGTCTTCATGGGGAGAAAACTGGTACACTAAATCTTTGAAACCTGTTACCTAGAAACAAGGGGTTAGTCAGTGGCAACAAAACAAGAAAAATAAAGGAATTTTTGTTAAATTTAAATAAATAAATTCTCAGAAGACTGCAGTCCTTTTTGCAACAGTAAAAAAGAAAATGAGTAAATATTTCAGTGATGGAGGGTGGAGTCTTCAATGTATACTGAAAATTCTTGGCTGATCCTAGTTAAAATGGTGAAAGGGATTATACAAACCAGAATATGATCTTTCCTGTTTTCAGAGTAAGATATAAATGGTGTTTGGGGAAAATAATCTTTTACAAACAGTTCATGGAGTAATTTCCCATGATAAAAACACTACAGGAAAATTATCCACACTGTTGGTCATCTTGATATTCTGTTGCAGGTCATTCCCTTTGACCGTAGTGACTTTCCAGAATTTGTTTATAGTGCTTTGTGTCTTCCTTGAAAAAGTGGGGAAATCCATAGGTGAAAGTAATTATAATGCTAATCTAGACACACAGTGCTGTTCTCCCTTGCTTTTCTGATGGCAAAAAATGCATGCTGCAAAGCTTGATGCTAGTGGCAAGGGATTAGAATCCATACAACGGGGTGATCAGCCAGCATGGGTATATGAAAGGCAGGTCCTGCTTGACCAACCTGATCTCCTTCTAACACAAAGTGACCTAAGTTAGTGAACGAGAAGAAGGCTGTGGATGTCTTTTACCTGGGCTTCAGTAAAGCGTTTGACACTATTTCCCATGGCATTCTTCTGGAGAAGCTGGCAGCCCATGTCTTGGATGAGTGCACTTGTTCACTGGGTGAAAAACTGGCTGGATGGACAGGTCATAGAGAGGTGGAGAATGGAGTTGCATCCAGCTGGTCACCATGGTTCTCCAGGGCTCAGTATCGGGCCCAGTCCTGTTTAATATCTTATCAATGATCCAGATGAGGGGGTCAAGGGCACCCTCAGCCAGTTTGCCTATGTTTTCACATGCTTGCATCCAAGTCGGATGATTGTGTTGATCTGCTGGAGGGCAGGAAGGTTCTACAGAGGAATCTGAATGGATCGATGGACCAAGGCCAGTTGCATGATGTTGACAAGGCCAAGTGCTAGTTCTGGCCCCTGGGCCACAACAGCCTCTGGCAGCACTACAGGTTTGAGGCAGAGTTCTTGGAAAGCTGCCCAGCAGAAAAGGACTTGGGAGTGCTGGTTTACAGCAGCTGAACATGAGCCAGCTTGTGCCCAGGTGGCCAAGAAAGACAGTGGCATCCTGGCCTGGATCAGCAATGGTGTGGCCAGCAGGACCAGGGCAGGGATTGTTTCCCTGTACTTGGCACTGGTGAAGGCACACCTCAAATACTGTGTGCAGTTTGGGGTCCCTCACTACATGACAGACATGGAGCCACAGGGGTGTGTCCAGGAGCTGCTGCAGGGTCTGCAGCACAATTCGTATGAGGAGCAACTGAGATAACTAGGGCTGTTTAGCATGGAGAAAAGAAGGGTCAGGGGAGAGAGACATATTCTACCAGAAAGGAGATTGTAGCAAGATGGGGCTCAGTCTCTTTTCCCAAGTAACAAGTGATAAGAGGAAATGACCTCAAGTTTCACCAGAGGAGGTTTAGAATAGATATTAAGAAAAAAACCTCTTCACTTAAAGGGTTACCAAGCATTAGAACAGGCTGCCCAGGGAAATGGTTGAGTTACCAGCCCTGAAGGTATTTAGAAGCGGTCTAAACTGATGCTTAGTTGTGGACTTGGCAGTGCTAAGTCAATAGCTGAACTTAATGGAAGTAAAGGTATTTTCCAAACTAAATGATCCTGTGACTTCTGTCCCAGATCAAAGCTTGGATGAGGACTCAACAACCAGCTGTCAGTTTGTCTCCTGTCCAGAGCTGGATGTGACAACTCAACAGTCCCAGTTTCAACCCAATAATCATAGAAAATATGACACACAGGATTTACTATGTACACTCAGTGCAGACAACACAGTCTGCACACATGGGTTAGTGTATTCTGCAGTAGTCTGAGTCTCCTATGAACTTCTTAATCCATCCTTATTGTGCTCTTAAGTTAATGAAATTTGTCACCCCATGTATTTAATTAGGCTTTACTGCAGAATGCTGGGATGGTAAAAGTGGACATGGATTCCGAAGTCAGCTCATGGAACAAAAATCTATCAGGGTCTATTACATTTAAAACCTGAAGTTTTTGCATAGAAAATTATTGAAACTCAAATTACTGGCTATAGAGAGAGTTTTCTGAGGAATATCACCCTGTTCATGGTCTTCAAATATGCTCTTCTAGACATTTGCTTTTAACAACTGAGACAGGACTGAGTTGAATAGACCCTATGACTCTATATAATTTTTGTCCTAATTAGTTGTCTCCTTAATTAAAAATAATCTTATTTTTTGATGTGCTTAAAAGGCAAGACAGAGGGTGGAATATGTTACCCTATTCCAAATATTTTTTTCTTCCTGAATTTACATTTAAAAGGGTATCATAAATGAAAATGAGCATCATGGCTGCTTGGAAAAAGTGAACAACATCATCTTGGACAGATAAAGTTATTCAGCAAAGCAAGAATGGGGAGAGGAACAAAAAAAAAGAATAAAAGTAATGCCTTTTTTTTTTTTTAATTACATAGCCTGCTCTACTTCAGTTTTGCTGATCATGATAGCACTATAGACACACAACACAAAGAGAGACACCACAAAGCCGAAGTGCTTGCTAATCTTTGCCTCTGCTGAAAGGCAAAGTTGTCCTAAGAAAAGTCTTTCTAATCATATTTCCTTTCACTTCAGGCATGATCTCTGTTTCTGCCTGAAACTGCCCAAGCACTGACATCTTGTTCATCTAAAGAACAGAGAGAAAGAAATGGATGCCAGAGCAGTATCTCATTCGGCTGCCTTAAGAATGCCTCCCACATTTTGACATTTCATTGATATTTTGACCTACAAACTGTAACCTTTGCCATTAACTCCTAACTATATGAGTTGCGATACCAAACTTTGAGGTGGCTGAAATCAATTAAAACAAGATTTATGTTAATTTATCTACATCTCAAATGCTACACATAGCTAAGTATAAAGATACTAACTATGTATCTTCAATAAGTGATAATTTTGAGGGAAAGGATGGCAGAACATGCTCCCTTCAATTTTTCTATCACTGTTAAACCACAGTGATTTTCATAAAACCATGTAAAGGGTTGGTCTTATGTATGTTGGACACAACCTTACTCTGCTCACTTTAGCTGGATTTGCTCCAGACAGATGGAAACTCTATTTTTTCCTTTAATGTAGGATAAAACTAAAAAGTAAGTTATTTACATATTCTTGAAGTGAAACATCCCTTTGAAAAGTTCTGTACTTCTTCCCTGGAAATCATCCATCATTACCACAAGTGACTACTTCTAATTGCAGGGAATTGCAGCCATCATCTATCTTCACCTACATCTTAGTTTGGCACCAGATGAACCTTAACTTGTTAAACCTTTCAGATGTTTTTGATAAAAACAATCTGTTGTTTCACTAAAGGCATCATAAAGTGTGTTTGGACCTGACTTCCAACATTTCTACTTATGCCAAAGATGTAGGCTTTGCTCCACTTAGAGTACAACAGATATATTTGTTCCAAATTAATAAATTATAAAAATAATAAATTAATAAATTATCCATCCAGGTCCTCCCCTTCCTGTTATTATATAAATTTACTAATACAAAGATGTTTACAAACACAAATAACAATCTTTTGAGACTACATAAATCTCTGCAGCACTTTTTTTATAAGTCCAGTCATTATTTAGGATAAGTCCTCCACAGGATTCTGCTGTGAAGCTTTTATTTTTGAAGTCACAAGAGAAACCATACTGGTATCCTTCCTACTGCCTCTGGAATGCTCTTTTAGATCAGTTGAGCACTTAATTTGTCTTTACATGATATGATGAATAACAACCCTGAATATAATGGTTACACCTTCAAAGGGTCTTGTTGGTTGTTCCTTTCTGCTTGTCTGGAATGCAAGAGCCTGATTTTTTACCATAAAGTGATGCCACAGGTTTTTTAAAACCTTTTTCACTCACAGGAGTATTCAGTGTTTGAATAACTGATTATAGGCATCTGTTTGAGGGGGGAGGTTTATCCACATTCTTCTACAAGTCTGGAATCTGATGAATTCACTGAACCTGTTGATCATTCCCCCAAGTACAGCAATAAACATATCTGCTGTATCCATGTCATATCAGTTTCTCACAGACCTGGAGTCTCTCATCTTTCACCTTACTCTTTCGTTTTCTGCCAATAGCAGCCAAATAGGGCAGCCCTTATCTTATATTGGGCCTGTGTGTCAAGTGCCCACAGAAGCAGAATGCACAGCAGTAAGATCAGGATCAAGATTGCATCCTAGAAGAACCACATCTATTGAATCTAAAAACCATTGTCAGAAACATGTCATGTCACATGTCTCAGATCTAGGATTAACCCAGCAGTGATGGATTTAATTTTATTGGTTTAAAATTTAGGGGCATTATAGGTCCACCAATTTAAATAGCTGGAAAATTAAATATTATACCCAGATACCCAGTATTCTATGAGGGGGAACAAAGAGCAAAGTGATGCTGTCTCTTACAGGAGGAAAAGCACCCAACTCAATACGATCAGCATTTGAAGCTTGAGTGCTGGTGAGGTAAGGTGGGGCAGCTGTCCTGCCCGGTGTTCAGAAGGCTGCCTAGGTGCCTTCCATAGAAAACTTGTTCCCTAGAGAAAATAAAGAATAATTTCACCAACAATTGAACTGCGGTGACTGCAGTCTGCACGCCCTGTGCGCCCTTCACAGCCTGCCCTCGATACTGTTAATGACGCGATGCCAGTGATGGAGTTCTCTTTGACTGTGGATAACTCTGGGCAGGGATTTCCCCCCTGCTGCCCCAAAAGCTGTCTCAGCGGCTGTGTGACCCCGGCTGAGAGCCCTCACTGCCCTCACCAGCAGTTCCTGGGGCAGCCGCACTCCTCCGTCTGCTCTGCTGCAGCCCAGCCAAAGCAGCGAGCGAGCGTTCAAGTATAATGAAGTGCTGTGCTGATGTTATCTCTCCCCATCTCTTCCGTCTTGCTCTGGTAGGCTTCCCTCTCAGAGTGAAACACAAGGAGGAGACTAACACAGTGTTTCCTCTTGCCTGATGTTTGCTTGTTATTCCAGTTAATTTGCTCCAAGAGAAGAAATAAACTGGGCTTGGAACAGCACCGTTAATTCTGATCCTTCTTGACCAATTGCAAACCCCTGGCACCGTTAAAAAATTAGAATTAATGAAAAAATACTTTTTACCACTCTCTCTTTTTTTTTTTTTTTTTTTTTTTTTTTTTTCAATTAAAGGAAATCCCCACCTCCCCCTCCTCAATCACCTTCCTCCCCCCGGCTGATTGACAAAGTGAGCAGAATCCTTGTTCTCACACCAACGGGTATCTATTACATGAGAACTTTCTTCTGGCGCCAGGAGGTATTTAGAGAGTTTGCCTGGCTATTCCGCAGGGAAAATCCCGCTGAAAGTTGGGGGTACCTGAGCAAAATTCACTGCTGGCCAAAATCCGGGCAAAGAAGCGATTACACTCGATAATGTCTCGTTACGGTTATTGTACCAGAAATGCCGGGGAGAAGAAGCAGCTAAACAGGGAGCGGTTTCTTCCCTCTGGGAGGATGCGCTCATCTGGTGCTGCGGAGCGGGATCCCCTTTGGGTGAATTAGCGGCTCGAAGGACAAACATGTGAGGGGGTTTGGTTGGTTCGTTGCGTTGGGGGTTTTGACGGTGGAAGAGTTGTTTCTTTGTCTTTTTGATTTTAAATTTAAAAGCATGTCCCCGCTTATGCTCAGGGTTGCTGAGCGAGAAGCACAAACCCTGACACAGCCCAGGCGGTAAAAGCAGCCCCGCAGCCGTCGACAGAGCACACCAGTGACTCGCTTCACTCCTATGGCCCGGCAAGCCCCTCCGGCCGGGATTTCCTCCTGGAGGCGAAGGTTTCCCGCGCCGGGCCGGCCATCGCCCAAGCAAAGGCTCCCCCGACGGCAAGGAGAGCTCTGCCCGTCCCGCACCTGGAGGCCGCCCCGCCGGATCTCGGGAGGAGACACGGGACAGCCCCAGCTCGCAGGGAGCGAGGAGAGGGGCGGAGAGGAGGGGTTTAACCTCAGTTTGTAGTCCCTTTACCAAGTGAATCATCGAGCATGTCCCTTGATGGTAAGGTTTGCTCTCTCTAGGCAAAATATATTCCAATAAATACTTTTTTGTTTTCCTTCCAGGGGTTCATTTATCGTCTCCTGTTTACTACATTTGACACGGCTT
The DNA here is from genome assembly GCA_013389925.1 of Aegithalos caudatus. NCBI lineage: Eukaryota > Metazoa > Chordata > Aves > Passeriformes > Aegithalidae > Aegithalos > Aegithalos caudatus. Next base: position 78,765 of record WEIU01014871.1, read on the forward strand.
GACTCACAAAGTAGTTTTTGATTTTGTTGTATGGTGGAAAGCCACTTTTTAGGGAAATCCATCCTGCTCCTAAGACACACGCACTCGTTTCCAGTAAGTGCTCGGTTTCTGCCTTCTCCCGTGATGATTTCAGGATCCCCTGGGCTAGCTCACACGTAATATCCCCCGAGAGGCGACTGCCAGGGTTCTGGGGCATTGGCACCGCGGCTCTGTCACACCTTCGTAAAACGACAAAAAGCAAAGGAATCCTTCAATGGTGCCTCGGGCCGTGCTAGACCTCTGGCTGAGGACCGGGTACCCGGGGCACTGGCTGTAGCAAAAACCATTCCAGGTACAGGCGTTTTAAGCGGAGGCAAGATTGTTGGAGGAATGAGGGACAATCACAAACTTCTCCCTTCATTCGGTGCCTTTACCGGGAAATCCGAGCCAAGCAGAGTCGTCTTTGCCCTAAGTGGCATTAAGTAAAGGTTGTAATTCATCCACCTGCTTTTCCTACTAGACCAGCTATCTCCATCATCCATCACTTCGTGGCAGAAGCTTTGCACGCCCTTTACATAGCCTAGATGTGGGCTGCAAATGCTTGTGAAGAGATGAAGACGAACGCATTTGTCAGACGCTGTCCTCCTCTCCTCCGGACATCCCGCCTTTCTCATCACCGCGGGGGAAAATGAATAAAAAAGCCCTTGCTACATGTAGGTCTCTCTGGGAAAGTGTAGCTCGCTTTAGGTAGGGCGAACTCGGTAACTCTGCTAAATTCGAGGAAATGACAAATGCCAAAGAAAAGTCGTATTTAAAGCACTTTATCGAGAACACATCACCTCCCTCCCCCACCCTGCTTTGTCGCTGCCAGCACCCCAGAGGATGAGGGTGAAAGACAGGGGGCTTTTAGCAGTTCGCCCTCACAATCTCGGAGATAACCTGCGTTTTACAGACTTGGCCTCCGGTCATTTTTCTCTTTTGTTTTATGCTATAATTTATTCTGAAATTTAAGGAAGGAAATGAGAGGATTTTCCCTCCTATGCCTCATCCCAGGCACCCGCCGGGTTGTCAGGGCCGCGCTTCTGCCGCGGGAGGGGCGGCTCCCGGTCAGAGGCGCCTCCGGGCCTGTCCGGGATGTTCTCCCTCCTCGCCGGTCCTCAGCTGAGGCAGGGAACACCCTCACTTGCTGCAAAAAGTTAAGAGGAGATCTGATTTATTCGTAGTCTCCTCTTTGCTTGGTTGCATTTATTTATTTAAATTCCTGGTAGAAAAGTGTGAGGAAAAAAGCCCACTCCGTGCCAGTGAGCCTCCCCAGTTCAGGGAACTCCCCTCAGTGGAGAAAAGCTGATTTTTGTGTCCTCAGAGCCGGTGGCAGAGGCAAAGCTCGCTGGGCGAGGGAGTCTGGGCAGCTTCTTCCCATGTGGGAGCTGTTCTAGCTGCCGCTCCAATCCCTTTACACGCACACGCAGACTGCAAACCCTGGCTGCCCCTGCACCTCGCCCAGTGTGCAGGGATAGACCGTGAAACGGGGAAGGATGCTGGCCTCGGATTTCGGGCACAGTCCGTGGTTTTATCTTTTAACGGAGAAAGGGGAAAGGGACTGCACCTGACAACAGTAAAGCATAAAATCCTGCCTTGATATACCTGGGGCTTTCCCTACCCAGCTCACAAGGATCAGTCTTGACAAGTGGAAGAATGATGTAATGCCCTGGCTCCATCAAAGACTTTATCCTGAAAATTATATCTTCGTCAGGGTCGCAGAAATTAGCAGTTTGATAGATATGAGAGAAGTCAGGTCTGCTCGGTTACATCGGGTGTAAATCCGAAGTACACCCTGACTTCAGATTTACTCAACTGCATTTCCCATTTCCTTTAGTAACCAAGAAGCAGGCAAAGACAATCTGAGAATTTGGCTCATCTTCCTGTCGCCCAGCCCTTTCATTAAATGAGTCAAGGTGTCCATTATGTGTCGCCTTTAATTCTCCGAGGCAGAGGTAGGTGGGAAAGGTGAGGTTTGGCATAGTGGCTTTTAAGACTGGGTACCATTTTCTTCTCTGCTTAAAGAAATTCAGTACTTTCTTCCATTAATCTTTAGCAGGGAAAGCGTTCTGCCTGCACCTGTATAAACAACCCAGATGGGGGAAAAAGTAAACCTATATCTCTTCCATTGCAGTATCTTTATGTACTTACATATATATATATATATATATACACGGATAATGCAGTCTAATTGGGGAGGAAGACTAACCCCCAAGTCCAGCGTGGTGCCCTTTCACCATGCAGTGTGTGGGACCCAGCCTGAGCATCTATCGTAGTGTCAAACCAAGTTCAAGAGATCCAGTTGCAAGATCAGCTGCCGGTATAGGTGGTTCAAGAAATGTCAAGTTTCACTTGGAAAGGCTGCCATTAAGCCTGGCTCTGATGTGGTTCTAGCCCCAGCGGGTGAAGTCGGGGTTTGCACAGCGTTAAGTGGCCCCAGAGAGCCCGGAGGGCTGGCGGGGAGGGGAGCAAAGCTCTGGGCTCAAAGGCGGCCGGCGGTGCCAGGAAAGTTGCGTGGCAGCAGCCGGGAAGGTTCCGCTCGGGAGAGGCAAATAACAGGGAAAAACCGTGAACAGAAATTGCGGGACGAGATCTTTCCACCTGTTGTAGTCATTAAGTTCTTTTCTGAGAACTGCATTTTTATTCTGGTTAATCGTATCCAAGTTGTGAAAGCCAGCAAGGAACCAAACGCTAGTTCTTCATGTGAAAAAGAGAGGTTTTGGGAAAGGTGCGAGGTATTAAAGTTGATGGCTGATTTTTTAATATTTTATTTTTATTTATGCCTCTGTTGAATTTGTATGTCAGCATTTCCATTGGATGCGGGATCCTCCCGGTCACCCGTGCACTCTCTAATAAAAATCGATATACGGAATTTGTTTAAAAAACCAGTGAGCAGCTTGAAAAGCTGTCTCGTTTAATTTGCTCTGTGACAGAGAGGTGTACATAGCTCAATTAAATGTCTTTTAATTCATTACCCTGAGGAGGGAGAAACCCTTGGACAATTTATACTCACTCGCTACTGTCTGGAGCTTCACCCGAAACTAAAAAAGCTGTCAAACCGCAGTGCGCACGTTCCAAGAGACTTTTTGCATTACTCCCCGCACACCGCACACCCAGCCCCGGTGCCGCGTCCCCCGCCGGGGCGGGAGGAGGCGCCGGCACCGCACAGCCTCTTCCCGAAGCTGGGCAGGCAGGGGAAGAGCCCAGCGGGCTGGGGCCTCGTCCTGCCGCACCGCTCGGCTGCACCGGGGCTCATACGTTGGGAAAATCCCATGCCCTCGAAGGAAAGGCAAGAGAAAGAGCGAGGTGGGCTGGGAGCAGAGTCCCGGGTCGATCTTAGCCCTCAGACATAGGGAGCGGTACTGGAGGGAACAGTTCCCTGCGCGAACACTGGCGGGACCGGCCTGGAGGTATTTTCCGTTTTCCGCGGAGAGGAGAGGGGTCTGTCCAGCGGGAAAGACGGGACGCCCAAGAGCAAGAACACACACGGAGACATCCCGCGTGTCCGTGTACCCCCGTGCGCCCCCACGCAGGGGTCCGGCTCTGCGCACCGCCGCGGCAGCCCCGCCGCGGACCGCGGAGAGGCGCGG
>WEIU01014871.1:105982-172402 GCA_013389925.1 Aegithalos caudatus
TCTTTAATTTCTGAAGGAAAGGGAAAGAAACATGAAGCAGTTTCATTACACTTGGATTCAGAAATCATATGTATTAAAGGTAGGAAATTCTAAAATATTGAATGTTCATTGGTAACTTTTCACCTGGTGATCATTTCCACGCCATATTATTTAGATAAAATTTACCTTCTTTCCTGTTTGCTTTCTATATTCAAATATTCTAGTTTTTCTTCTCTCTTTCTTCTAACATCAATTAACATTCTCATAAACTCTGATATAATAATTAGCATGCAGCATTAGAAGAGTTACATATGAGGTATAAAAGTACATTGTAATTAAGTTCCTTATTTAAGTCTACATAGGACATTTTTTTAATGTGAGCTTGCTTTCTATATGCACAACAGTTTTCTTAAGATAGTTGGTTTTGTTTTCTTTCTGTAAAATAAAATGCGTTCATAAGTGTACGAAATATTAAAATTTGGATAAATAAATCACCCATTCAGTCACCTGTGAAACTGTTTAACACAAGTCTGCAGTCTCTTTTTGATTACTGCTCGTTTCTTCAGTTTCTCAGTTCTTCACCAGTGAATTTGGGTTCTGTGGGATGGAACACATTTGTTGTTGCTCAGAAGAAATGTCCCAGGGTATTTATTTCTTCTCTCTGTCTTTTGGGGGTTTTTGTTGCTAACATAGTTGTGGAAAATAAAAGGGTCAGCTATTAGGATCTTGATATTTTATAACCCTTTTTTGGCTTTACTCTGCCTAACTTTTAAGAAACTAACTTCACTTTTTTTCTTTTTAATCAAGATCTATAAAATCTCAATTTCCAGTTTATGTTTACCCTGTGCACTCATGGCAGTTTTCTTTGATATATCTGTACTACTTCTATATAAGATTTTTAAACCTTGTACCACACAAGTTATAAGGCATCTGTTCCACAAATGCACTGAAGCCTATGCTTATCATGGAGCTATTGAACTACAAACGTGCTTCAACACTCTGATGACTGGCTGAAGTCTAAAGCTGCTTTAAATTAACATATACCTCAACTTTTTTCAAAATTAGATCTTATAAAAGTACATTTTACTGTCTGTTGAAAAGTGGAGATCTCAAAATGTTGATAGGAATGATGAGAGCAGAATGAGCTATCCTGTTATCCTACACATACAGCACTTAAGGGAAACACTTCTCCTTACTGAGTCTTTATTGTAGGCTCCTAATATAAAATTCACGTGTCTGCCTTAATATGGTTAGGGAAAAACATAGTTTTTTTAAATGGTAATTACTTTCCTATCATGCTCCTATATAGAAGCAAAGCCAGTTCATGGTTTGAAAGAATGTCCTGAGTATTTGGTTGGTAACTTGGAGCAGAAGCAGCAGCAGAGGGCTGTGTTGGTGGTCATGTCTGGGTAGACTAAGCAGGTGCTAAACCTTGTGATCCCCTTAGAGGAAATAGTGACTGTATGCAACCTCTCCAAAGAGAGAGTACTGGAGGGGAATGTTAGGCTAAAACCCCAATCATTTGTTGTCTTCTCCTCCAGGGATATGCTGCTTTTCAGATTATAGGGTCCTGATTTGCACAAACCCTGCAAAGAAAATTCTTTGGTCTTTTCTCTAGAATGCTGACATTGAATTTTTACAGAAGTTGTAGTTCTGTTTTCAAAGACTTGGCTTGGGCTCCAGATGCTCAACACAAAGCAGTACAGAGTGAGTGGTGCCTCTGCACCATGATCAGGTTTCCTTTTTAAGACATTGGCAAAGGCTTCCCAGTAGCTGTTGATCCCAGCAGCTCATGTAAATCCTGCATGTACCCCATTCTCCTCAGTTATTTGCAGTACAGAGATTGTATTATAGCCAAGTCCTCTAAAGTTCTCTTCTTTAAGCAGCAGAATGCATCCACGTTTTCTCAGTCTGCTTACATCAATGTGGGATTTGGCAGAGGATCCACCCAAGGAACAGACTAAGGGTCTTCTCTCCTGGATTGGTTTTCTTTGGAACAGCCTACAAATAGTTTCCATTCCTTATACACAACTCTGGCTCCTCAGCTCACTAGAGAAAAATTAACACACAGAGGTGTCCTTGTCCCCTTATGCCTAGCTTCCATTCCTTTGTAAGCCACATAGCTTCACTTCTTCTACCCTTTTTCCCCCTCTTATGATTCTTCTCCCTAAGAATTGCAATCAGTACAAAAAAAAGTGTAATTATATGAACTTATGTAAATGAGGCTCATCAACCCACTGCAGTATGATTTACTTATGTCAATGAATGCTTAAGCAATTGTTGCCTTTAAACAACACCTTCAAAGGTCATGTGACTACTGTCAGATCCCAAAACCTATTTATTTCTAGTTTTCTACCAGATCAGAACAGTTAATGCATTTGCAGGTCCTAACTGTCTTGTCTAGCAGGTATTAATTAAATAGCAGAACAGACTCCAGACGGAAACTTTTACTTTTGACTTCTTCCATCTAATACCATTTGACATAAATCACTACCTGTCGTGTTGTGCCATGCTATATCAAAGTAATCTCACACTTTTACTAGATATTTACCTTTACAGCAAAGCTATGATGTGCACAATAAATCCACATTTTTCCTGTCTTGTAAATCACTGGATTTAGATTTTTCAGGTGAACGGTAGTGTGGTGACAGCAGTGGTAGCCAAGAGGTAAGACCTTGTTGCCTTTGCATGGATCTTCAAAGAAGTTCAGGAATATTATGATTTATTATGATTACCCTTGTAAGAGGGTAATAGAGACCACATTCTTCTGCCTTATAGGCTATTTGGAAAGAGAACTTGATGATCTTAGAGAGGTTCTTTATGATCTTCAGAGAGAAGATGCCACAAACCTAAAACCTTTCCCTCATAGTATGAAAGATGGTATTTCAATGATGTTGCCTATCTTTTTTTAAAATAAAACTGGAGAGTCATTCATTTTTAAACTTGCAGGAAGACCCAAGAAATGTCTAGTTTCTTAAAAGTATAGTAAATCACAGAACTTAATCCCGGCAGATCTGATCCACACATAATAAATTATGTCTGAATTTAAGAATTTTTGTCCAATGAAAAAACTCAGAATTTCACTGATTATTCAATAAGAGAATATCACAAGTAAGACAAACACAAATCATTTGGGAGAGAACAAAATACTCAATCAAGATTAACCTTCAAATAAGGAAAGATTATTTTCTTTCATACTACCATGAAAACAACCTAAAATATCCCCTTCAGCATGTGGTACAAATGATCTGAACTACTTCTCTTTGTCTAAAGACTATTTAGACTTCTAGGTCACTAAATATCCTTACTAACCTATGTTCAAGTCACTTCCACACTCACCCAAAGAACAAGGTGTAGAGAAATTGAGTGAAAGATAGGTACGTACACCTGAAAGTATTCTTGAGTTTCTCTAATCATGCTTGAAGCTGGACACATGCAAGCAACCTCTGACCTGGGAGCCATGTGGCTGCTTTAACATTAGCATCTTTCTGGGTCCATGCCAGCATGACCTACAGAATTTCAGGGTTAAGTGGCTCAGGCACATCACTGTGCTAATCCATCACTATTCCTTAGTCCTGTTAGTAGAGTATTCAGCAGCTGTTTGGCTAGCACAGTGTAGAAGTAAAGTGACTGACTTCACATGCAAATGTCTGTGTAGTCTTTTCTCCATAAAGATCTGCTGAGAGTGGACTTGATTCAAATGCTTTGAAGCTGCCCTGTATGTTTTTTTCATTTGAAACCAGGGAGGTTGTTGCAGACATCTCAGTGGGACAGAAACTTCATGGCTTAAGACTGACTGTAAAACACTGGCTTTGATCTCAATGCCCTGAATTAACCAGAGCTCTAGTTATAGGTGAGATTGCCTCCCCATGCAGTCAGCCACAGCTGAGCTGGAGGAGGGGATGAGGGTGGGACTCTGTGAAAATGATCTCACAGGAGTTCAGCTCCTACTTTTGAGCAAGCATCTACAGAATACAAAACAAACTAAAATTTTTAAGTTTTTGTCATGGCAAAATGGATCTGGGTGTTTTCAGAATCAGCAAAAAGCATGAATTCCAAGGGTGTTCTGAAGTTCCTTTTCCAAAGCACAAGTATCTTAGAACTTCTCAGCAATGCTATTGTACAGTTTATTTATGTTGTAGCAGGAAGGTAATATTGCCCTTTTCTCTAAATTACTTGGAAATGACTGAACCATTTTAATGAAATTTTCCAAAATAACTCAGTCCAAGACAGATACTTTGTCTGGGAAAGTTCAGCCCAAATAGTTAAAGGTTGGCAAAGTTTTATAAATTACTTAAAACAGTATCTTATAATGGTAGACGTTGGGCAGCCCAGCTGTATTTGTCGCTACCAACTCTGCCCAGACTCCCTAAACTGTCAGAAAGTGTTTGTGTTTCAGAACATTATTTCTACAGTCTATTTGAACTGGCAGATGTTTGTTTTTTAGCTGCCAGTATTACATTTTGTTTGAGATAAGTGAGGTGCTGAAATTGCAGCTCAGAATGTGCTTGGTTTGTAGCAATTTCAATTTATATCACAACTGTGACAAAGCAAGTGGATTCACATTTTTTATTTTCTATTTTAAGGGTAGGGAGTTCTGTGCTGACCAAACCAAGGTCTGCAGCACACACTGACCATGGGAAGGCTGGTCTGGGGTGCCCTTGCAGTGTTGGCTCCAATCCACATGGAGTGAGGCCCCAAGCAGGTGCACAGACTTTAAGCACTCACCTGTTGGAAATGTTTGGTACAAGTATTTAGATTCTGTGTGGGTGAGCTGACTGGGGAACATGAAAGGCTCATCAAACTGCGAGGTTGTTCTGTGTTAGTGGCTGAAGTATTGCTCATATCTCTGTGCCTCACAAAAATCCTGTTGGTGATTTGGGTGCTCTTGTTTTTTCTATTGCCACCTTGCAGAGTTCTCATTTATCAAGCTGGCAAAGAGAGCTTTCCCACTCAGTGTGCAGTTCCAGGAGACATTCTCAATGGCTACTCTAGAGGTCTGAATTGGCACAGAGGGTCTTTTGTTCCTCCCAAGGAACCAAGGTGAATTGATTCCCAACTGAATACCAAACACACAGGCTTAAAGGTAAACCTGCCACTTCCCAGCTAGGAGATTTAAAAAAAAAAAAANTCATAATCATCAAACATTGAGAATGAAATATTTTTAAATCAAAATATGTGTAGTTAAGATGCATACATATATAGCATAGACACATACTTTGAATGTATGTGTACAAAAAATTTCTTTTCAAAGGATTTTGAATTCTCTTTAATTCTGACTCAATGCAGTACATTGTCAAGAAAAAAAGATTCAGATTGTCATTTCAGGTTAAGAGAAATGCAGCATTATAGAGAATAGAAACATTCTATTTCATGGTGGTTTTTTTTTTCATTTAGTTTTATAAAGAGGAAGTGAACAGAACATTTAAAAATCAATATAAAAAGTTGGATAAGATGTTCCATCTCATAGAAATCTTGGACTTTTCCCTTCCCACAGAATTCCAAAATCCTGAAAAGTTAGCAGAAAACTGGAAAAATTATCATTCTTTAATGACTCGTTTTAGTTTTGACAGCCATATTCTGACAGAAGTACCTGCTTCTGAGTTTCTGCACATGTAACTAATTAGAGACATGTTGAATTAATCCTAACAGCTGAGTGTTCATATAAAAGACAAGAGAACACAATGTGAGGAGTATGTTTCTTGTATGGCTCTGAATCTCCAAGGCAATTCCCACTTCAAGACAGCTGATTACAGTAACGAAGCCGTGGTAGCACCATGTGCTGTGACACACAGAGCTGGGCATGTCCTCTGCCAACACAGGTACAGCTCTGGCTATGTGGATGAAATCTGCTAGTTCAAATATCAAGCAGCTGCATCATCACTTTATCTTATTTATGAGATATTTCAGCTAACATATTTCCTCACCTGGGATCATTACTGAGCTCATGAGTATTCCCTATATAGGTGTGCACTCACAATGTTTTTGGTAGATATGTCCTTCAGATGGTGACAGCTGTGTAGATTAATTGGATCATTCCAAACTGTTCTTCATATTGCTCTGGAGGCCTGGATAATACTCGTTACTTCCTTATGTCTGTGCTCTATTTTCACATGAAATGGAATTTCACTCTTTCACTAGACACCAAATATTGTACATAACAGAGATAATATTTCATGATCTGAGATATGGTGTAGGTCTTGGTATGTTTGAAGTTACACCTCTTTATTTGGACATCTCCTTTAAAATAGTGTTGCTGCTTAAATTTTCCATCTTTCCAAAATTTTTGTAATTTTTTTCAAAGGATTGTGATACTCTGTATTTTTCAAATACTTAGAAAGCAATGGTTAATAACATTGTCTTTATTTTAAATGAGGCAAAAACTTGTGTTGAAAGACACAGTTTTCTTCTATTTGCCAAATCTTTCTTTGGTCTGAAATCCTGCATGCCTGTATCAAGCTACATTTCCTGGGAAAGTCTGGGCAAAAATGTTTGGCATGGGAAGATTAAATGGTATTTTCTGAATTAAAATATTCTGGTACTTGTACTGGCACAGCAACAATGGCCTAAAGCAGCGTGAAAATAAGGAGTGCGAGGTCCTTTATCTCTGCATTGTTACGAGTGCTTCAATAAAGCCATTTGAAATCTGGGTAGTATTGTGAAAATTCCTAGTGTTCTGTCTACTCTGAGCATGTATTTATATGCCACTGGACTGAATATATTTTACTCTGTAAAACAACCAAATTTGCTCTTTCCAAGGAATAAATGTCAGGAAGTTTCCTGGAAAAAAAATCAGCATGTAAAACTCTCCCTTGTCTTAATTTAGGCTGGGAACGCCCATGTCCAAATCTTTTCTCAGTATTAGTGAGATCCTAGCATAGGATGCTATGCTGCTTGAAAAATTGCTATCAGATGTTAAACTCTCTTGGGTTGGTTGTTGAAGATCCCATCAGGCTACTTGGAGGAGTGATGGTGTTAACCTGGGCATCAGTCGGTACTGCCTTTACACCTCTTTGGCCTCTTCTCCTCACAGATGTTTTCTTTAGCATCATTACTTACAAAGGAAGTGTCCAAAAAAAACCTCAACAAAACCCAAAAACAAACCAAAAAACCAAGAAAAAAAACCCCCAACAAACAACAACGACAACCAAACCACAAAAACAAACCCCAGAAAAAGAGATCAAGACACAGTAGTGCAAACAATGCTAACACAGCTATGTACCTTCCAGGTCCTCACCCTTCAGTAGGACTGATCTATTTTCTCCTCTTCTTTCACTGTCCTCGCATTCAGCCTTGCCTGGTGCAACTCACAAAGTGGGACTTCTTCCCCCATCACACACCTGGGCACATGCAGGACTTCTCCCTCCCATGCTGTGGGAAAGCCTGGTCATCCTCAGCCATGGCAGGGTTTTCCTGCTGAGGAGTCTCAGTATTTCACACTGCTGCAAGACAAAGAGAATCTGCTCCTGGCATTAAGAAATCTCGTGCCCGTTGACACTGAGACCCCTGACCATCTCCTTCTATTTGGAAAACTAGTGAAAACAGCAACATCTGAGGAGAGTGCAACAGGTGTCCCTGAAACTCAGAAGTATTTCCATTTAATTACACAACCAGGGACTGTGGGGCTCATAAAGTTCCTGTATTCGCACCTTTGTTTGCTCTTTTACTTGCTTAGAAATGCTGCAGCTGCAGAAAGATTTAAGAAAATCTTTTCACCTTATAAAAACTGGAAATATCAGACCCTGGCAGGGTGTCTAAAAGGTAAGGTTCTGGTGTAAGAATTTGTTTAACTGGCATTTTTAAATGTGAAAGTAATAAACAACATGGAACCTCATTTTTGTATATCCTGTCAGGTTTTCAGGTGTATTGAAATGAGAGCTGAGTGAATACTGCTTAAAGGACATTTAAACATTCATTCAAAGGCTTCAGGTGGCTGTGGTAAGATTTTATGGGCTTTGCTAAAACATACAAATGAAAAAGTTGGTTGACAGGGAAATAACATTTAAATAAATATTCTGAGGGTTTCTGTAGAGCACACCTGAAGGCATATTCAATTTGGGTTGAACCAGTTGCCAGCAGTAAATATTTATACTTGCTTGAGGAAATGTGTGCCATTTTGTGAACTACTGATTTAGATGCTGTATCCATCAGGGTATGTTCTGATCTGACATGATCAAAGAATCTTTAGGTGAAACTGTGACACATGCAAGAGATATTTATAGAAAGCCAAATGCCAACTCCCTGCAAAACTGTGCAGCCTCAGTCCATTCACAAAACTACTGAGAGAGAGCTCTGAGCTCATGGATATATGGATAAAGTCGTCTCTAAGTTACAGAAAAAACATATGGGTTCAGGTACTGAATGAAAGATGGAGAAGGAGGCTGGTTAAAAATATATTATTTTTGTATCTTCTTTGATGCTACTAAGCAATCACAAGTAATGAAATTTTATTTAACTAGTATCAGATTTTTTTGTCAGAAAAATTTGTTCATTTTTCCCTAAGACGTTTAAAAACAACATTCCAATATTTCCTTCTCTATCACAAAAATTTCTATCTAGGAACTTTTTCCTACACATCTGATTACTTTTAGATTATGCAACTCCCTGCAACCACTTAAGAAGTAGCAAAGTGCTTCCTAGAACCTTGTGTTATTTTCCATCAGTTCACTGCATGTTTTTCAGCACAATTTAGAAGGAACTTAAGTCACAGAGTCATCACTGAAGAGAACCTAAATATGTTAGATCTTAGAAGTGGTTCTGACTGAGGCCTATGAATCCCAGTTTATAATTCTTAAATGAGGCCACAGCTCAAACTCTACTACATTTACCTTCAAAATATACTTAAAGAACTATTTCAGGAAGGAACCAAAGTTATGATGTTTCCTCGTAAATAGTAGTTTGATTACACTAGTAAGATATGTATTCAGGGAAGTATTAGGAACATTTCAAAAATAAATATGTCTGTACTGTTATCCCTTTAGAAGTGTATTGCATGTCTTATAGGATTATTTTTCAAAACAAATTTCTAATGTTCTGCGTTTTTTAATTCACTACAGACATATACGGGACTGGCACTAGTCATTTTAGGAATCTTTTATGCCTTTTCATGGCTCTTGACTGTAGATGAAAGAATTCTGTGTCTTTGAAGGTTGTACTAGTCATAAAAGTACAACTAAAACACATTAAAATCTGTTCTTGAATAGCACTAAATGTATTTCTCTATCTGTGTGTATGTATCCATGCTCACTTGAAATATGTCTACATGCATATATTTTGCAAAAAGAAGGAATGAAATTTGGGTACAAAATGAACCTCTGTTCAGTAAATTTAAAGCAGTGGTTTCACCTTAGAAAAGATTATGGAGATTTACAGATATGAATGTAGAAACCTGTCATTATTTGAACAGAATGGCAAGAATTTGAGTTGAAGTTTAAATTATGAGATATTCATTCAATTGCATTCAAAATGAAACTATTTTATAAATTTACACTGAATTTTTGCTAGCAAGGGCAATATGCTTAGCCTGTTCAGTTTTATTTCACTACAAATTCCTGGCAGATTTCCCTTTCAGAGTCTCATCAGCTACAAAGCTAAAAACACTGGGATCATACCTTTATTCATAATTTTTTAAAACACGAGCATGAGCTGGATTTTACAAGCTTAATTTTCTTACTATATTTCTTGTACTAATAACAGATCTGAAACATTTAATGTTAAAGAAACAGCAAATCTGAAGTATCAACAAGAGGATACTATGTGGGTGTTCGTATTTGCATGTGTCTGTGTCTTGGAAAAAGCTTCTTGAATGGAAAAAGCTTACTAATAAATATCATCTATTTTTCCCATAGTTTTCTTTTTCTTCAATTTCACCTGGCTCTGAGAGGATTGTAGCTCTTTGAAGAGTACACAAATATCACACTTTTGATTTTTATTTTTTTTTACCCTAAAAAAAAGACTCACTTTGATTACACAGCCTAGGCCCATGTGTTCACCCAACCAAAATAACATCTACTAGGAGCATTAATTTCATTTCTTTTTCATATTAGCTAGATCAGCCACAGGGAAAGTGGAAGGAATTATCTTAGATATAAGGTTTTTATTTGCCTCTTTCTGGTCTTTCAAATTGGTGGGGAAAAAATGGATGGCACTAGTTTCATCAGCAGCTCTCCCTTACTTGGCTTCATTTTTATTTTGTCTGGCATGAAGCAATGAAGCCTGTGTGAGTTATTACTGTCTCATGTCTCAGTACACAATTAATTTTTTTTTCCCATCTCAAACTGCCAGGGCCCGGCTTTCATCCAATCTTTACAAAAAGGCTTCTGTGTGAGGGGGTGGTTTTCATTCTTTTTCCGATCATGAAGACAGTACTGTAGAATTTTCTTATTTTAAGATCTCTCCTTCTGAAGAAGAGAAAAAAAATCTTGAATTAGTAATTTCAAAATTCACATTGTCCTGTAGGTAGAGCTGACTCTTTTAGAAGGGTCAGTGTATTACATAACTTTTTCCTAACTGAATGCTATCATACGTGCTAACTTCCCATCCTGCAAATTCTTCTTTGCTTCATTTATAGAAAGGTAAGTTCATTCAATTGCCTCTTGGAATCTTTATATTAAATTCCAGGTTTTGACATCTAATTAATTCTTAACTGCTCTTGAAGTTATTATTTTAAAAATCTGAGCCTTTAATATACTGGCCCTTAGCTTTATAAAACTTTCTGTAATTAATTTACCTGCAGATTTCTTTTGTCATCAGAGGAAAATTTCTGTCTTTGCTTTGGAAAGTCTCAACTGATAGTTTATATTTTAAGTACCTATAGGATGCCAATGCTCTGGAGTCAACATGAGAAATTATTCTTCTTCAAAAAATGTAATTCAAGACCTCATCCAAATTTGGGCTTCTATAATGGAGGCTTTACAGTATAAACCCTTTTCAAAAAGAACCCAAAAAGTATCTTTTGCACAGATTCTACGGTAATTCCAGTATTCAGATCCTGAATTATGAAGACTATCCACTTGGTCTGTGAACAGGTCTTCTACTTTGTACTCCTTCTATTTCCATACGTTTATTATTCCTATGGAAACTATCGTGGTAGTGAGCTGCTCACTGCTCACTTCCTTTCTAGATGATATTTCTCAGAAAGGTATAAAAAGATGGAAAGTGAAGAGTATGGAATACATGAAACTGATTAGAAATGTAACAAAATCCCTGCCAAACTTGCTAAAAATCAGGTCAGTTTTCAGTACTTGGTTCTGTGCTTAAAGATGTAACATCAAGAATAGTCATCCAATTCTATGTAATTCTTGAGCTAGATGATACATGTCTATGCCTTCACCAGTGAATTTCCATAGCTGCTTGAATCATCTGGATATGCTTAGGTAGTCACGTCTTTGACCATGTTAATCAGTTAGATTTCCATTAAGCTTCTTTCTGCACACTAAATACCTGCCTATCCATGGATGACATCTGAAAACATCTTTAAGGTACAGACTCTTTCAGTGGCACAGACTGGATATATATGTAGGAAGAGAATAAAACTGTAAACCATGTCCAGATGTATTAGAAAAAATTTGAGATACATGAAGCCCTTCTGAAATCTAGTTTCAATCTTCTGTATTTTTATACTCTTAACAACACCTAAAAGACACAGTTCATCCTCCATTCCCCTCTGGAACACCTCAAAAAACTGCTACGAACCCTATACCCATGTCATCCTAGAACATGTTGGAATAGTCCTGAATTTTCCCTTTCACTTCTGAGAAGTTTTAAACCTCTACACATTGCTTGATGAATTAATAAACAGTTTAAAATACTGACTTGAGCTGATACAAAAAGGATTGAATGAACACAGATTTCCCCAGCTTATGAAGTTTTACCCCACTGATGGGAGGTGAAGACTCAAAGATTTCAGGCAGAGTGTAATGACCAGGTTGCCTTAAGCACCAAACTTACCAGGAGCAGCAGGTTAGACTATGGTGAGATCCCTTCCAGCCTAAATTATCCTCTGGTTCTGTGAGCCTTTGGGACTCCAGCTCCTAAACATGACTGAGGATTATGAAACCAAATCTTCCTATAACTGGAAAAAGCCTATGTCTTCAAGAAAACAACACATTTACACTGCAACCTTTCTTCCCAATGATTACCTGCTTAAGGTGCTTCTTGTTCTAAGTACTGGGTTTTGTGGTTCTCATTCCTGAAATGCTGATCTGCCAAGCAGAGTTTAGAGTGTGTAGTTACAAGTTTCATTAGCTGGTGAAAGAGCCGTACACCACTAACCCTTCTGTTTGGTTACACTGC
The DNA here is from genome assembly GCA_013389925.1 of Aegithalos caudatus. Classification (NCBI taxonomy): domain Eukaryota; kingdom Metazoa; phylum Chordata; class Aves; order Passeriformes; family Aegithalidae; genus Aegithalos; species Aegithalos caudatus. Next base: position 118,256 of record WEIU01014871.1, read on the forward strand.
TGCTTCAAATGAGGTAGTGTTGTTGAAACCTGTTAAATCATACAACTCGTAATCATTCCAACTTTTTTTTTTTTTTCTTGGACATGTAATTTTTATTTTCCAGAAATGGACATATTGTACAAATGCTAGTGCTGGCCTATTCATTGCCACATTTCTAGTTTCCATTTCTAGTAAATACATCTAATCATTAATAAAATAAATCAAGACAGGAAAAATAAAGAACTACCTTAGATGAGGAACTGAAAATATAAACAAATAAAACAAGGAATATTATTAAATTGTCAATCTCCAGTGCTGCTCGAAGATAGCAATAGAATGTTTCAGCAGTGCAGATTATATCTATCTGTTGACTATTAAGTATAAATGTTGATATTATTTCAGAGAAATTAGGTAGAAATACTTACCAATTTGCATTACACAGGTCATAATTGGAGGGTTCTGTGAAAAGCTCCATGAAGAAGCAATCATGTTTAAAATAACACAAATGAATACATTTATAGAAATGGAATCACAGTCAAAGGGTGGCAGTGCTTTTCTGCTTTCCTTGTTGAAATTAGGATGCATATATCATTTAGGACATAAATGGATCTTTGACACAGTAAAACTTTCTAATAGATCCATTGTTGCACAGCTGGCCTCCACATGCATCCTGATCTGCAGTTTGCAAGTCACCATATTTGATCATCACCTCAAGGTCAATATGAAAATGTTGCGCTGTTTTGATCTGTGGATTTTTAAGGACTTCCTGACAGGCCTCAAAAGTGACATAGCTGTCATTCATGAAGATGATACTGTTACCTGCCTAGAGGTAGAGCAGCTGCTCTAACAGCATGGTCTCTTTGTTTCTCAGCTGATGTTAAGAAAAGGTCAGGCTAGAGGCTGCAGAATGACATGTCAACTTGCAGCACGGGATAGTGCTCAAGGTGCTTCCTTTCATTCAATTTGGAATGCAACTACTTGCAAATTGGCTGGTATTTTGTCCCCCACTACTAGCTCTTTGTTATGATTGGTTAGTAATTATTTGACTGAGTGAAACAGCTGTGTTAATCTGAAAACAGAAGAGGAATAAACACAGAAAATTTGTTTAAATGTGATGTAAAGAAATAGACAAGTAGGCATTGCCTGTGTTTTTGCTATCTTGCTGACAGATGTGAAATAACCATTCAGGAAAACAAGGCAGCTTGAAAAGGACTTATCAGTGTAAATATTCTGAGGTATTTACGTAATCCCCTACCAAGCTTGTGAGAAATATAAACCACCTTGCAGCATTTCTAATATAGCAGTAATATAATTAATGTACTTAGTGTATCAGCTAGTAAATTAGGAATAGAATTTTGTTTTCTTTCATCCTTTAGCACTGGTAGTTGGATTTCTGCACTAAGATGTTGAATATGAAAGCTCAAGTCTTCTCAAACCCAAATTGACTTTTTCCCCAAGAGGTAAGATAGGGCATGTAGTGAAAGTGATGGTAGAAACAAGGGTGAAAATTCAGTCCTGGTATTTGCAGCTGATGAAGATGCTGATTAGCACTGGTGGCTGTTGGTGCCAGAGGAGGCCTGCCCCAGACCTTAGAAACAGCTGCTACCCCATCATGGTTATTTGGTCTCATCACAGTAGCAACATCTGGGTTAGATTTTCAGAGTTTGGGCTGTGCAAAATAAGTGATTGTTATCCCTAGGAATGTGCTGTCATAGCTGTGAGTGTGTTTTGAGGTGACTTTCGTGACCACAGTGATCAAATGTTATGTTGTTAGCACATGAACGTGGACTGGTATAAAATAGTTGGTGTTACAGATTCCCCATTAAGAAAATGTCTCCCTTTCTTTCCTATTTTTTCCCACCTTTCACAGCAACATCAGCACTATACAAATGAAAATCCCTACACAAGGGAGGAAAAACTTTATTATAGGAGGCAAATCTAAAGAGGACTCAATCTGCTTCAAGATGGACTTAAACGAATTTCAAAACAAAATGTGACTTTTTAAGTGAGGGCAATTTGCAATCAGATTTCCAAGGAATGTTGAAAATTTTTTGCCTGGCAATTTTAAAACAAAATTGTTTGTCTTTCTAACAGAAGCACTCCATTTTAACCACCAAGCCATTGAGTTCTGGTATGTTGTAGGGAAAAAACCCTATCTTTAATGTGGGAGCAACAAGCAAAAATATTCTGATTTTTTCTGGACAGTTCAGACTAGTGATTTCTTGTGAGTGACATGATTACAACAGTCCTTTTTAGGACTATTAATAAGATTCTATTCAATACACACATAGCTGACCTACTATGGACTAGAAGGCACAAGTGTCCACAGAGTCCTCAGTACTTTCACCTTTGGGCAGCATTTCATGATGGCTTATCATTAAACCTGAGGTGATTGTCAAGTTGTTGCAGGAGACACAGTTCTCCAGTGCATTGCAAACGGCAGGAGAAATCTTCATTTCTTCTGGGTTCATCACACAAATTCCTTGCTCTTCTAAAGTAATATCTCCTAACAGGCAAGACATCCTTCATAAATACTCTCTCCAGGCAGCAAAAGTCAATTTATTTCTGGTGTTTATTTTGTTGTAACTATTATTATGCTGTTCCCTGGTTGGAATATACTGCCCACACAAAATTTTTGGCTCTTGCCTTTTTCTGGGAAAAGACGGAGTAATATTACCCTTAATTTGCTAGATAAACCAGAATTTTCTCTTTGCACCACTTATAGCTACTAGTCTTCTGCACTGTTCAAAGCTGCTATCATAATGGAAATTGGATTTCAGCTGTTTGGGTTTTGTCATGGTTTTAAAATAATAATTTCAGGGCCAGGGACATACAAGTTACTGAGGTGGTTAATGATACATCTTCAGATTATTTGTTACATTCTCACTTAATATGCACCAAAGAGTAGTTTCTTGTTATTTTATTTACTGATCTGTACTGCAGAAAGGGAACTCAGGTGAATAATCTCTATGACGGGTGAGAGTGAGAATTTGAGGAAACCGGCTCTAGGCTTAGCAGCCCTGAAAGCAGGGCATCCTAGCCTAGTGTGAAACCATGAATTCAACAATTTAAAGTTATTTGGTTTTATACATTCTGTCAAATGATGACAATCTTTTATCTGTAGTGCAATAGATCCTTAGATTAAAACAGGAAGAAAGCCTGCTGACCCTACTGGGCTGTTACTCAAAAAAGCATCATTGTTGGATCCACACAGAGACTTTTAAAGATACCCTAAACTTTTGATGTAATATATGTCATTGAAACATTTTTCTTTCTGGCCAGGGATAGTTGGCTCTAACTGGAGACCTTCAAATTCAGCTTATTGGTTAACAATTTTTATTATTAGTATATGCTTTTTCTTAAAGGGAAAGAAACCTCAAGCTTTTCAAAATTCTAATTTTTCTATTGCCTAAGTTTTTCTCTGAGAATGAGCTGGAATGTATTTGGGTTTTTTTCCTAGGAATAGAGCTAAAGTTTTTCCAAGTACCTGATTTAAACCACCAAATTAACTTTAAAAAAAATAATAACTCTAGTTTTTATTTTATATGCAAATACACAAATAAAGCTCACTTAAAAATGTGGGACAAATAATCAGTTGGAGGATAGGAAAAGCTTTATCCGCCTGACTCCATTTAGCAGGAGAAAGAGGTTAATACTTAACTGAGCATTTCTGTGAGGCATTTGTTATTCTAGCAATTAAACACTTACAATAAGCACTATATATGTCTTCACTGAATCTTAATTTAATCCTCACCATTTGATGACACGTCAGACCTCATCAATTTTACACCTTTTTTCCCCTGGAATGAGTTTTCATTTACCAATTTCAATCCAATTACTCTTGCTCTCTCATTTCATTAGGCCTTGTAAATGTGATCCCAAAATACTGCTGTTAACGACTGCTAGCAAGACCTCATAAATATATTTTATAATTGATGGATGTTACATAACAAATGAATGCCTTAAAAATCATGTTGAAAGGCATTAGAGCTACATTAGTCCTGTTAGAGCAAAAAGTGAAAACCTCCCTCTCCACATCTGGAAATAAATTCAGTTCGACAGTGTTTTCACTTGTTGTTAAAAGTTCTCTGTTTGCCCGTTGTGCTTGATAAGTTATTAGAGATGACAGATGGCATTTGACTGAAATTTACAGTCAATTACATATTCTGAACTCATGCAGAAATTCAGAATTGTACAGAAGCAGACTGAAAGAATTAAAAAACCTCAGAAAATATAAAACTTAGATATTGTATGTAATGATACAAATTTGTTCACTGAAGCCCAGCAGAGGTCAAAAATGTGATGATAAGCACATGTGCTAGTATTGTAAAGCCCAGGTGGAGTAGGAGTACAGCTTCCTCAAGAATGATCACAGTCCAGCTGCATTCTCAGTTGTTATAGATAGGCCACTGGAGGGTGGCTTCTGCCAGGTTTGTGAGTATGCATTTTCACATTTGACTCAGTGGATTTGTAGCAACAGTCAGCTTGAAAATGGCTCAGGGGGAGGATCAATATAAATATGTAGAATCATAGAACGGTTTGGGTTGGAAGAGACCTTAAATATAATTTTGCTCCATGCGAGATGCCCTGCCATGGGCAGGGATGTCACCCATTAGGTTAGATTGCTCAAAGCCCCATCCAATCTGGCCTTTCATTCTTCTAAGGATGCAGCATCCAAAGATGCAGCATCCAAAACTTCTCTGTTCTAGCGCCTCATTATCCTCTGCGTACAGAATTTCTTCTTAAGATCTAATCTAAATCCTTCTGTTTTAGTTTAAAGCCATTCCCCTTTGTCCTATCACTACTTGCCCATGTCAAAAGTCTCTCCCTCTCTCTTTTTTATAAGCCCTCTTTAAGTACTGAAAGGCCATGATGAGGTCTCCAAGGAGAGCAATGCACGTAGTGTAGGCTTTCACTCCCTGGGCTGAAAGAGGTGACTTTTGTATGTAATGTTTGATTAACTGAATAATTTTGGAAAATCCTCAGCCATACTTTCTATGTCCACAGTAAAGTCGTAAATTTAGCTCCTGACATGGGTGAGGCTAGGCATGCAACCTTTAGGGCTGGAAGGGATCTTTGAGGACCATCTAGTCCATCCTCCCTGCCCTCAGAGCAGGGCTAACTTCAAAATTTTGGGTCAGGTTGCTCAGGGTCTTTTGAACACATCCAAGAATAGAGATTCCACAACCTGTTCTAGTGTTTTATCACTTGCATTACAAATTTTTGATTTCCTTACATCCAGTGAGAATTTTCCTTCCTGCCAGTTGTGGCAATATCTCATTATTCTGTTAAAGTGTGCCTATTAGCCTGACTATTTTCTCTATGGGCCTTCTTTAGATAAAAACTGAAACTGCCTCACATGACACCATTCTCTTCTCCAGGCTAAACACTATTTCTTTTTTCATCAGCTTTTCCTAATGCTTACTGTTCTCCAATATCCTCACCATCACAGGAGACCTGTTCTGGATTCCTCAGTTTGCAATCCTCTCACATGTAGAAGGACCAAAGTCTGGGCACAACCTCAGTTGTGAGCCACCAGAGTCAGGTAACAGGATGATTTCACAAACCCCGTAGGTTATGCTCTTTCTAAGGTAGTGCAGTGCACAGGAAGCCTGTATTGTTTCAAGATGGCACTTCTGACTTATGTTCAAGCTGACACCCTCCAAAATACCCAACTGCTTCTGCAAATCTTCTTTGATCTAATAGGCCCCAACCTGCAGTAGTGCATGCAGTTATTTTTTGCCAGAGAAGGAATTTGGCATTTCCCTTTGTTGAATCTCTTGAGGTTCATCTGTATGGTTGTCCTGGTCATTGATGAGGATATCAGAGAGCACTATGAAGATAAACAGAAATGAGCATGAGCAGTGCCATATCAGTCCCTGAAGGATGACATCCACAACCAGACTCCAACTGGGCTTGCAACAATTGACCATGGCTCTCTGCTAAGTGTAGGGCCAGTTTTTCAGCCACATTATAATTATCCCATATGATCCACCTCTCCTCAGTTCAGCTACAAGGATGCTGTCAGAGACAGTACTGAAGGTTTTGCTGGAGTCTAGTATTGCTTTCTCCTCATTCACAAAGCCAGAGATTTCATAATAGAAAATAGTCAAGTAGTCAGGTGTGATTATATTTGAGAAATGCTTGCTGGCTGTCCCCAGTCACCTTGTATTTCATGCCTAAAAATGGCTTCCTGAAAAGACATAGCCTTACAGATGCTGAATTTAGGATTAAAAGCATCCTCCTCACAACTTGGGTTTTGTTGTTTTGTTTTTTTTTTAATATTGACATGGAATTTGGCTTTTTCCAATATGCAGAAGCATACTGCAATTGCTAGAAGCTTATCAAATGTCTTTCAACTACTTAAGCCAGTTCCTTTGACATCCTTGAATACCTTCTGATATTCCTTGATGGACTTGTATGTCCAACATACTTAAGTAGCCCTAGCTTTATCTTCTGCTTTGGATATCTGTCTCCTGTGAACTTCTCTGCAATGAGTAGAGATCAGGAAGGTTTGTGAGTAATAAAGATCAAAGGAAGGAAGGTGTTGCTACCTGAGTTTTTCCCATGCCCTTCAGCACAAGATAACCTGTTGCAGTAAGAAGTAAAAAATTTTGTTGAATCTTGCTTTTGCTACCCATATACTGTAGAAGCTTTTCTTGTTCATGTATTACATTTCATTCCACCCAGCCATAACCTCAGCCAAGTTTTAACCTCATTAATTCTATCTCTGCTTTCTGTATGCCTCCTTGCTTGCCTGTTTCTGCCTTCACCTCTTGGCCATTTTTTTTAGCAGTTTAACTCAGGTTGTTCAGCCAGCCCTCCACCTGGCATGCATACACATGTTCATGGTTACTCAGGTCTGAGTGGATGATTCTTGTCCTTTGAGGACGATGTTCCTGAAGACTGGCCAGCTCTCCATGGTTCCTTTGTCTTCTTCAGGATTGTCCCTGCCAGTTCCCTGAGCAATCCAAAATGTAAAGTCCAGGGCTGTTTTCAACTGATTGGCATGTTTAGTTCTCTCTGGATGTTAAATTCTACCATCTCCTTGTTAATGATACAGCTTTCACATCTCCATCCAGTTCTGCCCTAACCATGAGTAGCAGGTCCATAATTATGGGCTTCATCCCTAGTTCAGCACCTGTTTTACAAAAGCGAAAATCTCTCTGATCATCTCCAGAAACCTGGATTGTTTCTAGATGCTGGGAGGCAAAGCTTGTGATTGTGAGACTTGTTCACCTCCTTTTCTTGGCTTACAGCCCCACAATCTGTTCCCAACCATAGGGAAAATTCTATGAATTCAAGACACTTCTTTGTACAGATGGCAAATGGTCCTTCTTTGCCTATTTTTCCTCAGCAGCCTGTGGGTCTCAGACTCCTCAGGGACTGAAAGACAGGATTCTTCTTTATAGCTTTTATGCACTTTTTTTTTTTTTTTTGCTTTTTGCCAAAAACATCTTTTCTTGAACCATCAGTGAATGTTTGTCTAAAATAAATTCAGAACGCATTCTTCATTTTTATCCCTGCTCTCTGTCACACACATCATTTGGACAGCAGGATGTAAGCACAGGGCTCATGTCTTGCCTGTCAGGCATTGCATTGCTCGCAGTGCACCAAATTCACCTCTGATAAATCTTCAGGCAGTCAGTAACTACATCACTCAAGGCCTCTGTGACAGGCCTCAATTGCAGTCAACCCACAGAATTGCTCCAGGTATTCCATCTTTGCAGAAGGTTTGTCGTTGTATGTTCCCTTGATTTATTTTCACCCTGCACAGAAAATCTCCAATACATCATTTACCATGAAACTGGCTGTTACAAGAGATGAGATTATGAAGAATAATTGCTAACAGAAGTAAGCTGCTTAAAAGTCATTAATGCAGCTCAATGAAAATGGTTATTAATCTTCCCTTGAGAGAAATGATCTATTTAAGGTCCATGTTTTTTTCCATAGGAGTTTCCCTTCTTTACTTTTCTTTCTGTATTCCTTCTCAGCACCAAAGGTGATACTTGAAGATTTTTGTGGTGATGTTGCTGCAGGCTTTAGCTGTCAAACAACTTTAAGGGATTATGTGTTGATAACAGGAGCAATACTGTTTCCAAAGGTCTAATAAATCAGAGCAGCTGTCCATTGCCAGGGAGTCCAGTGTGCTCCTGCATGCAGACTCCGAGACCTGACACACCTGCACACCCAGAAAAGGGTGGCTTTAAGTCCTTGAGCTCCTCTAATGATATCAATTAGACCATTTACTACTGACTGAACACTCTGTGATTGTTTCTGATGAATAATTACTATTAGAACAAGCCAGGGTCTTTCATGGAAATGAGTTTCCTGCCTGTCATATAAATAGAACAGCCATAGCATAACTTTCTCAGCCCCTGATATAAACTACTTCTACTGCTTAATGTTGAAGTAAATATTTTCATTTGCTTCTTCCCAAGTACATGTTATGGATTATTCAAAAGTTCTATTAAACAATGCTTTTTGGCATTTTTTTTTCTTGCTTTCAATTCCAGTTTGCTGTACATACAAAAAATTGATCTTTAACTGTTTTAGGATCTATTCCCATGATTTTGCAGCCATCATAAAACATCATTTTATCTCAAAAGAATTTAATTGTTATACCTAAATAACTGAAATTTAGTTAGAATTGTCAAAAAAAAACCCCAAATACCATACTTTGTACTTTTCAGTCTTGCTGTCCTCCAGATTTGCAAAGCACTCAAATCTTTCAAGCCAATTTTATTTTTTATTTCTGAAAACATTTATATGGACATGCAAAAGTGTAATTTAAGATCATAGTTATAAAAATTTGATTTCTGTTAAATCACTCAGCTTGTTAAAAATATGTATGTTGAATGAAGGTCACATTTTAAGAATTTAAGATGATAATATATCAAAGTAACTTGAGGAAAAAACTCCTATTATTCTGGATAATCCTAAAGAAAATAAAAATTGTACTTTCCTGAAAATACTTTTGTACCAGATTTTGGCAGCATCCAGAATGTTAACTGTTGTAAAGCAATGGAGAGTTTGATAATAATATCTACTACACAATATTTGAATTAAGACTTTGACGGAATTTATATAAGGATATGTCACATGAATCTGTGCATCTTTGACCCCAACCATAACTAATGCTTTTGCCTATCTACACAGTATTGTGGGAATATTGTAGACAGGAAATTAGAGTATTATAATTTCTGCTAAAAGTCACTTGGGAATATTTTTTTAAGAGTCATTGTGAAGAAGTGCATCTAAAGAGACATCTGTTATAACATCCCACAAGGTCCACGAATCTGTACCGTAGTAAACTGTATCAAGTTATCTCCTTTCGATAGACAATCAGTACACCTGAGAGCCAGCCTCTCCTGACAGGGCCATTTCATCTGATAGAGTATCAAATGGCTTGTTGATTATTCTGACTTCAAAGGCCAACGGTGCTGATATCTTCAAGGTGGTCTGTAATGCCTGAGTGATGAGGCCACCTGTCAATGTGACTGCAAAATTAAAGAGAATCTGTTGGGAAATGGAGGGTAAACTTCCTCTCCCTCAGATTAGCCTGATTAGCCTTGAACAATTTAACTTCTACAAATCAGTTTTGTAGCTATGGGAAAATTATTTATCAATGGCTACTTTTTTCTTGGGGCAGGGAGGGGGAAGTTGTTTATGGTGAGTAGTTCTGTAAAATGTGCTCACCTACTTCAAAACCAGTTTTCCATTCACTGAGTTACAAAATAAAGACAGTTCCATCAGTACTTGCAGTGGTGATTTTTTTTTGAATGGCAAAAATAACTATTCCACTGCAGTCTTTTTCTTTCAATGAAAATGCTCTGTTGAGGATAGCAGAATGTTGAGAACTAAGTAAAACAAAAGGGTTTCATTTATTAAATAATAAACTCATAACCAGAAATAATTTCTTAGCTAACAATTAGATTATTTTAATGTTTCTGTTAGGAAGAGGAACAATATTTTGTATTCAAGGAGGAAGATAAAAGGGGAGATAGGCTGGCCTTCTCTCATTAAGATAGGGAAGAAGCATCTGTTAAGGACCTCTAAGTCATTTATGAAATTGGGGATTGTGTACCGCAATGTGGAACATGTTTCTTCTTTTCTTTGCCTGTAATCATAAGTAAATCAGGAAGCTACAAGTGAATCTCAGTATGAGTGTGTTAATACAACTTGCTGATGTTTAGGCTGTCCCACAGCTGCTCACTGCCACTCCTCTGCCAAGGAACCAGGGGTCATTGGTGTCACAATCAGGAGCAGTGCACCCATTCCATCGCTGAAATGGAGACATCTCCATCACCTGGCAAGGGCATCTCCCTGGGCAACTTGTTAGGAGCACAGAGTCATGTCAGGTCACCACTGAGGTGGCCTAAATATTGTTTTCATGACAGTCATGTGCTAGAAAAGGAGATCATCATGTTGGACCTTCCAGTATCTCCTCTTCAATCCACTACTTCAGGAGGTTTAGACAGATCTGCTGTTAAGTCATAATAGCCATGTTCTCAGGAAAAGAAATACTGTGCACTCAGGGCAATCTTTGTTCCATATGTAGGAGCTGATTTTAAAAGCCATCCATCAGAAGAAGGGGCCTCTATGAGATGTTTTTCATCTCTGAATCCTAATCCTTTCCAGGATCTAAATTATTTTAAAGGGGGCAGAACACAGAAGAACAGTGTTGACACAAAAATAAGCACACAAAAGTGTGTCTTTTTTAACTTTTTTAAGTTTCCTGCTTAGTTTCTCACAAGTGGTGTGTGCTGTGATTGCCTCCAGCAGCAGCACAGCCCTGGCCTGTTCTGTTGAGCCCAGCCTGGACAATGTCCCCAAGGTGTGGTGATGGTGAGGGGCTCACAGGGTGCAGTGATCTCAGCCCTGCACTGGCAGCACATCCCACGGCTCATGCTTGCTGCTCTTGTGTCCCCATGGGAACTGACACTGGAGCAGGCTCCTGATAGGATCTCTGACTCCACAGAGAGAGGAGCCTGGGCTGGAGGAGATTTGCTGGCAAGATTTGTGACCTTGCAGTGGACCCATTGCTGAAGTTTGCTCCAAAGGACTGCATCCCATGGAAAAAATGGACCCACCTTTGAGCAGTTTGTCAAGAGCTGCAGCCTGTGGGAAGGACTCAGGTTGGAAAAGTTGATGGAGGTCTGTGTCCCATGAAAGGGACCCCATGCTGGATCAGGGGAAGAGTGTTAGGAGTCCTCCCTTGAGGAGAAAGGAGCAGCAGAGACAATGTGTGATGAACTGACCACAAATTTCTCATTATGCCACTGCAGGGAATTTGAGAGTGCAGTAAGCATGGGAAAAATGGAGGAAGATGTTTTTAAAATTCTTTTTTTATTTCTCATTATTGTATTCTGTTTTGGTTGGTAGTAAACTAATTTTCCCAAGCTGATTCATTTTTGCTGTGACAATGACAAGGCAGTGATCTCTCTCTTTCCTTATCTTGACCCACAACCCTTTTGTTATATTTTGTCATCCCTGTCCAGCTGAGGAAGGGCATTATAGAGCAACTTTGGTGGGATCCTGGCGTCCAGCCACGGTCAACCCTGTATTCCAGTAAATGCGGGGAGATGTGCAAAACTAATAACCTCCAGTTTCAAAAGTGAATTTTCTGTAAGTCTTCATGACTGAGCTGGAACTTATCAGCTCTGATAAAGTCCTGACAGTAATGTTTAATTTACCCAGTGGCTGGGGTTTTTTACTTAATCACCTTTACTGTGCTATTACTTAGACCTGCAGGACCTTTTAAATTTATCAAAAGAATTGCCATTTTAATCTGGAGCATGTATATATGTTGCCATCATTCCTTAGCAGGTTCCTTTGGTTGAGCTGAAAGCAATGTCTGTATACTGTTGATTTATTTACTTGCCTAGTTTTAGGGCACACGAAGCAGTGGGTATGAAGAGCATCAGGAAAGCATTATCAGTATGCACATGTGGCATTGAAGAAAGACATTTGTGCATCTTCATTCAGCCCTAATAGGAAAATTGAGTCTAAACTGGGACAGCCACAACCTGCTGTTAGAACAAATGGTTCTCTTGAGATGGCCAGTGAGGTCTATTTATCAACTTCTTTTGATTTGTTGTTTAAGAAATCTGATAGACATGTCTATGAGATAGATCTATCATACATGTATGCTCCTGTGACTGATAGGTTATGTTACAATCTGCTCCTCACTTGGGTCACAGATCAGGCCTTGTCCCCTACTTGTATATAATATTTGCAGGAGCTTAATTACTGAAAGAGTATTGTTCTTTTGCCAGGTTTGGCTGAAATCAGGCAGTGTGTGCAGAAGCCACTCTGCAAAGGAGAGAGAGAGAGACAGAAATATGTATTCACAGGGAGGCACAGTGACTCTATAAGACTGAGTCCAATGGGAAAGGAGCCTAAAATGACTTAAGACTTTTCTATTACAGCATTGAAAAACAAATCTAGAGACAGAAGGATTGAAATTAATCCAGCAATAATTTGGCATAGCTGCTGATGTAGAAAGTCGTAGGAGCAAAAGGGAGAGATATACTCCATTTTGACTTTTGATACTCATTTTCTTTATGAGCAGGGCACCAATGCCCAAAGTAGTTGGCACACATTAATAACTGCCTTGTTATGGGACAATGTGCCCTGCTGCCATTAAAATGTAACCCCTCCTCAGAGCAATTCTGCTATTTTCTGTCTCAGCCACAAAGCAATGAGAGAATTGCAGTGTCATTTGTTCACACAGGGATGGAATGTTGTTGTGATTCTTCTGCAAAGTTCATTAATTAATTTCAATGACTTGTCCCTTGGTAAATGGAACTGTAAAGAAGGTTTTCATAATGTGGCACAAAGCAGGCAAACCAAGAGTAAATCCTCCAGCTGTCATGTCTAAGAGACAGAGGTTCTGCTCTTCTGGCACACAAATAGGTACATGCAAGGCCACAAGTGCCAAAGTGTGTGGACAATAAGTTATGGGACACTGATAAATCAGTAATGGTACCAAGACAGCTGATTTTTCACTTCCAGCAGTGGGCAGAGGAAGGCATAGGGTTTCTGCTTAACACTGTACAGCAGATTTTCCAGAGGAGGTGACCTTCCCACATGAATTAAAGCTACTGGAAATAACTCCCTACAGGCAACCTCAAACCACACACAGCTGGTCCTGCAGCACTTTGTGTATTTGATATTGGACATACTTGATATCATTTTAAGGTTTAGGTTTGCACTTCTAGTATGGAAAAAAATCAACTTCTTTTGTCTTTTCCAGTAGTTCTGGAATATATTTTCATTACTGACCTTTTTTTCTTTCAGAAAGACATCAAGAAAAAAGGGCTTAAAGACAACATTTTGATTCCTCCTACATATTGTCACTCTTTCAGAAATGACTGCAAACTTTTGGTGCTAAAATAGCATCTGAATTAGCCAAACAAAAGTCAAAGATAAATTGAATGGCCCAGAGCATTAAAAGATGAGTTTCCTAGGTCATGAGAAAGTTAATTATTTGTGTGTGGATGCTGGCTGTACTTGATGAAGCTCTGTTGTCTTCCAAAATATCATCTCAGGCTGAAAACCATCTTTAATGACACTGATCCTGCATGGAGAAAAATACTGTATTTTCTTGTTCTTTCTAGTTTTCTCCTTGTGGTTCCAAAAGCATTCTTCATGTATGTCTATTTTTTCTTTCTGATTTTGCTAAGAAACTTCTAAAAATAAGACTCTAAAATCAAAGTTGAATTTGTAACTTGCATAAATAGTATATTAAACTTACTATTTTTCATCTGACTCCCCTTTAATTATTTTTCATTCTTTAAATTTTAGAAAGACTACATTGCTTTCTAGCTATTGTTATTTTTTAATTCTGATGCCCTACTTTCTTTTACTTTCCAAACAAAATAGTTGTAGCATATTTAATCTTTCCTCATATTGAGGTCTCTCCAGTTCCCATGACTTTAATTATTTTTGTTACTTTTTCTTTGGATACAATCTGCATATTAGGCTTAAACTCTAAAAAACTCAGTCATTGCCTCACTAACCTCTGCTCAGTTTCCTGTCCTTCTTTAGATGCTTTCTCACACTTCATTTGGCCAAATCTGGATGCAAAAACTTCAGAGGAAGATTCTCCAAGCAGAGATTCTCTTTTTATCATATTAACCATCTCTTACTGCAGCTGAGGAACATACTCCATCATCTTGTACCTACTCACTTCCCTTCTTTATCTTTGCATTCCACTCTTCACTCAGCAATGTACAGGGAATACTGCTATTTTTAGCTCCTGAACACATCATTTAGCATTTGCTCACATTGAAAATCATCAACTATTTCTTCAGCCATTCCCTTAATATGTTTAAATATCACAGAGAACAATCTATACCACTTAAAGTTTTAGTGTTACTTAAGATTCTGCTTTCATCAGCAAAGTTTATCAGTGTATAGAAAGATCATTAGGATGAGCTGCTGACACCTCTTCCCTGACTTAATACAGTGAAGTGATGGGCTCAGAAATGTATTGACTTGTAGTTAACAAGAGAGATCTGATGTAAATTAAAGAAAGAGCAATTACCTCTATCATGAAAAGGAAATTTTCCTGAAATTTATTGTAATAACAGAAACAAGCTGGTTATACTTCCAACTCTAGCTTTGTAGTTGCATCCCACAAAGTTTCCCATCAGGTTGTTGAGACATAAGCTGAAGTAGCTCTGGTTCATTGGTTGACCAAGAGGATTAAAGTTGTATCCATCTGTATGTAAAGTGGTGAGCTCAGAAGGTGAATGTTCTATAGGGGAAAATTCAAAGGATGGGTTTGTGTGTGTGTGTGTGTGTCTATAGGTCTTTTTCTCCATCCTAGAACTCTATCTTTACATACTGTTGCTTTGATTTGTATGGTGCAAGGCAGGTTCTTGCAGAGGGTACACTCCAACACAGCTCTTTTCTAACAGCATTACCTATGAGCCTCTTTATTTCAGTCCCTTCTAAGTCAATGCCGAATGTCACACAGGTGATGCAATGCTGAATGCCTTGTCCTTGCTCAGGGAACTTGCTCCCAGATGTGCTCCAGCTCTCTGAGCAAGGTGCTTGATTTTCAGAAGAGACACAGACACCTGTAGACAGGCATGAAGATTATTTCCCTTCAAGCAATAAAACTGAGTGTGGTGATTCATCCTTGCAATACAACATCTGAGAAAACCCTGAGCAGCATCTTAAATCTCACTATTTTCCAATACAATTTGTCCTCTACGTGTGATCCTGGTACAAAATCTTTTCCTGATCCTGGTACAAAATCTTTTCCTAACTTATTTTTATAATCAAACAGAACAATATAATAGTTATTTTGAAAAATGAGCATGTGAGGAAAGGTTAATAGACACAGCTTATAATTCATATTCTAGCTACTGAGGCCATCATATGAGCTGTGAGTGGTCCAGAGCTTCAGATTCACCCTCTTCAGCTCTCACACATCTCCCTGAAATGCTCACTGAATCTAGAGACTGTTTTGAACCCCACATCTTCTGTTTCCTGTGTCTATTGCATAGGAAATACTTATCTGATGAGGCCAGAACAAACTTCTAAGAGAAAGAGTTCATATTTCACCTAAAAAGAGGGGAAATCTTCTGAACTTTTGTAAGGAGATTTAATATAAAATGCAGAACTAATCCTCAAATAGTTGTAAGAGAAGGTAGACCCAGACCCAGAACTTCACCACTATGCACAGTCTGAATGACCTAACCATTAATTGGTGAGTTCATGGAGATCCTTTTGCATCTAAGAAGGCAGATATCTTTGTCTCTATAAATTTTGATGGAAGAGGGGCAGCATATATGCCAAATTTCCCACAATACATACAGTATTCACAGCTAGGGTTTCTTCTGTAGAACCTTGGATTCTTCTGTCATTGAAGACAACAGAATCTGGGTGACTTCTCTAGTCTTAAAAAAAAAAACAAAAAAACTTCCCTGCCAGCTCACCAATATAAAGAAAATCAATAATTGCTACAACACTTTGTGCAAAATTCTCATTCATTAAATATACCTAGAAAACTTCTATTGGCTTGAATTCTTAAAGGAAGTTAAGCAGATAAGCTCCTTTTCATAAGTGTCTACTGAGTGTCAGTAAGTAACTTGAGCAGTGATACCTGAGGAGGTTTGTGAGAACCTGGAGAGTTCTCACTTGCAGAGCAAGAACATGGAGAACTAAAGCAGAACTGCAGAGCAGTAGGGTCAGTACTGAAAGGTCTTTAAGATAGAGCTATTTTCAAGACTAGGGTTTTGAACATGTGATTTTGAGGAACTTATAGCTACACGTTGCTCAAATCCCTTTTTAGGTACCTACATGCTTTTCTGCATCAAAACAAAAGTGGTCATACTCAAACATGTTTTCCTTTGGCATGTGCTATTAAATCATTTACCACATAATTTCTCACCTGTAGTTCCACATAGGTGGAACAGACTTTTATTTCTTAAGACCCTTGAGATTTGTAATGTAGTCACTTTTTCCTCACCTTCCCATCCCAATTTATCTTCATGATAATTTAAAATATCACCCAATATACTCCATCTACATTAACAACATCATGTTAATAAATAAAAATCTATTTCAAAAACCCAAGTAAAATTACCAAACTTTCCCATGCAACTGCCACAGAGCTGGATTCAGTGCTGACTATTGCAAATTGATCAGTAGATTCTTAATGGTTTTTAAGTTATGAACAAAGTACCTATTGATTTAAATAGCAGCTTGAATTTTGAAGGCTGCATGAATGAAAACAAATACAGTATGTCATGATTCAGAAATGCAGACCAATTAATATTGAGACCTAGGAGACTAAAATCTACCTTGAAATAGCCAAACATATAAGCACTACTAAATCAAGGCCTTTATTTTCCTGCCTTTGTCTTTCCAATGTTTAGTTTCACAGTAAATGAAAGGGGCTATTTGAAGTGAGGGAGAGAAGAAGATAGGTCTGTGACCTCTAGATAGACCGTGGAGATCAAAGGCAGTCTCCATATGTGTTAGATATTATCTTTTTGAGGCAAGTGGGCATGATGTTTTGTGATGCAGCAGTGTGGAAACACACAAATAACCTGGTTAGTGACCGCTGAGAGAAGAATGATTGACATTGTGTTTGAAAAGCAGTAGTAAAGCTATGGAAAAAAAGATTTAGTTTTAGTTTACAGAAGGGTCCTTCAAAGCTCTATAGTGCTCAAAAACTGGTTTAATAGAAAATGTCTAAGCTTACATACATATCATAATTTATATGTTAAAAAGAATAGGTTGCTACAACTAAGAACATTTGAAAGCCAATGTCCTCTACAAATCTATTACTTTAAGGTATCTATCAAACCACAGTTTCAGTACATAGATATTTTTGTTGGTTCATTTTTTTTTTCTTTGAAATATATGCACAATTTAGACTTTATCTGCTTGAGAGCAGTTTACTTGTTGTGTTACAAAATGAGCAGTGTCAGTGGAAAATGACAGAACTACTGGGAAAAACATGATTTTGTGGTGGGAACAGCGGATCAATACAGCAAAGCAACTACCCCGTTGCTATCAACACAGAAAAAACATCCTTGTGTGGGAATCATATTGGATACATATGTCCCACTGCATAGAGATGTCAGTATAGTAAGGGCCTTACCTAGATGAGGCTCTAATTCAATCAGCTGACCAACATATTTAATATGCCCCTAATGACTTCACCTCTCTGTGTGGGGGTACATAGAAGTATTATTCCCCCAGAAAGACCATGAAAATTCCTTTGTGTAGTCTTCTAAGTCCACGCTGAAAGGAGTGAAGTAAAAGTGATAAGGATTACTGCTCAGGATATTCTATTAGACTAAAAACTTTGACAATTGCTCAGGAAGCCATGCTGCAAAAGAAAACCTCTTTGTTTTTGTTCTGATTGCCAAGTATGTTAAGAGGAGAATGTTGTCAAATACCTGAATATCATCAAAATCAGCTTAAGAAGCCTTAATGCCTCCCTGTCTGCACAACGTCAGTCACCAGTCTGCGCTTTTGAAGTTCCCCAGTTCAAGAGCAAACACAACCAAAGGTGAATATGGTTACAGCCCCAAAGTTGAACTTGACCTGTAACTAACTCTTTCACTTTTCCCTGCTCTTCTTTCCAATTTATCATTCACTTTACAAAGCTGGAAAATGAATTGTACCTTTTTATTTTCAATATGATCTTTGTTGATGCTGTTCAGAATCTTCATTTAATCTTCATGTTATTTTTCTTTAAAATATATACTTTTAAATCTAGACATATTGATTTGATTATCTAGTTTATTACACTTTTGGTATGTCCAGGCTGTCCAAGCACCTACACATTCCCTTTCTGTAATCACAGAGAATTCTGAAGTTCTTTTTAAGAATATGTGTAACAATACCTGGAAAATGTATTTCCTTTAAATATCTCTGAAAATGAACATTGACATCCTCTTTAATAATTTAGAGTGAGATTGAAAATACAGAATGGTGAAACCATTAATTATATGGAATGCAATTCACATTCTTTAGAAAATCCAAATATAACAGAGAACAGTTCATAATCTTTTTTACACAAAGGAAAGTCCAAGAAAGACTTTTCATTTTTGTTAACTTGAGTTTTAAGAGGCTGCTGCATCCCTATTTCTCAGTGTTTAAGCAAAACTTATCCATAGGTCATGCCTGCAGAATATGCTTGGCTCTACACCAACTCTGCTTCCCGTACCTATTACACACTTTGGCCAAGGTCAGGCCCTTTTACAAGCAAAAACCACATGCCTGTACAGAAATGCCTAGCCCACAGAGAGGATGTGTGTTCCCTCCTTGAAGATATGTGGATGGAAAATAATGGAGTGAACCACAAAGAAACTTATCCTGTAGTCAGTCAAAAGAGCAGTAGCATTTAACAGTTACCGCATCTCATCAGTTTATCATAATCCTTCTCCTGAGATGATTACATCTCCCTGTGACAGCTCTTCATCTGTGTCAGCACAGAGTCAGAAAGATTAGATTAATTCATTGCTGAGAGAGATTTGAGCTGACTGATGTTATTTGCACTGAAACAGAGCCAGGCTGTACTTGGCTTTTGCTGGAAAAGTGTTAACAAATAAAGGGTGTAAAAGGGCACCTTTAATTTTGCCTCCTCCAATCTTATTTTAATGAGAGTTGACAGTGGCTATTTTGAAAAATGACATGGCTTAAATTATTTGTTGAGGCATCAGGAGTGTCTCCTGTGAGACTTTCAAATCCAAATAGATATTGACAAATCAGTCCTTGGTACCTGTCCAAAGTTTAAATAGCGGCAGAGATACGGCCACAGTTTCATCCTCTGTTTTTAAAATACTGGACAGAATATTGTGGAGGAGAATGGCCACATATGTCAGCATCAAGTGTTTTAACTAATGCATGAGAAACCATAATTCTGCCAAATGTTCACTAGAGATAGAGGCACTTCAACTTGTTTTGTTCAACAGCATTGTCCTCTGTTGATTAGTGAGATGCATCCATGAGTTCCCAAGGGAGGGAGATCAACAAACTCTTAGCACCCACAAGGATGATTGTCACAATATAAAAATCTTAGAACTGAAAAAATGGAGTAAACAATATTCCTCTCTGTGAAAAAAAAAAAAATTACTACTTTATACATATACATATATATATACACATATATACATATACACATGTATACACACATATATACATATATACATGTGTACATGTTTACATGTATAATACAGCCACATCCATATTAAGGTTCATTCTGTGTAGTAGATTTCTAGGGTACAGACAGAATATGGAATTATTTTCATTAAATGCCCCATAAGGACCATTTTATCTTCTGTAAAAATATTTACAGTATACCCATTCAAACTTTACAAGCAGCAATAAATAGTTCATAGAACAACAAAGTATGAACAAACACATCATCTGGTCTAGACTCATGAAGAAATAGACTGCAGAATTGGTTCTACAGGAAAACTACAATAAAATAAAATAAAAAGTATCTAGCTACTGCAAATTTTCCTTTTTTTTTTTGCAGCAGAAGAAGCTGCTGATATTTTAACCAGGAGCATGATGCTTCAAGTTCATTAGTAAAGTCAGTCTTGCACTTAACAATAAAATTGATAACCAGCCTACTATAAAGACAGTCAACAATCTATTTGCAGAGAAAAATCTCTTTGCATAAGCAAAAATTCTCCTTTTTCCATCGTGTTACAATCTTATGGAATGACAGCCATTCCAAACCTTCATTAAATCACTTTTATTTAAACATCTTTAAGTATCCTGTTTGTTGCTGCATGTTTAGGACAAAATTTTTCTTTTGATATAAGTCATGGATAATTACACTAAGGGTGGATTATTTCAGATTTATTATTAGGCAAGAGTGAATATTTAATATGAAGCCTCTATTAACCCTAGGAAAGATTTCATTGATAGTTGAACTTATTAGCAAATGGTGTTTAGATTGAGGTAAAGAGATAAAAAGTTTTTCCATCTTAATACATGGAAAATGTTATTAAAGACTTATACAGAAATGGTGAATGGAAAATCCTAAGCAATGTAAATCAGCAGTTTAAGAACAGGATAGAGAAAAGAATGAGCTTTATGTTATACAGTTTGACATAAATCTTTAATTAAAATGTGAAGGGAAATGTTAGCAAGAAATTAAAGGAATTGTGAGAACGTGTATCAAATTTCCAGATTGCCACTTGAAAAAGTTCTTATTAATTTGGTGTGATCATCTCACTTGTATTGTTCACATTTTGGTCCTTCTTTCAGTACTTTTGTACTTGTATTTATTTAGGAAGACCATGCAGGTCAAGTCTGACAGACATCGTGTCCCAACCTGTCTCTAAACCAAATTGCTATGTGGAGTTGTGTCCTCAGGAGTCTAACAGGGACAGGAACATCTTCTGGCCCAGGTTTGGTGGCCCCCTAAGCCCCGCAGAGAGGAAGGAGTGTGAAGCTGGTTGCACTTAGCACAGGCAATAGCCAGCATGTTTGCAATGGGATTGCAAACTAATTCCAAGCTGACTGTCCCCCTGTCCCCATTCTACAATCCATACCACTGCTGGCAAGGGTCATTCACCCTTGCTTTGTAGCTCACTAGAGATTTAAATAGACAAATATAATTCCTGCTATATAAACAAATCAAAGTAAACAAACTATTTAAAAGATGACAACACATTCTTGCAAATAATCCTTATGGGTGTAATACGCTTCACCTCCTCCACCCCACTGCACTTTCCTCATGTCTTTGTTTTTTAATCCTCTGGTCACCCTGTAAAATCTGTCTCAGTATTAATGTTTGAGTGGATTTTTTTTATAATTGTGTCTGTGTTTACGCACTTCAGAGAAATGGTTATTTATCAAAGCAAGTCTGATAGTCCTTTGTCTGCATCTAAGTTATCACAGTAGTTTATAAACAAGGTAAACATGCCCAGACATCAGGATATAAAGAGGTAGAAATCTGCTTTAGCTGCAGTAAACTTGTACTTGTAAATAGCTTCTTCCTCTGAGTCCTCTTTAGCAGATGTTCTTCTATGAAAACATTGCAGTTTGGCAAGCCTGTGTTCTTAGACTAGTCCTTAATTAACAGAGAGTTAGGCATGTCCTTTCCCAAAGTCTGGAATGCAGTATTATTGGCCTGCCACACAAAGTCATCACATAACTTAATGAGCCATTGGCACTTTAATTTTATAAGGCACTTCCCCAATTAAGCCCTCTAGACCCCAGACTTAAACAGCTGTCCACAGCTGTTGGAAAGTGATTTATCATTGTCAGTCTTTGCAGCCAAAACATTCAAAGGTGCAAGATCTCAATATCACTCAGCAGATAAACATTTATCTGTTTTCATTCATTTTAATGCTGTTTCAATAAACCTTTGTTCATCAATGTATATACTTTTTGTATCCATTCTATAATATGCAGATTCATGTTAATACTGTATTCTCTTCATGTGTACCCAAGTGTGTCAGGGAATACAGAAAGACATAATCTCTAACAGTGTTTTCCTTCTGTTTGTAAATGTGGACTAAAAGCTCCAGACTTTCAGTATGGTTGGTCATACAAAGGCACACACTCTTGAACAAGTGTTTCAAGCAAATATTTAGTCTCTAGGCATATGCAAATGAAGTTGTGCTTCAAAGTGCTGACCTTTCCTTTTTGAGGCAATCTTCCAGTCATGTGATACTGTAGTATAAAATAGGCTGTAGAACCTCCTGAAGAAAAAATCTAACAAATGGACTTAAGAATTCCAACCGTCAGGATACACTACTGAAACATTCAAAGGGGTAGGCATTCTGGATATTTGATTAGACAAACATTCAACTCTTCTCATCCATTTCAATACTGTTGAAATGATATTATGAACATTGACCTCACTTTTCATATGTATCTTTCATTTTCAACTTTAAACACAGTATTTTTTTCTACATTCTTGTGTACTGTACTTTCATAGAGTTGGTCACATTGATTTGGTATGCTACACCATACATCAGGGTAAAGCAGAAGGTATTTTGGTTCGAGTAGGAGATAAGTGAAAGAGCCTGTTTTATCTGGCTGTGAGAGTTTAACACAAATAGAAAAAGTCTAGTGTTGATTTTAGCAGGTAACGTTATTGGAGCCAGTATTGATTTTTCCATAACCTGACTTAATCCCCCCAATACAGGTACCAATATATTGACAGTATGGTGAAGAGTCACACCATTGCTGCATTCTAGTTATGTGATTTTTCTTAAATTAATTCTTTATTGCTTTCAAATTCAGAAACAGAATAAATATAACTGTGGAAGTAGGCAACACTCACCCTCAGCCCTGCCATTACAGTTGAAAGCATTTGTTGTTAATGCTTGGGCAGTGTGTGGGATAAGAGTTAATGGAAAACTTTTCCCAGTTTTGAATGTTGTATGGCAATAAAAAGCATAGAGGACAGACAACTGGACAGATTTTAAGATCTGCAGAGAGAAATAAGACTTCTTCCTGGTACATCTCCAGTATTTGCCAGTCATTCAGTCAATTGTGTTGAGCCAGTGGGTGGCCTGATCTGTTACTAACTAGGCATTTTCAGTGCCATATTACAGAGCCTACCCAAAAATGAAAGGTTTTATTCCAACACATTTATGGTAGAAGTTCTCAAATGGTAACTGAAGACATTACTTATACACTTTTATTCCTTATACATGGCCAACAAATCAGTGTTTGGATGAGAAGCAATAGTGTTTTTCCAAAGAAAGACACTTCAATTCACATAGAGTTGTGACATCAAAGAGGGAGACTTGACACACTAATGCCTACCAGCAAAATGTCATAAACAAAGAAAAAAAAAAACAAACATAGAATGGCCCAAGCAGAACCAAAATATTCCGGAAGCCAGCCTAAACTGTTGCAAAGGTGTGGCTTGCCTCTGGAGGTGGGACACAACCTTGAAAACTGGGGAGGAATTGTCTTATTCCGAATCCATTTTTCAACCAAGGAGACTGGGGAGAGGTGTGAATTTCTTTCTCTCTGATGCCTTTAGGAGGATGCTCTGCATTTCAGATGATAAAATTAATTTCTACAAGGGATTTAAATAATGGATTATGATCTTGGAAGTTCAAGGTTGGTTCATTTAATCCATCTGTGATCGCAAAGGATCTCTGTTGCTACTTTTAAACTGAGGGCTGAGCAACATGAACTTTTCCTTCATTTGCATTTGCTTATTCATCCCCTATCTGTTAATTTATAGATGGGTGCTAGGGCTATGGGAAAATTGCACTAGTTAAAACTAAATGTGGAATTCAAGTGTAGCTTTCAAACAACATTGGTTGGTAGAAGGCTTGTTTTCTACTCTCTAGAGTGTGTTCTGATGCCAAAAATTGAGCACATCAAGAAGAATAACCAGTCAGAAGTTTTAAAAGAAGCAATCTCAGTTGTTGTTTTTTTGTTTGTTTGTTTGTTTGTTTGTTTGTTTTTACGTTAGGACATAGTAAAAATCAAAAATAGGAATATTTTAATAACTAGATGGAAAAAAAGTGCATAAAATAAGTCTGTCAACAGTTTCTAAGTACAACAATGCAGATTCAACTTTCAGGTCAGGAAATCCCCAACAAGTAAATTGCCAGAAGCTGTAAGAGAGGGACCAGTATCATGTAAAGTAACTTTTTATAGTGGTGCCATTCCTAAGTATTCAGCTCTGGACCATTTCCAGAAAGCTAGAGGACCCAGTAGCCACAGCCATTAGTAAATTTAGCATATCTTTGATGTGATCCACACAGACATTAAGTTCCCACAGACTATCCAGGAAAACAAAGAGACTTATTACTTCAAATGCTCAGCACATATCCATGAGGCTTTTAGTAAGCTTATTTCCTCATAACTCAAGCAGTTCTTTGCACAAGATAATTGCCAATAAAGCTATATCTCAAAACTACATAACTTCCTAGATAGGAGTAAATTTCATCTGCAGAGAGAACAAAATTTCTTTCAAGACTGTAAAATATGGCTCTATACTGTTCTACTTATCTCCAATGCAGGTTCCTTCAATCTTACCACAATTAATGTCAGAGAGACACAGCCTTGTGCACAATGAAGCAAATAAAACCATACCCAAAAAACACTCTGTGCCTAAACTCTTTTTTTTGAGAGAATGTTGAAAAGGCAAAGCAAACACATCAGCCAGTCAAGGTACACAGCACATTTCTGAGAACCACTTTACTGAAATGGCCTGAACAATGAACTTCATTGCATTCACAGTTGTGTTCCAAGAAGAGAAAATGTCCTGTTTTAAGCAAGGTTCATTGTCCTGCTTCCAGGAAAGAAAGCATCCAAGTTAAGGCAGGGTGCAGAAGATGGAGTGAGAAAACCTTATTTCTAAAGAGAAGGAGATTTTTTTCTGGATGAAGGTTTCAGTAGACAACACTGACAACTTTGAATAGCATAAGAATTTTGATCTCTTGTGGTAGGAGCGGGTGCAGTGTGGTGTTCTAGTAAAATGAGCATTGTTTTAAATGTACCTCATGCTAGCCCAAAAACTGTCAGAGCGAGAGTCAGACTCTATTGAATTTGGTGCCTTTTTAGTGTGCTTCACTGCAAAGTAACTGTGAAATGTATGTATCCTGGTAGACAAAACTAAAATAAATCTGCTATGTTTTTTCAGTTTTAAAAACAGCCTTTCCAACAAAATTTTCCTCAGCTGTAGAATTAAGAGGAATCATAGCAAAATTTTATCATACATACTTCCCTGTGTGTAAAATTTAACATAATCCACTGAGAGTAGCAGACTAATATCAAAATTTAATTTTCAGTTCTACTCTGTGTTTTACGAGATGTTATCCTTTTTCTTCTTCAGTCAGCTGGCACCTCTGAATGACATTTTCCCACTGAACTATTTTTAGCTGAAGTAAGATCAATATTAGTTTGAAAAACTGAGAAAGGAAAAAAAGACTTCAGCATTTTTAGTTAGCAGATGTTGGAGAGATAGGGGGAAAGTTTTTTGCTAACATAGTGTTTCTCAAGGATAAACAATGATTCAATAACACATTGATCTAAAGCATATTTTGCTGAGGAATTTACAGTATCTTTATCACACCTATTTAAGTTACATGTGGCTGAGGTGAGACACTGCAGCCAAAAAGCACGGGTGACTACCCTGTACAGGAGGAAGCTTGCTGTAGACCTGAATTCAGTTTTCTACAGCTTTAATGTGGTCCTGCCAGGACAGAGGGACTGAAAATATTCAACAATGACTGAGTGGACAAATGAGTAAGGTAGAAAGACCACTACCACCTTTGTCTTGAGCCAGAGGTGATCATACAAGTAAATACTCTTGCAGCACAGCCTCATAGTGTATGGGCTCTTACATCCTCTTAAATTTGACACATCATTTGCATCTCATGTGGCTATCTCAGGTTTAATTTCTTGCATTTTCTTTTTCACTTGAAAAAAAGGATATGATTCTGTGATTCTATAATAGAATCCAGTTATTTTTGTTCACTTCCAAATAGTATGTGAAGTCCCTTATCCATGCAGACAATGGCCAAAGAACAAAGCAGATTTTTGTGTTTTTTTTTTTTTTTTTTTTTTTTTTTTTTTTTTTTTTTTTTGGGGATAACTCTGTACCTCTTTGAGCCAGGACCTAACTAAAAAACTCCTTCTCCAAATATTTCCTTTGTAAGCCACTTACAGGACTTGTACCAGCTCTCTTTCCTGGCCTTTCTTCTTAAGCTTTTCTTCTTTTTGTCACAAAGTGTCACCCAACTAATACACAGTCATGCTTGCTATACACTTGGGCTTTGACTAAAAATTCAGTAAAACATTAGTTTGCACCCTTGGCTGGACTTGTATGTAGCCTGTAATTTTAGAGTTGTTATTTTTTGTTTCCTTGTTAATTAAGGGATTTTGATTATTTCTTGAATGAGAGGTGCCCTGTTTGCCTGCTTTCAACTTCTGCTCTTTAGCCTCACATCATAGGAATGACTTCTATGCCTATCTTTTTCAGAGAAAGACAGAAAAAGACAAGAAAGGTTGTTATTTTCCTTACACTGGCTTGGAAATTACTTTTTTGCCTGTAGCCAGGTCTCTTGGACCAGGGCCCTAAGTCTGTTGCAGCTTACTTTGCACCATGACACAGTTACATTTGTATGATCAATTTCTCCACACACAAAAAAAAGTGTTTTCATCATGATGTTTCAATTTTCTTCACATTTACAAAAAGTATGGAAAGGCAGTAGTCAGCCACCGCTAGGTAATGTTGTATTCATTTTAATTAAGAATTCATTAACCATCAGTTCTCTTTACTGAATCTAGGTTGGGATGGCTCAAAATTTCTTACAGACTGATGCAAAGGGGAAAAATATAAAATATATTTGGAAGTCATGTGAATTGGCTAAAATTTAGGAATGAGATATGAAACCCATTAGAGATTTCATAAAAGACTTCTCTGTTGGCCATCAAATCAATTAATATTTAATTATGCTTAATCAAATGAATTATTTAAGCACGTAAAAATTGCAGCATGTGAGACTTGGCCTTTCTTGATTTGGAAAGCGGTGTGTAGAAGCCTCTGAGAAACTTCATGCCTGTGAATATAAAAGGACTGTATTTCTCTGCACAAATAATGACTTGCAAGAACATTTGTTGCATCTGAGCTTTCCTTGCAGATTTTGGCTCCATAAACTGGGATTCCAATAATGCAAACCCTTGCATATCTGAGTTAACACTGTGCATATGAATAATCTAATTGAACTCACATGCACAGAATTATTCACATATGTTTGTAGGAGTGTGGCCAAAAGAATATTGATTTCTATGACATATATTTATTCATTTCACTTCATTTAAGATGAGTCTGAGCCACAAATTGCTGGCTTAATACTGCAGCTTCTCAAAATGTGGGAGTGTTCCGAACAAAATCTTGTTCCCAAACCCCTTCTTGTACAATTAATGTTTTATACGTTTCATTTTATTGTCTGTTCTTTTTTTTCCTTAATTCATAAGAACATAATGTTGGACTCCAATTCGTAAACAATACCCAAATTATTAATCTCAACTCACCATGGTTAAAGAAAACAAAAATGTGTATACCCCAGTATAATAGGAAGCTCAATTTAGTAACTTACTACCTTAATGTAATGACCCTTTTCCTCTGAGAACTGGCATTGACTCCAACCTAAACTAAGGCAGAGGAAACTCATTTTGACTGTAATGGCTACATGTATAATGAGATTAGGCTGACGGAATCCTGTTCTCTCTTTGCAGCCCAAAGGTATTCAATTCAAAACCTCCCTCTTTGCTTGGAAGGGTAAGGTGCTAACACTGGACCTGATGGTCTCTTACCAGTCTACTCAAAACACATTTTCTTTTTTATTCCATCAAACTGACTTCTGTAATGAAAAATACTGTACAAAGATGTTATCTAATGCTAAATCTTTAGATAAAGTTGTCTCCTTTACCAGTAAACTCTGTTAAGCCTTCTAAGAAACCACAAAGAACATGCTTTTTTATGGTATATGAAATTAGGGCCATAATCCTTCATTTCCTAGCATTCATATATACTTAATTAACTTATTAATTTGGTAACTTCTGCCCACCCCAGGCAGCATGAATGTTAAAAGAAAGAGAAGAGATTTTCAGTTTGGAGTTGGAGAGTATATGTAAAATTTTAAGCTTCTGCAAACCGTTTTAACAAAGGGAGTTGCAGAGATGCAAGTATGTAGCATGGCAGCCAGACACTGTGCTGAGACATAGGGTAAAACTCTTGCTCTGTCTCTGTGGAATCTTTTCTCCAACTCTAAGGAGCAATAACTTTCAAGACAAGAAGGGCCCATTTTGGTAATTAATTCTACTTCTTTCACCTAATTATTTTTGCACCAGAACCATCCTAGCTTCAGCTGCAGCCTCACTTTGTGAAATACATCCTACCCTCAATTACAACTTCAGTATTGATGAATCAGCCATGCTCTGAGAGGGATTGTTTCAATTCTTCCACTACAGAAAATATTGTCTTTTTGACTCTAACAGTAGAAATCATTGTGCTTTCTCTGTGGGATTAAATAGATCTCTGTAGGAGAAATCTTTTTCACATCAATATTTCTAAATTGTTGTCAACAATTGCCTGTGAAGTCTTGTGCTCCAGGGCAGCAGTCAACACCCCATCACATTTCCTTGAGACAACAGCATATTCTCACATGATATCACTGGAAAGGATTTTTAAATTTCAGGACCAGCTGTTTTAGCAGATTTCCATCACACTTCTTTTAGTATTTATCTAGGACTTTTTTTTCCAATGGATTTACATTGTTTCAAGAATGATCATCAAGAAAAACACATACTCCTTCTGCATGAAAATAACATTTTTATTTTGTTGGAAAGCAGAGTACCACTATTATCGTAAAACAATAACTACATATTTTGCAAAGAATAAAATACAGGAAATCAAAGGGCTACAAGCTTCCCTAATTTCTTTCAGGAAGAAACATGTACAATGGTCGCTGACTCAGTCAGTCCCTGTGTGAAACAAATAGGAGTATTGTTCAACACAGAAATTCTCCAGGCACTAAATCCATCAGACAGAACTTATTATTCACAGGTTCAGATTTAACATGTCGTGAATCTCATATACTTCCTAACATTCTTGTTTCTGATCTCCTGTGATCAATGCTGCTTCTTAACACGGCCTGTGGTGCACCATCGACACCATCACAAACCTGCTGTTAAATCAATCACTGGGTGGCACCCAAGAGCCAGCTAAGAGATGTATTGAATTGCAGACACTCTCAAATACACATATTTTAACAATTTCCTCCGTCTTCAGTGAAATTATGCTAATATTTTAGTTGAGTTTCCTTAAGTCTGGAACTCAAATTAAGTCTGTCTGTTTCATTTTTATGATAGTGCTTGAAATCACTTGCAGACAAGGGGTTGTTGGACCATGAGATTTATAGTGGCAATGCCACAAAGGTGAAACACATCCTGAGGAAGAGGAAAGCAATCTGTATAGCCAGTGTTTTCACTGCAGTAAAGTTTATAGCAGTATTAAGGGAATAGTTACAAATCAGTTTGATGGTGTTGATTTCATTGAGAATAAGTATATTTACACTTGCAAGCTTTCTCTTAATAATTTTCAGTATGTTTTACTCAATGGGGTTAGTGAAGGTTAGTGAATCTGAGCATATTTCGGGAGTGACAAAATCTGTTTTTCTTTTTCCCACCCATCCTTCTACTCTACTTCACAAAAATGGTTTTATAACAGTTCCTAAGGGGCTGAGTCAAGGTTCAGCTATTTTACTGAGGCTCACTGATGTTTCTGAAGATGCTGCAGAATCTTTTATGTTCAGATGCCTTTGGTTATGATGGAGACATGTGTGGGAAGTAAAATAAAGTGTATGTGCATCAAAAGTCATCCACTTCCTCTATTGGCTCCTTACTACAAATTAATTACCTGTAAGGCTGGGGTTAGATTATATGATTTCCAAATAAAAAGCTTTCTGAACGATGCAGGTTATAATAATTTTTCTTCCCTGCTGGCAATTGAACTGTTCACACCTCATTGTGCCTCTGTAGCATGCAAACTTGTCACCTGCAGAATATCTCTAAATTTAGTCACTTTGGGGCAAGGGGGAACCCTTAACACATAAATATGTAACAGATGTGCAAGTGTAGTTGGGGATGATTATATTAGGTAGGGACACTAAACCAGATGACTTCTTCAGATAATATTCCAGTTAAGAGATAATATTTCTTGAAGGACACTTGGGTCTGAAAACCCTTTTCGGAGTAAATGGAGAGCTAGCAGCAGCAAAACCAGAACTAGGGAGTAAAAAAAAAAGAAAAGGTAGATTCAGGATGGGGTGGGGGGGCTGGTTAATGACTGTTTACAGCAATGGCAAGAGAAGGGTACATAAAGGGGAATTATGCAACAGCAGCTATACCCAGTGAGAAGGGGCAGCTGGGGAGTACTAGTACTGGGGCTGGGATGTTCGTCAGCAGGCAGAAAAGGGCAGTAGAAAACATCTATCATCTATCCATTTCAAAGGTATATTATCTAAAAATGCAGCAGATTGTAAGGGCTGTGTGCCCTGGACTGCAACGAACATAAGCCCCTTTTCTCTTTCCTTCTCTCTTCAAATCTGTCAAGAGCTGTTCTGCAGCCAAAAATTTTGCACTGTCAGCCCTTCCAAAAATTGGCTGTTGTTGTTGTGGTGTCCTTACACATCATGTTCAAAGTCTTCCCTCAGCACAGTCCCACAGTTCTGGGCAACACAGACATTACACTCAGCACTTCCCACTAACCACCTACCCCCCCGGCTTTCTCCTTCTCTTCTCCTTCTGCTTCCTTCACATAAACCCAATTTTTGTGTCTTTCCTTTCCTAACTAAAACAGGCTTCCAATTAATGTTTGCCTTTAGGATGGTGTACCCTCCACAGTGTGGAGCAAGGCAAGGTCACGGACCTCACTTCCTTCCTTAAACTAAGTTCATGCAATTGTACAGGCCACACAAAGATGACTGTCCTTGTTCTTCCCTGCCTTTGTTCATCCATGCAAAAGATGCCTACAATCCAGCACCGAAATAGGAAGGCAATTGCTAAATACACATTTGAAATTATGACAAAATCATCTTTGACACTTATGAGAGCTCTATATTAAGATATAACCACCACATGCTTAACTTCTGTCCCCAAACAATGTGTAAGAAAAAGTTAACATGCCTGCTCATAGGCACTGTTTGGAGTATATTAGATAGAACATCAATAGCTTGAGAAATGAGAATTCTCTAGAGATAAAGAGGTTAAGTCTTTTCATATAACAAATTAAGCTCCTATATAATTCTTAAGCTTTTTTTATTTTAAGGGGTAGGAAAATGGTCTCGTTTTAGAAATTAAAATACTTTAAGTTAAATCCTTTCAGGGATTTTCTTTATAATGAAAAAATATTGTACTTTTATAGAGAGCAATGAATAGGTATGGTAGTTGCATTTTTCCTCTCATTTTATATGAACAATAGGTCTATTCAAGAAATGTGTTTTTGTTCTTTTTATTGAGTAATTTAAATATTCTAGTTTCCAGTTTCTTTATTTTAATGTTTGCTCATTCCTTAGAGTAAAAAATTAATACAAAACACTTATTCCAATACCACAATTTGGGATATTATTTTTCTTTGGATAATCTTTTAAGAGTAGAGCAACCATAATATAATGTCTTTATATCGAAGAGATTTTTTTTCCCGTTCCGGTTCTTACAAAAATATAATTCATAATAATGAGAAGTATAATGTTAGCCTCCATAAAGTTTCTGTGCCTCTGTGCAATGCACTCAAGATTGGTTTTCAATTGGCAAAACTGGACTGAAACAGGAGAAAATTGTGATTTTTTATTCCTAGAAAAACTGTTTAAACCACAGGTATGTGGATGTCAATGTGCATGCTCATCTGAGGAAGAGTAGCTTTGCTCTTACCACTCCAGAATGGTTTATCTCTGAGTTCGGGTTTATTTCTGATTCATACCCTGAGTCAGTGCAGATTAAGGACTTCAGAAGTGAGTTAGAGTAGGGAGGGCAAAAACTGAGCATATGCTTGACTTTAGTACGTAAACTCCATTTATCCAGGTATGCTAATACCTCATTCACTTATATATGGACTGTCCAGGTATGAGTTAAATACAAATACACTTTTCTACATCGTTAACTTGAAACCTGACTCTGATCTGAGTTCAAGAGTGCACACTGACAGATCACAGTAGGACTGTATCCCTAATGTGAGTATCCCCAGTTTTCTGCAACTGAGAAACTGGCCTATTTCTCCCAAATTCATACTTGCAATGTGACAGAGTGGTGAATAATCTGTACATGACACAAATAGATATCCTTCATGCCATGTTGTTTTAATTGCATTTTAATTAAACATTGGCCAAAATTTATTCTAGTTTCTAAGTTATGATGGTTATGATAAAGATGGAAGAGACAAATTAACAAAATGCAAGGATTATTTTCTTGAAAATTTATGAACCTGGCTTTAGCATGTTATAGAAATTATTGAAAACAATAGTTTTGGTTATTTTTTGGACTTCAGGACTTCACTTTCTTCCTTTGCTTACTGTTAAGGAACCACACGACTCGTGAGGCTTATGTGGAGTCAGAGCACTCTGTGCCTTGAGGAACAGCAGAACAGGAAATCTGTCTGGAGAGGGCTCTTTCCCTTAACACAACAGCTGCTTCTGTTCAATGTGTTTGTTCAACCTCAGTCAGATCTGGTCATTTAAGAGGTTGCATCTTACTATGATAACAGGTCCAATGGCATACTGTCGTGGTTTAACCCCAGCCAGCACACAAGCCCCTCAAGCAGCTGCTCACTCACTCCCCCACCAGCAGGACTGGGGAGAGAATCAGAAGAGTAAAAGCTAGAAAACTCATGGATTAAGATAGACAGTTTAGGAGAGAAGCAAAAGTCATGTATACAAAGGAAAGAAAAACAAAGAAATAATTCACTGAATCCCAGGGGGTACCCAGGTGTTCAGCCATCTCCAGGAGAGGAGAGCTCCTTCATGAGCAGTTGTTACTTGGGAAGACAAACCCCATCATTCCACAAGTACCCCCTTTCTCCTTCTTCCTCCAGCTTTATGTACTGAGAATATCATCTGGAATATCTGGTTGGTTGGGGTAACCTGTCCTAGCTGTGTCTCCTCCCAATTTCCCAAGCATCTGTTACCAATAACTTTTTTTACAGCAATAAGTGACTCATTTCTTCAACAAAACTTCCCATTTCTAACATTCAGATCCAATATTTGTCTCACAGATATCTTTCAGTGATACCAGATTTCCCAGTGACCCAAACAAGCTGTATCTGCCTCAGTAGTTCCAGTTGCCTTTTCACACATTTAATTGAACACTCAGACCTCCTTTCCTCTCCACTTCTGCATTCATTCTGCACTAGGTGTAATAAGAGCATTAATCTTTTCCTATTTTATATAGCCAGATGTTTTTCTATCTCATTTTTGTCTATTGGGAGAGTCTGGCAGGGGCATAAGATTATTTTCTCCCTCAGGAAGCCTAATCTTTAAACTCACCATCCAACTCCATGCCAAAAAGTAATATTTCCCATACTTTTTGTCTAAACTGCAGTCATTCTGCCACCTGCTAGCCTACACATATCTATCACTAGGCCCATTATATGGAGAAGTTCCAAGGCTACCACAATATTTTCAATATCAAACTGGAAATATCTTATTTCTTACTAAGCCAAAATAACATACCAATAGTACCCAGCTAGCAGCCACCAAAGAAAATGTTGGCTTTCATCTAACTGAGCTGAGTAGAACACCTGTCTTGCTCTGAACGTCCACTTCCCACCTTAGAGCTGCTCTTAGCTCAGTGTTCTTGTTTAGGCTGGAAGACTTTTACACCTCTCCTTCCAGGCATCAAAATTCATTTGTGTTAATTTACATCACATGCATGTACCTAGCAAGCTAGGTTTTTTCTGGTACTTTAAAAGTAACCACATGCTTCATTTTGTCTGCGAGTCAGGTTAAATAAATTTAAAGGAAATAGTTCAATAATCTGTGATTTCTGAGGAGACAATCAGCTGCTTCTTAAGTTGCAGTTTCTACTGGACACTCTCTCTCTCAAGACCATATCTAACCTAAATTCTTTATTTGGCAGTTCTAATGGGGTTTCAAAATTAGCCAGATAGCCAAAACGTCATTCAAGCTCTCTCTTTGGTTGATACAAGTTTCTTCTCTCTAGCCTTGACAGATAACACAGAGTACCATCACATCTTTTCAGGACACCTTGTTGTGATAATCTGTTTAATTGATCCCTTAGAGTGCATAAAACCTTCAATGGGTTTACTCACTTCTATTCAAAATATATGAAAAAAGAATATTTACCTTCACTTTCAAAGCCATCATGCCCTACTTCCAGCCTACTTATAGATCTCTTTCACCACTAAATTGAGTCCTTCAGCAGTATGCAATTGTAATGTCATCCATCAGGGAGATTTTTAAGCAAATTCTATGCTTTCTTTCAAAATTTTGCCTCCGTTTCCCCATAAAGATGCCTTGGAGTCTTTCCTCAAAGCTCTTCTTTTCTGGGATGGCTCCCAGAAGTGAGCCATGTAGCTGAACCTCATTTACTGTTGTCTTGCCATTGGATTGTGAGCCCTTTAGGAGAAAGATGGGGATTGCTCACATAATTCAGTCATAGTCATTGCTCCTAACTGCTTTGATAGGACAAATAATTGTCCAAAATAGCAGCTGCAAAGAGCTGCAGCTGTCTGATTTATCTAAAACACTAAAGGATTTTTCAATAAGGCTTTTCCAGTTGTGAAATAAATTATGAGTCACCACATCATGAGTCTCTTACTGTTCTGGCCACACAACAAAACGAATCAATCAGCTGGATTTTAGAAAGCCAGATAGGATAGATTTATTGTCAGGTGATTTTACAGATTATGAACAGTCTCCTTTGCATAATTTTATCTTAAAGGTTTAATATGCTTATAAATGGCTCAACCTTAACTAGATCAGACATTTTTCACTACAAAAGAAAACATAAATGATTGAAATGGTAATAAAACCTTTTTTTTTTTTTTTTCCATAAAGATAAAAATAAGACCATATATGATACCTTGAATATTTCAGGAAAACTTAGAAGAAAAATGTACACCGAAGAATCAATCCACTACATATAAAGGCATAATTGTTTTGGATGTTGCCATTCAATCTGTATTATTAGTATTTCATTGCTGGTATAGACATTTCCATAGTAAGTTTTGCACAAAATCATTAAAAGCTTCTACACTGAAATACTAGATTTTTAATTGATACAGAAATTTAAAATTCACTTTGCATCTCCTCTTATGGTGTAGATACCAAAATGTTCTTTCCCCATTACTGGAGATTTTTATTTTACATTAAAATAAAAATCTAAGGGTTTCCCCCCACCCCCGATATTCTTGAAATGTGATATTTCTGATGGTACTGTAGTGTTCATATAATCTACTGGGGAAAAAATAAAGTAATGGAAGTAGTGCAAAGTCAGTATGAACTTTCTGAGAGCTCTGCCTCTCTGACTGCCCACTCTTCAACTGTTTTCTTCTCACTGAAGAGCTCAGGCCTATCCCTGCAAGATCTTACCCCATGGTGGATGCTGCAGTCCCCCAAAACTCTTTGAATCCATGACCCCTCTCACCCACTCCTCACACAAGACCCTACAGACTGCATGTGAGGATGACTGGAAGCAGTGATTCTCCAATACTCATCTAGGGAAGAAATTAACAAAAATTCTAAGCTTTTTTTTTCGGTAAAGATGGAGTAAAAGCCACAAGCTGGTAAGTCTATAAGGTATCACCTTGCCTGCAACCCACAATACCTCCAAACCTACCACTTTTTCCAACTCCAAGGAGAAAGAGTTGCTTCCTAAAAATTAATTTGTCTTTGCTCAAAGCTAATATGTCACCTGCTGCCTACATCCTCCAGGGATTTGTCATGCAACAAGCTCAGGAAAACAACTGTGATGGTGTTCACACCAGACTGAGCAGAGAGATCCAGCCTTCTCCTCACAGCTGCATCTGTTGTAGTTCACAGTCCATTTGGATCTCTCAAATTCACAGGACAACTTATTGTGTGAATAGAAATACTGAATATACACATTATGAATGAATAGTTTCTTATTGTTTAGGCAGAAGACTGCTGCCTTACAGAACTTTGACTCAATAAGTTATAATTTACACTGCTTTTCTTCTCATTTTGGAAACTAAGCAGAAGTTTGAATAGTTACAATTGAAGCAACAATGTGATGAAAAGTATTATCCACTTTAGATATACTTAAACTTGTCACATTCAGTAAACACAGTGCAGAAAGAACAGACAGCAAATTTAAATGGCTACTCAGTAAATTTATATTAGTCCAAACTGCTCTCTCAAATGAGGTCAGTGGGGTGCATTTTCCATTTAAGAGAGTCATCCAGACTTAACAGAAGACATTATACACATGTTGAATTTTTCAAAGAAGAACAAAACACAGTTGTCAGGCAATTTAAACAAATACTAGGTTGTTGGTTAATCCTCATAACTTAATGGCAGATATTTACTGTAAAGTAGTGTTCACATTGTTTAGACCTGATTTGATATTAATGTTTTTAATATCAAAGTAGTGCTGGAACAGACTGAAGTGTATACGTAGTACTTATCTACCGAAGCATCTGTCAAATTTTGGGGTAGGAAATATGCCACAACTTCCATTCTGCTGTGAACTGTGGGTGGTCAAACAAAAGGCTTGGTGGTATTAATGCATTTAAAATTAAACCGTGGCTAACCATCACTAGTAAACATGTACAGTCAAGATACTCACCCTCACACTAGTGTAAATTTGGAATAGCTCCACAGGTTCAAGTGCATGGCTCAAACTCACAGCATTAGAAAGGGAAACTAAATACAGTCCTGGTCTTATCATAAGTAAATGAAGAATCGCTTGCTTACCTTCTCCTTACCACAAAGCATTCCCAAATAATACCTCCTGGGATCTTAAAAATAAATTGTAAGCTGTCTACTATCCTGCCATAGCTGACCATACACTACAACTGCCCTCTCCTCTATGGCTTCAGAGGGTTGCAGGAAGTGAGAACAATCTTATTAAGCAATGCAAAGTGGAATACCAAATTGGAGAAGCACATAGAGGTGATCTGATGTGGCAGAGTACAAGGAGAGTAGCCAAAGTAAGTGTTACAGGAAGAAGAAATGCAGGCAACCTGAATTCTTTCTCTCTGTGTATTTTTAGACATGCCTTATGTGAGTGGTGAGAAGTGAGGATGAAGGGTACTGTTGGGGCAGAGGGCTGCAGGAGAGAATAAAGGAAAGCACGGTTATGTCCTGGGGCTGCCTGCAGGAGTTTCCAGCCCCTGAACATCCAAAGAATATCTTACATTGCAGAAATTTAAAAGTAAGGAATTTTAGCATATACAGCTCAGTAGTTCAGTGAGTTGTCCTTAGTTCACAAGCTTTCCTCTGGAGCTCTGCAGGCCTTCCTTTTGTAGGGCCAGCTGCTGATTGCTGCCTCTTCTCTGTCTTCCTACCCTTTATACGTGAAGAGTTTTCTAACCATGTTTAATTCCATTTTGTGTTAGAGGAGTGAAAAGTTATGTGAATTGTGCATCCCCAGGAATTCCCACAGTGAGGGAGTAATCAGTGCTGCATTGCTGTCTTTTCATGCTTTATTAATAGATATTTATATTCCATAAATACCATCTCATACTCTGCCCCTTTCCTACAATGCCACCACTTTACTGGGAAACCTAAAGCCCCATTGGTCCTTTAACTCCCTTTTTACTCTGAATCCAAAGTAAATAGCATTGCATTGAGAAAGATTGTTTGAAAGATTAGGTTACTCAATTAGAGGGATTTAATCTACCTTACCAACTTCCTTATAAACATTTTCATTTGAATTTTCAAGGGCAGGAGTCCATTCTCATAACAGGCATGGGCCAGGCTCCACATACCATCTGACATTTCTTCATGTGGTTTTTCTTAATCAAAATTAAAATTTCTTTTATCAAGTCACATGTTCACATCAGCATGGACATATGCCACCATGGAAAGCTCAGAAAATCAAGGTCTCTGTCAGCACATTTAGACATCAGCTGATGCTCTGCACAAATGGGAAGAGTGGGTGCTGCCATTATTCAGGGAGGTGGTAAGTAAGTATTGCTACTCAGCAGCTAAGATACGAGAACAGTGATATGAGCATCACAGAATCCCTTACTAAATTTCTTCCTGGGAGACAGCCATTGTTTCCTGGAAACAGCAGTGTCCAAAACTCTATAGCTCTGACTCGCACAGTAAGAAGCATCTAGGGTTCCCTACACTGATTAAGCCTCCTAATGATGTTAGGAAGCGTTTCTTTATAGGTTTCACAGATTCGTAGATTTCAGGGACAAAAGGAATCCAACTTCTATGCAGTGTGGGCTACCACCCTCCCCTGAAATAATTAACTGGAGCAAGTGGAAGTAAGAATCTCTATTTGCACAGCTAGGCCTCAATAAACAATAAAACAATACCTACAGTAGATGATGCAGGAAACCAGGAGACCTGAGCTCTATCCCACTCTGCCTGCTGTGACCCTTCTAAATTCTCACCGTGTTCAGTCCTTTGGCTCTCTCTGCCACAGGACACTGCACTGTTCCCCCCTATTACAGGACCCTTACACACTTGCAAATTTCACTTCAGACCTCAGAAAGAAGATACCAGGGAGACACAGAGGACTCATTTTCAAATATTGTGCTTTTCACCCACACACAACAGGGTTCCAGTGAAAAACTGGAACCTCGGAAAGAAGGAGTGTACTCTAATTTAAATTATGGCACTTTCTAGTCA
This sequence comes from Aegithalos caudatus, assembly GCA_013389925.1. Lineage (NCBI taxonomy): Eukaryota > Metazoa > Chordata > Aves > Passeriformes > Aegithalidae > Aegithalos > Aegithalos caudatus. The sequence goes on from WEIU01014871.1 coordinate 157,048, forward strand.
CTTGCAATGTAGCCAGAGTAATGGATATTTTTCCCATTCAAATAAAGACTGTGCATGCAGATTGCCTTTTACCTTTTTACTTTCCTTATTCATTTGCCAATAACACATTCAATGATGTTGATTTTTTACAATGTACATTGTATCAAGCCCGCAGATCCTTGAACAGGACTGAGTAATATTTTATAGAGCAGTGCCAAAATATTCATGATAGTATCATTGTGAATTTCTAGTGTGAAATGTGCTATCTTCTGTCCAAAAATTTCCATCCTCATAAGAATTAGGTACAGAAGAGGCTTTATGAAAAGTACAAATATTCTATTACTGTGTGACAAAGGGACTGAATAGATCCAAGCAAGGAAATATCATGAATAACCACATATTTCTGCAGTTCTCTGGCAAGACTCAGCAGGAGCCCTGTGTATTCCAGGGCCCTGCCTAATTCAGAGGTCTGAAACTTCATGGATTTGTTACAGTGCATCTGGGAAGGAAAAGACAGAGAAAGACAGAAAAGACACACAAGAAAAAAATGGAAAATAAAATCCTTTTGCGTTGCTAACCAGCCCAATAATTAAACAAAGCTTGCCTTTGCATCCCCCAAATCCTTTTTATTGTATCAATCAAGTAAATAATATCATTTGAGTTCATTCTTGGTTGGCACTGAGACACTACTGCTGCTCCAGATTTAACTGTCCTAGAGCTGCTAAGAAGAGATTTTGATTAGGAAGGTTTTTAGTAGATTTTTTAACCACAGAAAGACCATTGCAAAATGGCCATCCATATGAGAGATTGATGCCTATTTCAGGCTTACTCAGAAACAGAGGCCAGACAAAATTAAAAGGATAAAAGCAGATATATTAAATGAAGGGCCTTCAGGTACATTAAGGGCAGACAAAGCCTCCCCAAGGGCATATACCCAAAATGGACAATGGTCACAAGATTTTTAGATAGATATAAGTTTTCCATACCAGGAGTTAATTCCCCAATTAGAGCTTCAGATAACGAAGTCACATATCCTCAGTTTTCTCCTCCCTCTGATTCCCTTTTGTTTATACTTTTTGGGGCCTGAGGCAGAGGATGTCCTTGGTTCTCAGGCCTGGAAGGATTGTTTTGTCTGACCAAAATGTGAAGAGAATTTACTAACACTCTATGGAGTTTAGAGTTATGCACTAATGCACTATGGGATCTGATAAATATAAAAGCTAAAATCTTAAGGCATCAAGATGTGTCCACTTTACTCAAAGTGGAAAGGGAAAGCAGTGAACAACTTATCAACACAACACAGGAAAAGAAAGATAGATGGTTTTCAATGGAGTATCCATATGATTAAAGGTGAGCATGTGTATAACATTTTCATAGTCATAAGTTTACAGACGGAAAACAATTATTTTAAAGTTAAGATAGGCCACCCACTCAAGGTTAAACTTACCTGTTACAAGGGACAAAATATCTGTATGCTATTTTTGGGATAGCATTTTTCTCTGTGACAGCATGTCTATTTTTGCTTGTCCATCAAAAATACTTTTTAAAAATTCCAGTTGGTTTTTCATTTTTTGTTCATGACTTATTTCAAAGATTCATTCTTACACTCCACCTCCCTCTCAGAAACAGATTTTCTCTGTTGTTTTTTTTTTTTAACCAGAAGTTCACTTGAGCCCAGCACTGAGTCTTTAATAGCCGTGGTTACAATAGGAAAGAGTGTGTAATGCAAGTTTCAGGAAGCAATCTATCCCTTAGTACATTTTTATAATTTACTGGGAATAACAGTTTAAGAGTTTTCTAGTCTGCATTTAAACATGAACAATAGTATCTGGACCTATCCTCTAGGAATTTAACTTGTCCCTTTGTGTGCCAGTTCAGGGCTTTGGCCTTCTCAACATTCTGTTTCAATAAGTTTCATAATTTAACTATGTTCAAAATTTAGATTAGTTCAAAATATTCCTTCTTTGATTTTCTTTAAATGCAGTCCCTAAAACAATTGCATCGAGTGCATTGTTATTATAGAAAATAATCATCCTCTGTTTGTTTCTCAGTACTATTTGTTAATCTTACAGACCTCTATCAGACTCTCCTATCATATTTTATGGGAATTCAGAGACAACTCTTTTCCCAGAAGAAGCTCCTACCATACTTCTCCTCTCACTTCATGGAAGTTGGTGTATGTTGCTAACCACCCGTGTTTAGTGCAATGGAGTGCCAGAATACAGAGAGGTGGAAATGTCAAGCTTTGGCATAATTGTGTTTCTTGTTTCTAATTCTTTCTCCACAGTTAATATTATATGGCTTTAAGACCAGTCCTGGACACTAAGCTGGCCAATTCATCCAGCAAATGATGAGTCCCAAACTTCTCTCTTGACTGGTCAGATCTAATCCAGAGCTTTTGTGTGGGACCATTCAGGTTATCTTGTTTGGTACAGACTGTCTCAGAAATGCTTTGGGTTTATTATCAGCCTTGCTATCAAGAATAAGACCAGGATGAAGGATAGAGGCCTTATCACTCTAGGAACTGGGACAGCAATTCCGAAAAGGGAAGATAGGAAAAAGCCTTTGTCTCAACCAAATGGAGTTTTGGATAGTTGCCTGACTGATCAGCTCTTTTTGAGACCTAAGATGAAACATCATTTCAAAAACACTGTATGATATCAGAATGGGCCTCAATGTCACATCTGTCCCAGTCACTCTGACATGCCATCCTATGGCCAAGTGTGTGTGCCAAGACACACCACGCTTCTTTCCTGCAATGATTACATTCTTGGGCTGGCATAGTCAAAGCTGTTGATCTTTGGGACACACTATAAGCCTACTTTATTCCTCAGTCATTAGTGGTTTTCTAGGGAGCTGAGAGCAGTTAAAATGATAGGAATGAGGAATATTAGTGGATTGCCTGCTGGTTTTTGTAATGTGGATCTTGGTTCCTTGAAACTGGCTTTTTTTTTTTTTCTGTTCATAGGGGTGATATTTTAAAATATCTAAATCACTTGGAACCTCTCCAAGGCAATTCTTTCAGGCTAGAATAGTAGAAATAAACAAATAAACATAATCTAGCCTGTTGCTTCCTTCCTTTGTTTGACAGCTATGGCTGGAGTCAGCAGGCAGCCTGGTTGTGCTGACCAACCTAATGCCACCAGAGCCAGCAAGTTGTTTTGGGGCCTGAGCCAGCAGAACTGGCATCAGGCACCATTTGCAATCTCTGCTCTGCCACACCCCTAAGGGGTCCCTAACAGAGACCAGAAGTACAGTACTTTAATAATACATCATCATGCTGGTGAATGTAAAGTCTTTCTTCACTTGAACAATGTCTTATTATCTAAAAGCTCCATGTTAAAAAGAAATATTTGTCTTGAAGGAAAAACATTTTACTGTTCCTCATCTGTTTTTACAAATCCACACTTCATCTGGCAAAGATATTCACTGTCATTTTAAATGAAAACTGACTGAATGTTACATCAGTTTAAAATTAACTCATACTGCAGTTAGAATTTATTGTAAGGCAGCTGGTTTTTATTCCTATTTTTTGAAGAGAACATATGGATTATGACAGAACCTATTAAATATCTCTGGAGTGTATCTGGGAAGCTGTGTCATTTTACTCTTAGCTCCATCATTGAATTTCTGTCTGAACATCTTAGTCTCCTGTAGGCTCCCATCAAGTTACAAGAAGATAGAAACCAGAAGAATGTTTTGTAAGCATGCCTGAAAATAAAACTAGGTGAATGGCAGTTTTCTTTCTTAGGCTTTGTCTTACTTGTGCAGTTGACATTTGAAATAAGTCCAGGCTGTTCCTTTTCTTGCCCCAGTTAAAACAGATGAATGTGCTCACTTGAATGTGTGAACCGGGGATCATCAACTTTTCACCTCAAATCTACATTATCTGGTATGATAGATAACCTGTTACACAGCAGTATCTCTTGTAGAGATTAATGGCCCAGTTTACCAATGCTTTTATTAGCTTACTTGCTATTCCTAAACTTTATGGCAAATATATTCCTGTCACTTTGTTCATTTTATTGTGTTATGGTAGCAGTGTTTTCATATTCAGCAAAGCAAGAGAGCATTAAGACAGAGCACAGCTGTCAGCCCATGCCTGCAACGCCCTCCAGCAGTTTCAGTAAGAGGGTGAGTGAAAATAGCTTACTCAGTGGAAGCTGGATGCTTGATTTCTAGGCAGGCAATTACCTGGCTGGGAATTCATGGAGGAAATTGTGGTTAATGCCCCTCCTCTCCTGAAAAGTGCATAGGATCTTTAGCAACCACAATGGTCAAGTTTTCAGGGTTTAGTTTAATTATGGGAAAGACGCTCTGTACCATTAACACAGAGGGGAAAGCAGGAGTTGAGTTTGGTATGTAGAGTGTGTGTGTGTTTTAAATGCCATTTGATAGCCTTTAAAAGCTCTATGCTGGAGCAGCTCAGATGCTTTCTTGTTTAGAAAACTTATGAAGCAGAAATTCTGTTGAAAGAAACTTCATTAGAATACATTAAGATCTTTCATTTGTTGGCAGCTGACATGAATCTTACTGGTGTCTACAAAGAAGAAAATGTAATGTTTCATTTTATTCAATTCCAGAATTAGTCGTACTTGTTGCACTGTTGCAGACTTCTCAAGTGTTTCACTCTGCTTTGTTTTAAAGTATGCCTTGTGTTACTACCTGGTAATTAAGGCACTGATTCTGTAAACAATGTCCCTGTGAGCTGCCGATGCCTTCCTCGTCTGTACATTTTAAACACAATTTCTGCTGACACTAAAGGCAAATATCCATTATTATGGACTCTATGGGTTTTAACTTATAAGAATTTATAGAATCCTTTGTGTATGAGAGAAAAAAGCAGAATTTGACCATTATGCTCAAAGCTATTTTCAAAATTGGCAGCAAAAAGTCTTTTCAGACATAACAACAGGAGGGCTTTTAGTTTATGTTTCCAACAATAAATACAATATTTGTATTTGTATTTGCATTTTTGTACATTTGTATTTTATTAGGCACTTTTCCAGCATTGACTTTCAGCAGAACAAATTAAAATTCAGCTTAAGAAAAGAGATGCTTAGAGAAACACAAAGCAGTTAGAAGGAAATTAGATCATTTGAATACATGAAGATTCTCTTAAGGTGAAGTATTAGAGAAAAATTTCATAATGCTGACCTATCAACCACCACTTTTAGCACTGATCACACATTTGTGGCTTGAAATGGAGACTTAAATCAGACTACTGCTGACAAATCCAATTAATTTTGTGATCACTGAAAAGCAGCATATCTTTCTGGCACAATTTGAATTTGCAAACAAGAAGGCAGAGAACCAGCATGTCTGGAAACTTTTAAAAGTACAGCAAGACGATGCTGCAGATCTAAAAAGTAGGAATAATTCTTAAAGTTGCATGAAGAATAGCTCTAGAAGAAAAAGCTTTCCAAGGCAAAAAATAAAACAAAAACAATTGTAGGAATGATAGTCTAGGAAACTGGTGTGCTAAAAAGGCATAAGGCTCCACTGTACTAACCAATCCATAGTCAGTGAAATTTATGTGGTGGGAAGAAGTCTGTAAATTGCACTATTCACTTTTAATGTTTACAGTTCAGAGTACTGTTCATATTGTTTCAATATTTAACTGTGGTGAAAATAATTTTTCTTTGTTTTATCTGCATAGGAAGCTTATTTTTCACAGCGATGCCAAAAGTCAGTTTTATCCTTAAAATATTTCCTACTGTGCATCTTTTTTTCTCCAATATAAGTGATTCAGTGGTTTGAATAAAGGCCCAACATACTGAGTTTCACCATGAATACAGCAGTCAGTGATCCCCTCCACACATGACCAGGAGATGGAAAAGGATCAAACCTCTTATAATTATAAATCATATGGCCTCTCTGGAGAGTCAAGGGAACCACTGCCTTAAATACAAAAGGGTAAAGGAAATGCTTAATTTTGCATTTTGCATTACTACAAACACATTCTGTGTTGTCCACAGTAGAACATCTGCTCTCCCACCACCTTCAGTAACAGACCAATTTCCTCTCAAATCCTGCTGTAATGGAAAGACAAAGACTCTTTGTAGTCAAAATAAAAATAAAAGGTAACGTATTTCAGGAGTTACGTTTTTAATAAATCCAAAAGAGCTAAAATATTTTAGTAGAACAACATCAAGTAATCCAGCCCCTAAATATATCACCATTCCAAGATCACTTGGGCTTCTTGCAGTCAGCTCATCTTGTTCCCTCTTCCATGAGTAGAGCATTCTCCACTGAGTGAGGGTGAAGGAAACGTCAGAAAAACAAGGGGGAAACCGTATCACTGCACTCTTGAACTGCCTTTGGACCAATAAGAGAGATTTGAAATTTTCCTTTGTTTCATCCAAGAATATAGTCCAATTATAGTCTTGCTCATTCTTTACCACTTGTCTTTCATAAGTGTTTTAATTTATGGGAATGAAAAGAGAGAAATAGAGAAAGATTGGATAGATTCCATTAAAACATGAACAAAGGAGCATTTTATTTCCCCAGTAAAAGTAAATTCATTCTCATAGAATCGTTAAATGTTTTTGGTTGTCAGGGACCTTAAAGATAATCTAGTTCCCATTCTTTACCACGGGCAGGGAAGTCTTTCACTAGACCAGTTTACCTAGGGCTTCATTCACCCTAGTTTTGAACACTTCCAGGGGTGGAGCATCCACAGTTTATATCTAATTTAAACCTACTGTCTTCCACTTCGAAGCCATCCTCCCATTGTCCTGTCACTATGGCCTTGTAAAAAGTCCCTCTCCATCTTGTAGGCTCCCTTTCAGGTATTGGAAGTCCCCATTTAGGCCATCTCAAAGCCTTCTCTTCTCCAGGCTGAACAATCCCAATTCCCTCAGTTTTTCCTCATATGAGAGGTACTTTATCCCCCTAAGCATCTCGGTGTCCCTCCTGTGGACTTGTTACAGCAGGCCCATGTCCTTCCTGTGCTGGGGCCCCCAGAGCTGGACATAGCACTGCAGGTGGGTCTCATGAGGGCAGAGCAGAGGGGCAGAATCCCCTGCCTTGACCTGCTGGCCACACTGCTTCTGGTGAACCCCAGGACACGGGTGGGTTTCTGGGCTGGCTCCTGTCCAGTCTCGCACCCACCAGCACCCCCAAGGGCTGCTCTTGATCTGTTCACCTCAGTCTGGATTGAGACCAGGGGCTGCCTTGATCCAGGTACAGCACCTTGCAGTTGGTCTTATTCAACCACTTATGATTTCCACAGGCCCACTTCTCAAGCTTGTCCAGATCCCTTTGGATGTCATCCCATCCTCTGGGATGTTCACATTAAATTACTCTCTAAATTGCTTTAACTCACCACCTTATAGTGCAGTTTTGGAGAAATTGTTAGTAGTGTAGAGACACTTCTTTTGTTTGTTTGTTTGGCAGCTGAGAATAAGATGAGAATACAACTGTGAAAGGCAGATGTATTACTATCAGTTTCTGAGGTTGTTTTTAATTTTCTCCTTAATAAAATATTTTCTTAGAAAGACACTGAATGAAATTCAGCCTTGGTGTGACAACAGGAATTGCCCAAGTGCCAAAATGAAATACCTGAGCTGCAGATGATAACTGTTCTCTTTGTGGATTCCTATGAATCTACTATATTTGGGTTTCCCTTCCCCACTGCAACTTTAGAGCTACAGTTGGATATTCTCCTAATGGTGGTGTGTTTATTAGATGCAGTCTGTAACCTAGACTGTCTTGCCTACCTGTAGATTATTGTGAATCCCAGGAATTTCTCTGAATAGTGGTTGTGAATAGGGGAAAACAGGTATTTTGCTTGTAGACTGTATTACACAAATTAATCTGGTTTTTAGGCGTGGTGGATGTTTAAAAAGGGTATCAATAGGCCTCTCAGGAATTTTCATCTCAATCCAATGCTAAGCTTAGCTGTTGTACTTGCTAATTCTCAGGGCAAAATCTCATTTGTTCCACAAGACTCTTTTTCTTGTTTGACATGTGTTCTCCAGTGGGAATTCCATCACCCTTTGATTTAATTCTTCCAGATGTTTCATGCATCCTATTAAGAGCCTCTTCAAAGAAAGAATAGTCACTGGTCTAGAAAGCAGTTGCATTTTCATTGTTCCAGGGAAGGCAATAATTTTATGCTAGGAAACAGGAGCAAAAAAAGTGCATGGGTAGTTGAACATATATGTGTCTATATGTATATATATAAATCAGAAATTAAGAACTCCCTAAAATCTTGTCAGTTAAACCCAATGGAAATATACTACATTTAAGCAGTAAATACATACATAAAAAAATACATTCTATCTGAAGGTAACAGTATCCTTGGGAATGGAAGATTTAGGGCTTTTAACTTCTCCCCTTTCCACATAATGATTTGCTTTGTGTTTATAAAGGGGTGTTGTTACAAAGAGGGGTAGTTTATTGCACCTGAAAGCCATAATGCCCTCATGAAAGACTGTAACTAAATAGACATTTGTAGAACAGATTTTGCATTTTGGTAGTTAAAGTGTTGTTACACTTCAAATAAGAAAAGTCAGAAACGTGGCTGAATCTTTGTGTTCACTCAGAGCTTAAAGGTTGCTTGTATAGTAATTATTTTGTGAATGTTTCCATACTGGCTATTTGCATTACTTTCTGTAAGCAAATTCCCTGCACACCTCATTCCACTCCTATATTGATGCTTTTTCATCATAGCCATAAAACTATTTTTTAGGGATCCTTACCTTTTTTAATTCATTCGTGACTTTTAGGTTTCAGAGCAAGGGTTACTCAGCTTTGTTTTTCAGCATTTTTGACATAATGTTGTGCCTTTCCTGTTGCTCCAAAGAAAAATCACAGCCTAATTTCTCATCCTAAATGTTAAAGAATACATCCAACAAACACCCTTTCATAATTCACTAGACTATAGAAGTTCAAATCACTGGGTTACCAATTAATTCTTTTTCAAGAGCCTTTTCAGTTCCAGCTACTTGTCCTTTCAGGTATCCTGGAAAGGCACAAATGTCAGCAAATGCCAAAATTTCTGGTAGAAATTTATATAATGAAAAAGAGCTGAAAAGTACTTTTATTTTGTCAAAAAAAAAAAAAANAAAAAGTACCAAACAGGGAGGGAAAATATTTGATATCATAAGCTGCGTCACCACGTCCTGTACCTTTCCAGTTTCATCTCTCTAGCTCCAATAATTTCTCTCCAGCTAATATATGACATAATAATATGTCATGTATAATAGGACAGATTTTGCTGTCCTGGAGTTTCACCAATAAATCAGGTGAAATTGCACTGATTGCATGAGATTACGACTAGTCTTTGGTTCAGTATCTTCAGACAATCACATCTAAGACAATATTCCTAGGTCCTACAGAAACTGCAGCATTAACTGGCCCTACAAGCATCAGCATTTTTTCCACCTTAGTTGACGAAAGAAAAATCTCCATTTTCTTTGCCCTTACAATTCCTTTTGGACAAAAGTGGAAATATTTTAGAAAATCTGGGTGAGTCCACCCTGTGTCAGCAATAAGTCAAGGTTTTGGCTTGACAATTATTGACTTAGGTACAGGAGATGACTGAAACCTTCCATGTGTGACTGGCAGTTAGGTTGTTATGGATTATTAGGCTCACAAAAACAACCAGATCACAATCTGTAATTACTTGCACGTGGCAACAGGGACCTTTTTGGTCTCTAATACTAGAACATAATGCAATCCAATGGCTACAGGTGGGACTAAAATTACTTTTTAAGTGTGTAATTGCTCCCTGAAGCAAAACAATTCCTTATGGCCTTTGTCACTTGAAGCCCTTCAGCTGAACATCTTTCCCCTGCATTCACAAGTTACTGAGTTTGATAACATTTATTAATTTAGCTGCTGATCCAATCACTATCAATAAGGGTGACACAAGGAAATCAATTCCTTAACAGGAAAGAATAAAAACTTGTGATCTGAAGAGCTCTTCCAAGTAGGTTGGGTTAACAGAAGAGTCATGGAATTTATGGATGCAACCCATATTCCCGTTGCCTTATCTGAAGTCAAGTTTAACCTTAAGTCTTTTAAAATATATCCTATGTACACAGAATATGCAGGTTTGTATGGGTTGTTTATTTCTTCAGGTTTAAAAAGGTATAAGATACTGCATTAGGGTAAATAATGTCAGTCTTTAGTTCCGATGTTTTTATCTCTTTTCCAAAATAGGAAGGTTGATAGGAATTAGTGGTGGTGTAGATGTGAGGATCCAAGTATTTTATTGGGGCACAGTCTGTAATTAGTTCTTCTTATTAACTTTGCTTCACATTCACCCTTCAAGTCCTAACCCTAATGATGCTGTTATTATTTAGCTCTTAGGAAATTAATGTGATATACTTTGGAACCATCTCTGAATTATTTGAAATACTATTACTTAAATCTTATCCATGTCCTGAGGGCCAAACCATATTTGGGTTCCATTTTAACAGAATAGAACTTTTCTTAAATAAGGGAGTGTCAGGCTAAACATTGAGTGAGTGTAACACATGCTGGTAAGGTAAGATGGAAGGGAGGAGCACCTAGGGGGAGCATGTTCCTGGGTAGAAACGAAGGAGGATGTACCTCTTATATGAATGGGAGCTTGCTTTCTTGAGAAGGAAGAGCAGATCAGTAGCAGTGGTCCCCAGTCATCAGCTGCACCACATGTACTCAAGGCAGTGACTCCTGATTGCTCTTGTTTTGTTAGAAGAGGTTTTACTCCACCTTGGAAAGAAGAGGGATGACCCAGTATGAACTGAGTAGGGGGTAAAATGAGTGACAGAAGGATTCAGCAGTAATTCTGCATTTCCTTGATTTTGTCAGTTTAAAGTTGACCTCTTAACATTAATGTAGATTTTGTCATATATTTTTTATGCCTGGTGTATCTACCTTAATACAGGTACAACAGTTCACGCTGAGTGTTTTATACATAATTTATATCCAATACTAAAACCCTTTGTACTGCTTTAAGGGGTTATAAATTCAGTGCAGCCTAGCGGATATGTTAATGCAAAACTCCTGGCCTACACATTTTACTTGATGTGAATTGCCTATGATTTTCCACCCTAAACATTTTGCCAGCAATATACATAAAAAAAAGAGTTACAGAATGTATCAATGAACAATAATAAAAGCTACTTTCTTGGGAATATTCACATCTCTAATAATAATTATCCAAAAACATTTGGATCAGATATTCGTTGTTCACATTATTTTATTATCCACAAAGCAATGTTATTTCCAAGACTTGTACACCATCCAAAGTTGTGGTTGTAGAGAAGTGTACAACACTAGATCCAATTTTATTGTGCTCCATCCATATCAAGTTAATGAAATATTGAGAGTTCTATCTTTTCTTGTTTGTTTACACTTCGGCTAAGAGAAGATAAACCCACTATTATGATACTTAAAAGTCCTCCTAAGTGTATTAAATTGTGTTCTGTGAAATTAATATGGTAAAATACATCCAGTTCATCCTTATTGCTCTATTTATTATTGGCCCTTCTATCTCTGCACAATGACATTAGTGGTTAAGATGCTTCCTAGATGTGACAAGCATAGTCCATTCTCACCAGAACTTGAGCATTTTGGGACCTATTCTACAGATTGTGCCCCTTATACTTTTTGGGTTTCAAAGCTCGCAGGACTAAATATTAAATTAAGATGTGAGATAACAAAATAGGGGGAGAAAAATAGAAAAAACCCATGTGCAGGGCCAAGACAGAGCAGTGTGTGCTACTTAAAGGAGCCCTATTTGCAAGTTTGGAGTTCTAGTCTGGGTGTTGGCACACATCAGTGTGCATGGATAGAAAATACTGTGTCTGTGGTGGGATTGATATTGAAAGGAAAACACAACAGGGCTGTGTGTTTGTTTGCAACTCTCTGGTACTGCACTCCTTTATACGTGTGCAAACATCTATGGTGGTCCCTCCATCACCTGGAGGGTCCTTTCTTCTCCTGCAATCTCCATTTTTTGAATTTCTACAATGGATCCCCTTCATGAAGGACTTTCCAGGTGGACACAGAGCCACGCTGTAGTGCTGTGTGGAAGTAGAGAGGCAGATACCAATCGTAGGCTGTGGTAAGAGCAATGAAAGATGTAGGAAATGAAGCTGGGCTGCATGCAGCCATTTTGGCTGCATTAGATTCTCCTTTTGCAGCAGGAGCTGGAGATCTCCTGCTGCTCTAGCTCTGCTGTAGCTAAACAGAAGAGGATCAGAATGCTGCTATCAAATCTCTGGGTCCACCAGTTTCCCCTTCCTTCCATAGCTGCTCAATGATGCATAGGAACATGGCCTCTCTGAGTCCTAGCAAGGATGGCTTTCTCCCCAGCAAAACCCCAGGGGCATCCATTCTGTACCACAGAGCCAGCTTTCATCTCCTGGAGAGGGAAAAGTAATGAATCCAAGAAAACTGGAAAGGAAATTCAGGAAGCCAGAGCATCATTATTGATGTTATAGCTTCTCATGAAGGGCTGTAAGGGATCTTTAAGGTTTAAAATAAGCTTTCAAAGCTTTGGTTTTACGTTCAAATAAAATAAAACAGAAATTAAATGAAAAAGGGATTTTCTTATGGACACAGATTCTCTCAAAACCACAAGGGAGCTTTGATCAAACACAGAACCTTGAGAAAATGTATTGTATTATGTACATTTCAAACAGCCTCCAAACTTCTCTTTGCAGCCTCTCATCCAGGTGCTTAACCAAACCAAACATGTCTTTAATTCATCCAGTCCTGCAGCCTCTCAGTCCATCCTGTTAAGAGTACAAGCCCTTAAGAAATATATAAATTTACTCTGTAAGTGCTGTGAAAACATGTCCAATATGCCTTGTAGTGATATGTACACAAAAAATTCATCCCATGTAGAGTTAAAGCAATACTCCCTTTCTTGTTTGCCAGGGAAATTGTTTGTTTGTTTTCCTGAAGGGGAGCACAATTGTTCAGACTGTTGCAAGCTGAGTCAAAAGAGATTTCAGCAAAGAGTTACGTTTCATTGAATTATTTGTGACAGCTTTGATTAATTGCAGATGTGCTAATCAGATTTTTTCAATTTCTTATTAACTACAATACCCTTCTTTTCAGGACCTGATTTTCCTTCTTGCTGAGGATAATGTAAACCCGACCTGAAGGCTGGCTTTGGTCCAGCCTTGGCAACTTTCAGTAACTGCACAGAGGAACAGGTAGCCTCTGGCTCTTTGTTTGTTTTAAAATTTCTGTGATGATTGTGATCTGGCAGAAAGAAGACAGATCCAGATCTTGTTTTAAACAACTGTTGTAACGGGGAAGTTTTGTGAAATCCCTTAAAGCCAGTGATGAAAACAGGACAACGCTCCTCTGTCATTACACTCCACCAAACGTCAAAGATCAGAATCTCTCCTATGTAATTAGGAAAAACTCCCCCTGAAAATTAATTAAGACCTAGGGTTTTAAAATGTCAACAAAAAATATATATATGTAAGAGATAAAAGGAAAAAATTACTTTAAGCAACACTTAAGTTAGTATAAGTCAATTCTGTTTATTTTACTTACAGGCAGCAAGCACTATCAGATTTCAACACATCACACACCTGCATCTTCAGGGTTTGTTTGCCTTCCATCCCATAACTGCATTCAGTAGACAATGGTTACAGTCAGTAAAAGCACAAAATTTTCTAGGCTAAAATGAAGGAAAATCCACATCTGAGTTTCTAGACTTTAAATAAACATTAGAGATGATAGGGAAAATTTGGGATATTGCAAACAGCCCATAGTTGTGCCCTCAGGTTGCACAGAAACCACATGAGTTAACACCAAAGCATGATCAGTGAATGTTAATGTTTGCCATTGGGCTGCTGTTGCAAGTCAAGTCGTCACCTTTAGGAGTTTGTGTACTCCTACTTCAAGATGGAATTAATGAAAAATTCAAGTTGGCTTTTTTTCAGGGCACAAAAATGTCAGCAAGAACTAATAGGGATTATTTTGTTTCTCTTTCCTCAAATTGCTTATATATGAGTCTTGACCTCCTGAAGTCAGTAGAAGGACTTTGTTTTTATGAAGCTTTGGATCTAGTCCTTAAGTGCACAAGGACTTTTGAACAGGAGTGCAGAGCACAAATGTCCACATATGCGGACATCTCTACAGCAGTGTGTTTGTGTGTACACGCAGGGGGCTCAGAGAGAGAACGCAGAAATGTTCTTGGGTTTTGGGGTCTTTTTGTTGGTTTTTCTATTTTTTTCCCTAAGCAGAGGGAACTCCTCACTTCAGCTTGAATGTAATTAATCAGTTCAGCTTTTAGAAAAGAGTTACAGAAAGAATAATGAAGGTTGTGATAAAAAAATGTTAGCTTTTCAATGTGTTTTCTGGCTATTTGTAAGTAATTGAGGTCTATTGGGAGGAGACTTTCCTCTATTTATCTTCTCTTTTTAACTTGAGGTTAAGAACCTAATAAATCTCTCCAAGTACTGCCCCTTCACCCCACAGACATGTTGAGCAGTACCACCGAGTTTCTGTGGCATGCAACTAGAAACTACCACCCATTACAGCTACTTCATAAAATTACCTGCATGCTGTCTTTCTCTTTTTACTGTTTTCTCCTTAAATTGGTTGAAAAATATTTAAAAGTAGCTCAAAATAGAAAGAGAAGATGCAAAAATGTGGACTATTGGACTGTAAGGAGCTCCCAAGGTACTGGAAAGAATTTCGACAAAAATACATAGGAAGCACCCACTTCTTGGGATTTTTGTTAAATGTCTTTAAGCTGGGAACTTTAAGATGAGTGTCTTCTTAAAAGGGAAAGATTTGTTTTCTTGGCAAGAAGGGCAGGAGAGCAAGTTCTCTAACACCCATGAAGTTGAGGGATCAGTAGGGCAAAGCAGCTCAAAACCTTCTCTGGCCTCCACATGGAAAGCTGCTTGGCTTCAGACTCCCTGACTGTCCATATCAAGGTGTTCTCCAGACATGTTGCCACCAGCTTGGAATAGGAGCTGATAGTACTGTAGATTTTCCAAAATATGCCATTGGAGCTTCCTGATACTCCTGCTCTAAAATATTCCTTTTAGTCCACAAATGTAAGGGTCAAGAAGAGAATACAATTACACAGAAGGGAACTTCGAAAGCAGAATTATTAAACTATGTGTTTTTCTATATGAACTTGCCATGATTTGTATGGAAGATATTTTCATTTCCTAAAATGAAGAACAAAGGAGATGAGAAACAGTTGCAGTGAAAACATACAGATCATTTTCTTACTGACAACCTATGTCTGCCTTTTTGTAAAACTGAAACATTTGAGAGACTCATGTTTTCTGTTACTCTTTTTCTCTCTTTTTCTCTCTTTTTCTCTCTTTGGTTCTCCTTTTCTAAGCCACCCCCCCCTTTTTTTTTTTTTTTTTTTTTTTTTTTTTTTTTTTTTTTTTTT